>CM050331.1:9917500-10517500 GCA_027405865.1 Salix purpurea
AAATAAGATTTTAGAAATAAATAAAAAATACTGTTTTCATATATTTTCGAGTAAAAAAAAAACTTGAAAAAACAATTGTTACCACAATACCAAACAATACTTGAAAAAATAAATTATAATTGTTTCTTTAAATACTGTTTATATTACAATTAAAGTACATTTTGTCAGGTTTTTTCGTTTATTTATTTATTTTTATTAGAGTTCTGAGGGTATATGTGTCAGGTGACTCTTCATGACTTTTATATTTCTTCTTCTAAAATTGAAAAATATTTATTTAGCTGTGACTGAAAATGGTGCTTACAAAACATAATTATGTTATGTGGTCACAGAATCAGTGCCCTTTGTTTACCACCATGGACAAAGTTCCGGGGATCATATCACGTGGTGCTTACGTTGCAGGGTTGCAGTCACGTGATTGCAAGTTTGCGATAACGCTTTCCAGTCTTTCCTTCTTTCAGTTCTCCTCGTTCTCGAATTCTACCATTTTACCACAAAAACAAATGGGAGCAGGGGCCGGCCGACGACTTGTGTTATGGGTGCCATGCCACCCCCGACACAAGCTAGATAGAAAATAAAATAAAAGAGAGAGATAGTAAAATTACAGATTTTAAAGGGTTCATTTTAGAATTCTCTCAGGCTGTGTTTGTTTTCGGAAACCACTTTCCAAACTTTCCTGTATTTGTTTGCCATTAGAAAAGTTGGTCAACAGAAAACACTTTCCAGTCAAAGAAAAATTTGGCTCGGTTTTCAGGAAAGTATTTTTCTGAAAAATTTGGGCGGAAAACACTTTCCGGAAGTTGTGAAAAATTTAGAAATGTCATTATTTGCTGATTATATCAAATTTGATCCTCAAACTTTTGATTGCTATATATAATTTGTTTTGAATATTTATTTTTCAATTCCATCTCTTAAAATTTAATTTTTATATTAATTTTGGTCCTTATTTTTATAATTGCTATTTGCTTTTTTTTCTTATCATTTTTTTATTGAAATTTTTTATCTATCAAATTTGGTCCTCATTTTTTTATTGTTACTTATTTTATTTGAAATAATTTATGAAATGTTAATTATTATTATTTTAATTTATTCACCTTTCATTTTTTTTAATTTTTTAGATTTGATCTCTATTATTTTGATTATTATTTATTTTATTTGAGATAATTTATGAAATTATATTTTTTTTCAATTTCATTCTCATTCAACTTTTTAATTTGTAAGATTTGTTCCTTATTATTTTAATAAACTTGAGAAAAATAAAATATTAATAAGTTATTTTTTCAGCTCATTTTCCATGACATAACCAAACACTGGAAACTATTTTTCAACTTATTTTTTATTACACTACCAAACATCGGAATTCACTTTCCCGGAATTCACTTTTTCAGGAATTTACTTTTAAAAAAAAAACTATTTTCCAGCAAATAAACGAGGTCTTAGTGAGAATGGCTAAAGTTTTAGTGTTTTGATACAGTTTTTTTTTTTTTGTAAGCAACTCCAACGGTGAGAATAATTTAAAAAAGTCAAATAATTAATATGATTTTTAAAATGATATAAATATGATTCTTTTCTTTATTATATGTATTCCAAAAAAATTACAATTAACGACTCATTTGTATTTTATTATATTTATTATTCATTCTTTTCGCTTTCACATTGCATTTAATGATGTACTTAGTGCACTGCACGTCCACTGCAGATTTTCTTTCTTTCTTTTTCGGTATTTGTTTTAAAAATACTTTTTAGATAACTTGGAAATACAAAAATAAGAGGTCGAGAATTACAAGATAATAGGTGATTAGTCCAATCGGGTTGACTATATATTATTTTTTTAAAATGAATATGTATTGAAAAATAGAAGTAGAATCCGAGTGCTAACAAATTTAGTTATTAATTTTAGAGTTTTAATATATCATGGAACCCGAAACTATAATTTCGTCGTCAGCTCCTGGATGGGAGGGCATGTGATCACACGTGCTCTGCATAGAAGCCGTCCAAGCAACCGTCACATTTTCGCACGAGTATATCTAAATTCTCACGGGCCAGTCAACACGGTCAAAATTCAAAAGTTGACAATTGAGGACAATTGATTCTATGGCTGATGTCTCCAGTTGTATTTTCTTTCTTTGACCTGTACAAGTTGTTTATAGTGAACAGTGGCTCCTTGACCTAATTGGTTTGATTTTTTTAATTGATAAAAAATAAATTTGTATAAAAAATATAATTATTCTAAGACGGAGGTGGTGTAAGAAGAAATCCTGGGCGGACACACAGTTTTTATCTGGTTATGATTGGACTGGATATAAGCCCACTAAACAGGATAAAAGGCCTTTAAACAAGCAAGTACATGACGAAGTGTTTGAGGTCCTTATAGCAAATGGACTGGCCCAGCATGATAGAGGAAAGATGCAGCTTGTGAGTGGCTGCACAATAAGCAAAGAACAAGACCACGTGGCAAGCTATCCAAGCATCACGTGGAAAATGAATTAAAAATAGAGGAAGGAGCTTCAATCCGAAAATTACCATACAAAGGGGGTTCTTTTCAACTGTTTCATCCGTGCAATCATCCATTTTGCAAGTTACTGTTTAGATTCATAGTTTTGACGATGTTCATAGCAAACTCAACGATGCTATTTAACATTATCTTTTTCCCTTTTCTTTTATTTAATTTAATTATTTTTTTACGACCATGTAGACCAGCTATTGGAGGGCGAAGAGAATGATCAAAAGCCTCATTCAGATCCAAAATATTGTTAGTACATGATAATCTTGAAGTTTATGTTGTGCTTTCCATCAAGCGTACAGACTGTGAGATACTCGAAAGAGTGAGTGTGTGTTTGGTAATTTGACGTGAAGTATTTTTTAATTGATTTTTTCAAATATGTTCTTTATTTTAGCATGTCAAGATTACATACAAAAAACATTTAAAAATTATCAATCTAATTTATTATTAAACAAACACAATTAAAAAGGTGTTTTTAAAAAACCATTTCAACCACACAAAGAATGCATTTTATATGGAGATATAAAACACCCAAGTTAGATACAATCTAAAGCATATAGGATGTTTAATTGTGGAGGTGGCACTGTTCATGTTAAGGAACCATCTCACCTAAAAGCTTAAGCTTGTAAGTGAGGCTCCATAATATGATTTATATTATTCTCTAACACACCCCCTCGAGTGAAAGCTCTTTGGGCTTGAAACTTGCACAGACCCACATCACCTTGTGCTTTATTTTTATCAAATAGAATGAGGGTGGTGAGATTCGAACTCGTGACCACTGGGTCAACAAGGCTCTGATACCATGTTAAGGAACCATCTCACCTAAAAGCTTAAGCTTGTAAGTGAGGCCCCATAATATGATTTATATTATTCTCTCACAGTTCACACACGTAAAACATTGTGAATGATATTGTTTATTTTTTAAAATAATTCATTTTGATTCTCAAAGTTTTATTTTATGTGATTTGATTATAATTGCATACCAATTGCATCTAAAACTTTAATCAAAGTTTTATTTTATGTGATATATATATATATATATATATATATATATATATATATATATATATATATATATATATATATATATATATATAATCTCATCATTAAGTATTGAACTGATTAGTAATCAAGTTTCATGGTTTATTTTGATTTATTTTATATGAGATTATCATGGTTTTATGATCCAAACCATGATTTTAGAAGGTCAATTGGAGTTGATATATATCGATTCAATATGCTAGCGTCTTACTATTTAAAAAAAATATTGTTTGGATTTTCTTAAACAAACTATGTTTTAACCAATTGTTTTTAAACCTGTCAAATCGATTGAGTTACATTTAGTCAACTCCCACTTGATTTTTTTAAAAAAAACAGTTGTTGAAAAACATGATCAATACTTTTTTATATTAAAAAAATAAGTAATTCAACCCGCAATATAATAAAATCCAACTATATAGAAATATTACTAAAACAAATGTACATTTTGTCAATAATTTCTACATCCATTGAACTCATTTGCACAGAGTAATTCCTACATCCATTGAACCCAATTAATTTTGTTATTACATTGAACAATTCTTCAGATAGGACCCTATCGGGCGATACTGACAATATCCGAAGTAGCCATCCATCAGTGGAAGCACCAGTTAAAGCAAACAGGAGATCTGGCAAAAGGGAGGACATTAAATTTCCTTCATTTTCCAGCCCATAAAACAACAATATCATCGCAGGAAAGCCGGGGATTTGGCAAAAGCGAGGAGAATTTACCAATCTTTCTGCACTGAATCATTTCGATTCGCTTGGCTGCATTCAGTGGACAAAATCAGAGCTGTTAGCCGGGGAAATTTGACGAACCAGAGCCATGATATTCAAATCCAGAAGGAGCTTTCCTTTCATGATCTCTCCACGCAGGGAGGGGCTTAGTGCGTTAGCTTACTAGCTAGCCGAGAGCCTTTTGGTATTACCAAGCGATGTTTCGATTCTCTTACACTATCAGGAATCAAATCGAAAATCCTTGACTTATGGTTCCTTAGGTATGCACGTAATTTCGATTTAATGGCGTGATGGCAAATCCTTTTCACAAGCCTTTTCATCTGCACAAAACCTTAAAAAACCTGTTATCTGTATAGTGTATAGTATATCTCGAGTTCGAATCAGGATTTTACTTATTCATCTAAATAATTGGTTCCACATAAAAAAAAAAAAAGTAATGTCAATTTAATGATTTATGAATACATTCCTGATTATGCCCGTGAGCTCTCTCCTCGAGGGTAACAGCCTTCCCTGAGATTTGAGAACTTCTTTGTGTATCCATCTTTTCTTATGGAAATTGGATAATTAACTTGGTAGTTTTTATTGTAATCCAGGAATCAAAGCATATATGCGATCATAGTGGAAAGAAAATGATGTTAATATATCTAATGCTACAAGCATTGATGCCTTCATTTAAAAATTTACAACATATTGTACCGAGAAAGCAATGATTCATGCTACGAATCATAACTAAGAGACAATGAATAAAAAAATCATGTGATGCCTAAAATACTTATAATTTACTTCAATGTACCGCCTTATTAAAACTAAATAAATAAAAACTTTTAGATTTTTTTTGATAACCGGGGTGTCCGGGCTAGCTTGCGTGTACCACAACTAATCCCCGAGTCCACTGAACATCCTACAAGCCCAATGAGTATGTAAGGCACCGCGAGGGTGACAGGCGTGTCTGACAAGACTTGAATCTGAGGTGAGAGGAAAAGATAAGCTATTCTTAATCACCAAGCTAAGACCTTGCTGGCCAAACTTTTAGATTTAAACTGAACCGATCATGCCTCTACCAAGGCCACCAACACCATTACTGATACATGATACTCTTTGACCTATGTAACTAAAAATCTAAGTGGTTGTCTTGTCTGTTTTTGTGTCGGAACAAAATTATTTTCTTAATATTTTTAAATTATTTTGATTTGATGTGTTGATATAAAAGTTTATTTTTAAAAAATAAAATAAAAATGTTATCTTGGTATATTCGCAAAAAAAATATTTTAAAAAACAATTACTTGCGTAATCTCAAAAATCCCTAATTTTGACTGTTCTTTTCGTCGGATTGAAATTCGGTTTTTCTAACCTTTCAAATTCTTGATCGGATAAGGAATTCAACTTGAAGTCTTGTACGGTAAATGAATCGATCGCGGTGAAGGAGGAAACCGATCCCTAATAGAGGTGCTATACCCGCAACCATAAGACAGCATGGCACCACACTGGCGCCGAGCAATGCCAGACGAAGCGAATCAAAGCTGTCCTTCTCCTATTATCTGTCAGGAATATCAAACGCCAATAACTAGCGAAATTAAAGCAGAGGCTGAATTTTCTGTTCACTGTTTAGAAATTTTTAATTGAGGTTTTTTCTCTCATTTATTATTGGTTTAATGATATTTTATAATTTATTATTATTTATCATATATCAAAAAGTTAGATGGATTTAAAACTAAGTTTAACAATTTATTTTTAATGAAGTTATTTTGGTTTTATGAATTGAATTATAAGCATGGTCGATTTACTCTAATCATTTTAAATTTTTATAATTGTTTTTTTTTTCAATTTTCTTCTTTATTATTACGTTGATTGAGAATTTCATAATTTATTTTCTATGAATTTATCATAGTCTTATTATCTAATTCGTGAATTTAACAAATTTAAACCATATTTTTATTAGCTGTTAAATTTATTTTTTAAAATTAATAAGTTAACCGAATCACACCAAATCAATCTCACACTCACACGACATAAGACCTTTTTCTACTAAAATTATATATTAAAATTTGTTTTTTTACATTTAAAAAAAACCTAGCAACAAACAAACAAACAATTTATTTAACAGCACGCAAGATATCTCTTTCGCGTCCCTTGTTTTTCATGGCAATCATTTTCATATTTTCTTAAACTCTCAAGGCGGCACAAAACCATGTTTCTTGGGGTGTTTTTCTTAAGATAATAATCATAGGCTGAAACATTAATATATACGAAAATTGAGATTTATATTCATATGATATAAATTGATTCATTTTTTGTGGGCACAGATAGAAAAATTCATATCAGCTTCAATTTCTTCTTCAGTCCGAATCAGCAATTGAATCAAGTGACGAGACAAGTGACCTCATCACTCCTATGCACAAACTGTGACATCGACGTAGCAGAATCCCCTTTTATTTATTTATTTATTTATTTATTTTGCGCACAAGATTATGAAAGCTAAAAAGAATATTGAAAAGCGAGTCCTGAACTCCAAAGCCATCGCCTTGACCATCCAGGTGCACTGGATCAACACTGTCGATGTAGAACATCCTGATCAACGAGTGTGAATAAAAACGAACCGTTGGATTATCCACGTGGGCAAATGCTAACGACCTCCAAACCTCGCTTTTCCGCGCCCATATAAATGCTATTTCCAGGAAAACATTAGCCATGCATAAACAACAACCACCATAACCGATCGATCATGGACGAGGACGGGGCCAAGAGCAGGGATGAAGGAGGAGAGGTCAAGTATAGAGGTGTCCGGAAGAGGCCATGGGGTAAATTCGCGGCGGAGATACGTGATTCAACCAGGCACGGAGCGAGGGTGTGGCTGGGGACTTTTAACACGGCGGAGGAGGCAGCAAGAGCATATGACAGAGCAGCTTATGCAATGAGAGGGCACTTGGCCATTCTTAATTTTCCGAACGAGTATCCCAATATGGCAAGTGCTGGTTCCAACAGCTCTACTCGTTATTCAGGTTCTTCTTCTTCATCGTCAATGCAACCAGAAGTTTTTGAGTTCGAATGCTTGGATGATAAGTTGCTCGAGGAGATGCTTGAGCAAGAAGAGAAGAGGGGTAAGAAAAAGTAAAAAATGATTCTGACATATGTATGTGTTTTATCACGGCACGAGCATTAGATCAGTCGAGGATCCCTTCAGCACTTCATTGCTCTGTTTCTGGATAGAATCAGAAAACAAAAAAAAGTTGTCCGTTAGTAGCTAATCATGAAGTGGTGCCATGAAATATGTAAGTGCAGAAACGTGAAAAATAAGAACAGATTCCTTGTCAAAATCTATTTACTTGAGACACCATGAAATAAACATTGATCACGTTGATGATCAAACGATCATGTAACTGCAGAAACGTGAAAAACAAGAACAGGTTCCCTGTCAAATCTATTTACTTTTTCCAATTTTCCAACGTGCTACTGATTTGCATATGAGCTTGAGCATTCATCGTTCCAACTTGATTGCATTTGATTATTGGAGGAAATTGCCAGCCAGTTACCCCCCATGGTTTTCCTTATTCAAATCTCCCTTGGATGGCCATAGGCAGCGACAAGCAGAGCACGGATTTAAACCGTGGGCTAAACTTAAGGCTTAAGCCCATAAAATAATTAGTACGAGGCCCAAAATGTCCAGCTAACTAAGTGTCAATTTACCCACATAAAAAGCCTGAAAGAAAAACCGTGGGTGGACACGCCCCGGCCCTCCTTTCACATCTTTGTTTGATAAAAATACTCTCTGCGGGATATTTATGTTTATGTTCTGTCACTGGTTCTTCTTGTTTTTTCTAGTTTTGGGATAGCTCTGCTATCACGAATAAATCACAATAACAATTTAATTTCAATATTATATTTGAAATAAAAATAAAAATCAAAATAAAATTTAATTTCAATGGGAGTAAAAATTATAAGGGTAATTATAGTGGGCAACAATCTATATTATATATATTTTTTAATGTCACCACCATGAAAGGTGGTGGCGATGTACAACATAGAGAAAGAATGGTGATTTTCATAGCAATATTAAAAGAGTGATGATGGAAAAGTAATATTAGTATAGTAATATATTTCTTTTTTCAAAAATATTATCATCATCAAGTTACTGTAATAATTGATATATAATTTGTATAATTATGAGCCTTGTGCTCTAAGATATAATTAATAGATTATTATGCATGGATTAGTTTTTCTAAAATGTAATAAAATTATTATTTATATCTAATATAATCGTTTCTCATATATTAGGCGGGTTTTTTTTTTAATACATGAGGGCTAGAGAATTCCGATCGAAATTCATGATGCTACCGACGATATATCATGTGCAAAGCTTTCAATACTTGGTTTTTATCGAGTTGTTCTTCACTTAGGATCTAAAGATATGTTTGATATTGTGGTTGTTATTGTGATTTAGGTTAAAAATATAGTTTTATAAAAAATATTTTTAGTTGAGGTTTAATGAAAAACAGTTTTATATGTTTGGTGACTATGCTTTTTATATTTTTGTCGATTTATAAAATTCCTTTAAAAAACATATAACTTTTAAATATTATAGATTTAATAATCATAATAATTTAATAATCATAATGATTAACTTCCATGGATAATAACATAATGACTAACTCATATATACAAGACTTTGACCATAGCTTTTGAGGGGAGAGCCACGGGGAAGGTACTCTCTCCCGTACCAATTGCATATGCTCTGAACTTGTATTAAAACTTTGGAATGTACATTAATTCGAAGAAAAGTCTCTAAATTTGATGAACTGAGAATGCAAGCAACATAATATTTGCCTACAACTGTTAAGATCCTTCCCTACTGTCAGTTCTAAAAAAGAAAGATCCTTGGATGTTATTTTCTGAACAATTCAAAGTCTAATACATGAAGCAATCTCCTTTAAAAGTATAGACTGACAATTTAAACTGGGCTCGGTACCCTGTCCAGGTATATATATATATATATATATAACTGCAAATAATGTATTCTCTAGTATCTATGTTGAGATTGGATTCGCTTATGATACTGATCTTGATATCTTCTACTTTGCCCTACAATTCTCGAAGATGTATTCTCGAAGAACAACTAGCTCTAAATTACAAGATGCGGGGTATCGTAAGAAGAGTGTTTTCGTTTGATAATGATCACCAAGATTCTTCCATTTCTTTTTGAGCTTTTTATTGTTAGTTGCTAATTATATATACTTGTAGTCTTGAAATTTTATGAATGAATTTGATGAGAGCATCTTTGGAGATTTACATTAACTCGAACCTGAATCTTAATCTCTTCAATTATATGCATGCATTATCTACAGTATCTTTAGTAGATAATAATCTTGAAACAAATCGTTGCATGATCCGTGTGTGTGTGTGTGTGTGTCTATATATATATATATATATAATCAGCAATTAACCTTAACCTTTATTCTTGTTTCCGATTCTAGATAACGTTCGATATAAAGAAGAAGAGATTTGCTTTATTCGGATTCTGATAAATCGACTAGGGTTTTTATATAGCAAAACAAAATACAAAGTCGGCCTGGGTCCCTAGCTCTCTCTACATCAGACCTGCATCAATATAAACTTCGAATTTCATGTATGTGTAAGAATTGATCTTACCTGTCAAACTAACCAGCTGCCAATACCACATCATATATGCTGTACAGATTGTGTCCCGGTTTGATAGGATTTTAAAACTTTTGTATGAATGGATTAAATTCTTGTTTTAAATTAAAAAGAGGAAAGGAAATATAGCTAAGGCTATAAGTTTAGAAACAACAATGCGATTCATTTGAATTACTATACCTAGACTCGTGACTAAACGGTCCATGCATGGGCGATGTCTTCCTTAGCTGAAGAAGAGCCAGGAGCTATGAGCGAACAGTTTAACCTATTTGCAAATAAAGGGGTATTAATTTTATAGAAGATAATTTCTTAACATGGTATTGGAATTTTGCTGACCCAGCAGTCATGAGTTTAAATCTTACTACCTCATTCTATTTGATAAAAATCAAGCAAAAGATATTGTGAGCCTGTGCAAGTTTCAAGCTCAAAGAGCTTTTATTTGAAAATATGTGTTAGAAAATAATATCAATCATATTCTAGAATTTAATTTAATAATTTAAATTTTTAGCTGAGATTATTATTTAACGAGAAATAAAATAACGTAGGATTGCATGTGCAGTTCAAAATTTTCACTAACTAATTTAGGCGTGCCATTTCTCCCTAGTAGGTAGGCAACTCAGAGATCCATAACGATCGTATTCGTCTTGCGTGTGTCAGAGCTTGTAGTATGAAAATCATAGAGGTTCTCCTTGAAATACAATTCTGAAAAAGCTTAAAGCAAGAGCAACAAAGAAAGTTCAAAGCATGGAAAAAACTAAAACTCAATCTTGCCGCCGCTTCTTCTTCTCCTCTTCTGTTTCGAGAAGCTCCTCCAAAATCTTGTCATCCAAGTACTCAAACTCGAAAACTTGCTTTCCTTGTCCGGTACCTGATGAACTTCCCCTCTCAAAACTCTCAGTTGCACCAGCATTACTGCTAGATGGCGGGAATGATTGAGGACGAGGAGAATACCCCATCACTTGAGATATAAAATCACCGGGAAAGTTGAGATTTGCGAGTTGACGTCTCATGTTAAATGCAGCTTTATCATAAGCACGAGCTGCCTCCTCTGCCGTATCAAATGTCCCGAGCCATAACCTTCCTCCTTGCCTTGACGGGTCTCGTATCTCCGCTGCAAATTTCCCCCAAGGTCTCCTCCGAACCCCCCGGTACCGAACCTCTCCTCTCCCTTTCTCATCATTTTCCTTCCCTTTGCCGGGCTCTTCCATGCCCTTGCTTGCTTTGTGTGCGTGTGGGTTACTGTAGTAGGACCTTCCCTTTTTCTTTTGCTTTCAAATTTGGTTTCTTTCAATGTTGGTGCTATACGAGCCATATATATTGTTTGCCGAATGCCTATATATGGATTTTGGAGTCGAGGTGCTATCTGACGACAGACGTTTGAATTTTCCAGAATGTGGATTGACCAGATTTATATATAGAGTATTAGAAATAAAAGAAAAAGGAAAAACATAGAGCACATCTCAACTTCTAGGAAAGACGTTCCCTCATCAAGAAATCTATAAATTCGATTGTTCAACCTTTCCTATGATGGAAGTCTAAAAGTTTAATGAATCCCTTTCAACAGATACGTATTTTTTCAATGCTGTTCTGATTCCTGACTTTAATCCGATTTGTTTGCAGGAATAAGATTTCCATGCACATTATATGGTAATAGGAGCACCGCAGGTCATTCGTCAGATGATATTTTGAATTTAGTTTTGCAAGTGTTGGAGAATAACATAAATCATATTTTGAGGTCTTATCTAACAGTTTGAGTTTTTAGGTGAGATGGTTTCTTAATATGGTATCAGAGCCTTGTTGACCCAGTGGTCATGAGTTCGAATCTCACCACCCTCATTTTATTTGATAAAAACTAAGCATAAGGTGATGTGGGTCTGTGTAAGTTTCAAACCCCAAAGGGTTTTCACTTAAGGGGGTTGTTAGAGAATAATATAAATCATATTATAGGATCTTATTTACAAGTTTAAATTTTTAGATGAGATGATACATTAACAACAAGTAACTTAGCTTCACCTAGTGGAGTCTCACTAGATTTAAGACAAGACCTATTAAAAAACATTTCTCGGAAGTTGACTTGGAATCTAAATTTTAAGTCGTGAAAAAACCACCTCCGCCGGCCAGATCAATCCTTTCCAAATAACGGTAAGTGACTGATATTTATGACTGCCATTGGTATTCTGTCGGAACTGTTGTTTATAGAACTGTATATAGGATGGGCCCGCTTAAGAGTTGCTTGGAGTTATGGTTGCTACGGGCTTAATTTGAACTCGTTTGCTAAGGTGTTGATGAAGCACTGAAAAATCCAAACCGTTTGGAAGAAATACTTGTTTTTTTTTTGGATATTTAATTAATTTTATGGTTATGAAAATATAATTCTTTCTTTACTTGAGATGAATGATAGCCGGTTCTTGATACATGCAAAAAGTTATCTTTTATGAATTTAGAAACTCTTTAATGATTAAGTCAATGACTTCTTAAGACAAAATACAGGAATATATATTAGAGAATGAAGATTTCATATGGTTATTAGGAACTAAAATGTAATATTTCTCTCACACTATTAAAAGGAGTAAAATAACTATTTCTAACATAAAAATATTTCCTATTAATTAGAGTAAAATAACTCATCGAAGTACTAAAATAATGGGTCTGGAAGATCGCTGGTTCCATATATGTTTGGGCTCAATGTTTTGCTAGGTCTGTAAATTATGGATCTGGTGGATCCTATAATTCACATATGTTTGGGCTTCATGATTGGCTTGACCCATAGATGATGGGTCTGACGGATCACCGAACCTATGAGTGTTTAGCCTCGATAATTAGTTAATTCATTAAGCTCAAATATTATGTTAGTGATAATTTTAAAATTAATATTGCTCCATTTTTCTCTTTTTTTTGTGTTTTATGTTATTTTATTTGTTTTTCAGATTAGATGTTTTTTATGATTTTATTGTTTGTGCAATAATAATAATAATTTTAGTGATTATTTTTTTATTGTTTTTTGGTAAAAAAGTTTTGCTTTTTTTATTTTTCGGGGCAATTTAATGATTTTAATTTTTTGGGAAGTAATGTTGATAATAATTTTAATTGTTATAGTAATGATAATGAATAATGATGGTAACGTAGGGATGAATTTTCAATTTATGTTTTCGTTTTTTTGTTGATAGAAATTTAACTACTTATTTTTTTTATTTGATTATTGCAGATCTTTTCATAATTTATATTTTGTTTTTAAATTTGATTTACATTGAATTATAAAATGATCTAATCTTAATATAATAAATTCAATAATTCAGATATCTAAATCTTCTAAGTTTTTTAATGATGATGATAATTTTATGCTTGTTATTTCATTGAAACTTATTAAACAGATAAATTTATATCGATTTAAAATTCATATATTGTATAGAAAACTTATATTTCATATAAATTCTGCATATATTTATTATTTTAACTAAATTTATATTATAATAAAAAAATTCACATAATTAATATATTTTATATTAAAAAAAATATAGTGTCACCTGCAATGAGATGACATGGCATTGGCTAATGTGTGTATAACTGTATATATATGTGTGTATATATATATATATATATATATATATATATATATATATATATATATACATATATATACATATATACACACTAGCGCGCGCGAACCAAATTTGCTATGGAAAAAAACTTGGGTGGTTGCAAGGTTAAGGTTACGTGAGTGTTTGGAGATGCGGTAACTTTTTATGTTTTATTTGAATTCATTTTACTTTTTTTATATATATAATTTTGATGTTATTTTATTAAAATTATTTTAAAATAATAAATATTATGCAACAAAATATCAAAAACATATTGTTAATAGTTAAAATAAACAAGTGAGGCTGGTAAGGTATTTGTTAGCATAAATAATTAAATAGGGTGTTTGAGATTGTATCGGGTGGAGTGGTTTTATAGAATATTTTTATTTTGAAAATATATTAAAATATTTTTTATATCGCTATATTAAAATGATAAAAAAAACTAAATGAATATTTTTTTCAAATAAAAAATAATCTAAAAAATCATTAAAAAAATAATAGAAATTGTGTACCGAACACCCCAAAACCAATAGCCCCGTAGATTATCTTAACGCTGCTTCTGTGCCTGGATGTAGATACCAAGAGCCACTCGTACATCTATTTTGCTAACCCTTTTATTGGCCCATTTGATCTTTGACATGCTTCATTCAGTATCTGTTTATTACTGTTTTTAAAAATTATTTTACAAAATATTAAAATCTTTATATTGTTATATTTTACTTTCAATTAATATTTTTTTATGTTTTTAAATTATTTTAATATATTAATGTCAAAAAAATAATTTTAATATATATATATATTAATATTAGGGCTTTAATTTTGTATTTAAATTCACCTTCTTTTTCTTACAACCAGTAAAGAAACCATAGCAATAGAACAATTTAAGTTATTAACTGAAATTCAATTTTTTTAATTATTATCTAGCAAGTATAAACTTATTAATTTTGAAACATGCAAAGATTCATTGGTATCTTGTATTATATATTTTTATAACCTAACAATAAATTATTTTAACCAAAAAATTCAAGTTATTAAATAAAGTCTTAAAATTTTATTTATATTATTCTTTAATACACTCACTTTAAATAAAAATTATTTAAGTTTGAAACTTGCACAAACACCTGGACATAACTACTAGAATTAAACATGTGACACAAAACTCTAATATTATATCTAGAGATGATTATAATAAAAAACTTAAATCGTTAAATAAAAGATCAAAATACAATTTATATTATTTTTTAACATAATTAAAAAATATTATCGTTTATTTAATTTATAAAGGTCACTAGTCAAAAGGAAAGTGGGAGCTTCGAATCTAGTCATTCTAACTCTATTTCACAATTGATAGCCCTTGAAATAATTGACACGAATCATAACCATATTTTGACTGCCAACATTAGTAAAAATTATTATTCTTTCTTTTTTCTTTTTTTAAATATCTGTTGCTTTTTGAACAACTATAAAGAAATAATGGTGTTATTTCTATATCTAAGCACATCTGAAATAACACTCTTATTCCAAGGAGCATCTCGAGAATCCCATGCCAGTTTACTGTCACTATTAAACTGTTTAATACCGTGTTTTAAAAATATTTTTAAAAATAATTGATTTTTTTTTAAATAAAATATTTGGTGTTTTAGATTAATTTTATATATTGATATCAAAAATAATTTTTAAAAAACTAAAAAAATATTATTTTAATGTATTTTTGAACAAAAAATATTTTAAAAAATAACATCAATCAGATTCACAAATAGACTTTATATGTGGTTCAGGAGCACGAAAGCAGGCAAATGGGAGGAGAAGGGTAGATAGAATAAAGCTACTTTTTAGTGCTCCAAACTTGCTCTAAAACAAGGTAATTTGAACCACACTCCTTAAGTATTTGATTAAATTTTGAAAACAAAATGTGGACTTGACTGGTTCCTTCTTTTTTAACAAGACTTGACTAATAATCAACTCTATGCAAAGAAAAGTGAGACGTGTTATGACTGATGGCTCCAAACCTCTAATTAGTCCACGTGCATATTAAAAAAAAATAAGATAAAAGATATGATTCCCCACTCACCTAATCGATATTAGGTACATTGATCCCAGCCATAAAAAATGAAAAGTGTTTTTGTTTCATCGTCCCAAGACAATAATAAAAAAAAGACGTTGTGCTTGTTTATCATGTGAACAACATCAGGGGTTTGAGGTTGATGGGGCTGGACAGAGTTTTTCCAGATTGAACTCATCATGAACTTGTCCCTCCTCGCAACTGTTTTTTCTGCTCCATGGTTTTGATTTGACTGAAGCTTGAAATATTAACAGCTGTGAGTTTTATCTGTACAAATTTTACAGGCTTGATTGAAGAAGGCTTAGGCTTCGGTTCATGTACCAGTTACATCCTGGAACAGTGAGGTTTCGAATCTTTAAGCTGTAATTAATCCAAGACTTTTCCTAACAATTGTTTTTATTATGTTAGGAATATTCTGAATTCTCTGTTCGCCGACGCCAGATCAGTGTTCGTTTGTTGTTAGTCTTACGAAAGCAATCGGCGAACACTTTTACTGTCGCCGGTCCTTTGTTCTTTTCCGACAGAAATGACGTCTGCCGTCAAAGATGTCAGATATCCATTGCAAAGTGCATGCATTCTAGCGATTCTGTTTTGCAAGTCTTGTTAGTTGTTACCCATCATTGCCATAGATCCACGCTGTAGGATCATGGGAAGAAGAAGAAGAAGAAAAGAGAGACGTGTACACTAATTGAAATGAGCGATACTGTTAATCATTGACGATATTTATATGAGAATAAAAAATCACTTTGTTGCCTCTAATATATTCTATGGTAATTGATTTTCTTGACCTTATAAAGTATTTCAAATTTGATGGCTTGACGTCAAAATTGCAAAAATGCTGCTCGGGCGACTCTAATCAATGATTATTGCTCTTTAGAAAGGACCAGATTGCATTATTGTTTTTGGAAATATAAAGATTGGGTTGCATTGTTTATTCAAATCTATTTTTTTATGTTTTAATGTTGTTTGGGAGGTTTAAAGGGATTGTTTTAGTTGATGAGGTGCCTTACCGTGTAAGAAGGTTTTTTTTTTTCTTTTCAAAAACAGAAGCTTAATTTAGTCTCTTTGTTTGCAAAAACACAATTTAGTCCTTGTATATTAGTTGAGGCAAATCGAAAATGGTTCTGGTGTCCATCGATCAAGTTTTAATTTAGTCCCTAGGACGAAGAATTGTCATAAACACAGGGGACAGCAAGTTGTTCTTATAGAAATCATTAAAAATGATACGATTTGTTTAGATTTACGATAGGGTGGATCTATTTCCACGGTGACATAATGACATAGTAAACCCAATACAATGGCACGTAGCACCCACAACTTTTGAGATTCTCATTTTCCCACACTTCCCCTCTCCCTATCTCACCTACTCAATCTCTCATTGGAAACCGAAAGAACAGTTTGTGATTTGTCAAATTCGCCTGAAGATAATCAAAATCAATAATTAGAAAAAAGCATGTATATTTAGCAAGAAATGAGAATAAAACTTCGGAGATTTATATGATTATTAAGGTGAGGTGCGTGTAAGATTATACTGAAATCCATGTTTCAAAAAAAATAAAAGTATACAGATGGGGACAGTCTATACTTCCATAAGAGTACCCAGGTAGCACTACGATTTCTAGCCGGACAGAATTGTGGGATGGCCCGCATGATAATTTAGTGTCAGTTTAGGAGTATAGTTGATTTTGTTTTTATATATGTATATTTTAAATTATTTTTGATATTAATATATTAAAATAATTAAAAATACTAAAATTTTTAAATTTAAAATAAAATAAAAATTCATTTAAAAAAAAACAGTGACAAACACCATTTTAGTGGAAAGAACACGGGCAGTGGGGCCTTGGTAAGGATGCAAAGCGAATCGTGAAACATCTATCAATCGACCATGTACCATGAATCTGTTGGCATCATGGCTTGCCTAACCATGTCACTCGTGCCTTAATTGGTTTGGGCTGGGCCCCCTTTTCTTATACCTATCTGTGGTAACGAAACATGCAGTGAGATAGGACCACTGACGTTGTGTGTGTGTGTGTGTGTTTTGCAAAGAAAATGGAGGGTGGAAAGGGACTTTTCCTTTTTCTTCCATATTTGATATTATTCCACGAAGGATCTAGTCATTGTTTTTGTGACAAGTATATATTATGCGGTTTAAACCCATTTATTTCGGTTTCGTATGTTTTTTTTTTTATATAAATAAATAAATAAAAAATTATACATTGTTTTTATGTCTTTTTTACTATAACTAAATCTTTTCTTTTTCTCATTTATTATAATTTACTAGTTTTAGAATTTTTTTATAATTTATATATATATATATATATATATATTAATTTGTATTGGTTCGGTTTCGATTATGGTTTGTCAATTTTAACTTTAAAAATTAAACAGAACCATACCGGAAACTCTTAAAAATATTTAAATAAATTTATCTGATTTTTTTAATAATTTAATTTTCATCAATTAGTTTTTTTTAGCTCTCAAATTAATCAATTTTTCAAGTTTTTTCCTCACCCCTAACTACCCACAAAAACAGTTGTGTACTGAGAAAAAAAGAGACTTTAATGGCGTTCTCATCTAGCTTTACTAGAAAAAAATATGGTTGCAGTTGTTTTTAAAAATATTTTTTATTTAAAAATACATCAAAATAATATTTTTTTATATTTTAAAATTTATTTTTGACATCAAAACATTAAAATTATCTAAAAACAATTAATTTAAAATAAAAAATAAAAAAATTCAATTTTTTTCCCAGCACCCACCCCCATTAAAGAAACCTGAAACTAGCTTTCCTAGAAGCTACAAATGAAAAACAAATGGAAGCTAAATATTTGAAAATCACAACGTCTTGTCACTATCGACATAATAGTATCCACTCTTTTTGGAGGACTTTCAAACGTTCAACAATTATCTATTTGTCAGTTCGGATACTTGAAAATTCCATTATTTTTTTTTGTGGTATACGAAAAATAAGTTCTGAGTAAATAAAAAATTTAATATATTTAAAAAAAAAAAACACTTTAAAAAATATCATTATTAAACAACTCTTCCTTAGTTTTAAGGGGCCGTGTATCTAGACCATTTGAAACCACAAGATTTTAAAACTTATGATCCATATCTATGACGATGATGATGATTCTATATTTTTTTGGATTGCCGATTATAGTGTGATTGCGGTAGTTTTTCAAAGTGTTTATTGTACCGAAATACATTAAAATGATATTTTTTTATTTTTTAAAAATTATTTTTGAAATCAGCACATCAAAATGATCTAGAACACACAAAAATATATTCATTTAAACTAAAAAAAAATCAAATTTCAACCCAAAACCGGTAAGATCGCAATGCCAAACGGCACCTTAGTAGTTTAATTGGGAAATATACGAATCGGAAGAAGTCATTTTCATTGGCCCAAAGTCTACGACTGTGATCACAAAATCATTTCACATGAGAATCCCGTTCTTTGTCCGCAGAAGATTAGGGAGAGTGACGAAATGCAACCACATGAAATCGGAAGTTACGAAGAAACTCTCCGTGAGTAATTAATTATTCAAGTCCCCTGTTTAATAAATAAATAAAATATATTTATTAATTATGCTTTATAAATTATAAAATGAAGAACGGCTCTGCTTAAAAAATATAGAAGTATAAATGAAGGGTGTCTATGTTAGAAAATAATATAAATTATATTATGGGTCTATGTTAGAGAATAATATAAATTATATTATGGGTCTCGCCTAAGAGTTTAAGCTTTTAAGTGAGGTGATTTCCTTACATGGTATCAAAATCTTGTTGATACAGCGATTACGAGTTTGAATCGCATTATTTTCATTCTATTTGATAAAAATCAAGCATAAAATAATATAAATATGTGCAAGTTTTAAGCTCAAAAAACTTTCATTTAAGAGAGTGCGTTAGAAAATAATATAAATCATATTTTAGATCTCACCCAGAAGTTTAAACTTTTAAGTGAGATGATTCATTTACGGTCAAAGGCTCAATTTGTTGAATATATTTAAATAATAATAATAATAAAATATTTTTTAAAAATCTTATTTGTAGTTTTGCCGAAGAAGCTACTCGCCTTATGCTTATAATATGTAATTTTATTATTAATATTATTGAGTTAAGTTTATTCTAATTATGGTGCCTTGCAAGTGAGAAAAACAAGTCGTTACCTCAAATTCATTGCAGTGAAAAGTAAACAAACCGAAGGAAAGAGTGGTTCCTGAGCGGAGCAGATAATTCTGGAGGGAAACGTAGCAGCCAACCTGAGCTGTCCCAATTACGGGGAAAAAGAGGAAATAATTTGTTTATCCACGTGGATGACAAGTGGACAAGGCCCTCTTCAACAAATCCCACATACAGACAAAGCCGATGTGATTGGGATGACGTGGTCACAAAATCTGACGTGGTGATCCAACTTTTTGCTGACCAATCTGTAATTTCACCCCAAGGGCATGCAGATGTGGATCCCACACCCATTCTTTTTCTGTGTTTTAGAATATTGCAACTTAAATAAATAATTTTTAGATGGAGCAAAATGAATATTAAATATTTTTGTAAATAAATATTATATAAAATATCCGCACACCATATATTTACAAAGAAATACCTATATTTTTTTTTCCAAAAACACTTTTAATTATTTTTTTATAGAAAAAATCAAAATCCTGCCAAACTGACTTCAACCCTTTCCTAGGTATATAAAGGACCCTAGACTTCAAAATTTGCACACCCCAGTAGGCAGTAGAAGGAAACAGGATCGGAAGCCACAAAAAACACAAATTGCAGAGCAGAACTGAAATCCCCCAGCCAATTCAAATGGACGGGTCCTTCTTTCAATATTCAAATTCTGATTTTTCATCCGAATCCTGTTTTGAATCGCCAGACTTTTTCTATGGCCGATCTTTTAACCAAAGTTCTCTCCCCTTCAATGAAAATGACTCCGACGAAATGCTTCTTTTCGGGCTAATCTCGGAGGCGACGCAAGGAACGTCAAAAACAACTTCCTATAATGGAGTTATCAAGGAAGAAGAGGTTAGTTCCATATCCAAAGAAGATCGGAACAAGGAAAAGTCCTACAGGGGTGTGAGGAGGCGGCCGTGGGGCAAATTCGCGGCAGAGATAAGGGATTCCACAAGGCACGGCGTAAGGGTGTGGTTAGGCACATTTGACAGTGCAGAGGCAGCTGCTTTGGCTTACGATCAAGCTGCTTTTTCAATGAGAGGAGCAGGGGCAACACTCAATTTCCCAGTTGAAAAGGTGAGAGAGTCACTGAAGGATATGAAGTGTACGGATCACGAGGATGGGTGCTCGCCTGTGGTGGCTCTAAAGAGGAAGCACTCCATGAGAAGGAAACTGGGAAGCAGAAGCAAGAAAGAGAGGAATGTGAGGATAGAGAATGTGGTGGTTTTGGAAGATTTAGGTGCTGATTATCTGGAACAACTATTGAATTCATCTGAAGATGCTGCTAGTCCTTGCTGAACTCTCTTTATTTTACATATATGTTTTTTATCTTTTTTTTCCCCTCCTTCCATATAATTTATTGAAATGGAAGGATTGATCAAATGCATAATCTAGATGAGTATTTTCCATTTTCATCTCCCTGTATTTCCCCCCTCTTTTCCCCAGGTAATGGATCTGAATGACTCTTCTTGTACGTGGGCCTTATAAACCACATACTTATCAGTGGGAAAAAAACGAGGTGACTGCTGTCTTTCTTTGAAAAGTCTCTCTAACATGGGACCTCGAAGACTCGAGTTAGACAAAGTCAAAGCTTTGTTCCCATCTTAATTTGTTGTGTGCAGAAACACCCTGATCCAAACAAAGTTATAAGGTGCACTTCGACTAGTTCATCGTCCCAAAAAGTCATTAAATAATTTAAACCCGTGTCTGATTAATCAAAATGGAGCCACCACCTTCATTTTCATCCCGTGGAAGATATTATTTATCAGCAATGCCTTCTACACACGAAACACCATCCTTTAAGAAACTGTCGTTTTTCCTTGGGTTAACTACAAAAAACTTCTCACCCGTAGGATCTTCATCGATCAATGTTTCATTTCAATCTTATCCTTGATATCACTTTTTGTTTCCAACCCCACCCATCCTCCATGCTATCCATCCAAACTCGCTACAGCATCAGCATAGTAGCTACGAGGATGCTGCAAAATTCTAATATTAATCAAGTTTACTGTTTAGAAAGAAAAGAGAGAAATCAAGCCGCACCTAATATAATAAATAAATAAATAAATGAGAAGTAAAGAAAAAAACGAATCCCATTGAGCTCAAAATTAGGAAGATTAGAAATTTTAATACTTTGGATATGGATTTGAATGTTTATTTCTCATAATATATAAATTCTGGAGTTGCACACTGCATAGTGTTCAAGAACAGGTCAGCAAGTTTGAATGGTGGTTAGAAGGGTACATTTTAAGATATTGAATAATCTAAAGGGTAGATTTAGTGAAACTCTACAGAAGAAGAACATTTTTATAGTTAAAACATCGTTCTATGATTAGTCATATCAAAATTATTTTTCCACATAATAACAGTGAAAGGACATGAAATAGCAATGCATATCGCTCTCTTCTCCCACGCTCTCTCATTTGAAATCGTCCATGTTTGTGCCATCGCTCTCCACGTCTGAATCATCATCGATGTAATAACCATATATACCTATATTATATGATCCAGACTACCTAGATTCTCCGCAGTATACTGCGGGCTGAACAAACAAATCAACATATTATATTATAACAACAACAACATTGAAGTTTTAATATTTAAAATTATTATTACTATTACGGCTAAAATAATAAAAAATATTAAATTATCTCCAGAAAAAAACTTAAAAACATTAATAAAAGAGAAAGTAAGAAAAAAAGTAAAATTATTATTATTATTGCGATAATAATGGAAAAAAACAAAATTAAAAAAAGACTTTAACAAAAGGCAAACAAAAAATAAAATAAATGATAAAAAAAAATATAACATTTATACATACAAGATTTGATATAATAAAATACATCAACACACCCTATTATAATAACAACAACATCAAAATTTAATATCTAAAATTATCATTACTATTACTGCTAAAACAATAAAAATATTAATTTACCCGAGAAAAAACAACTCAAAAATATTAATAAAAGAGTAAGTAAGAAAAAAATAAAATTATTATTATTATTATTATTGCATTAATAATGAAAAAAACAAAATTAAAGCAAAGAATAAAATATCTTAAAAACTTTAACAAAAGGAGAAACAAAAAAAATAAAATAAATGATAAAACAAATATATGACCGGCACTTTATTATTATTATTATTATTATTATCATCTGACCAGCACTTAATTTTCCATCCACAGCAAATTGCAGGATTGGGTCAAAAACTTTCCGAAAATACGTATCAGCTCCCCCATTCCAATCTTCTCACAATGTTATTTTCTAAACTGCATGTGGGCTGAAAGCTTCACTTAAATTAAAGTGAATACCCATGCTGAAGGGAATGAGCCCAATAACAATAAGTTGTGCTAAATGTGTCTACAAGGCTAGGAAAAAGGATGAGATGTTGAAGGAGAAGGTTTTTTTTCTTTAAAACTACTCTAGCCTGTTTAATTTTAGGGATGAAAAAGAGTATTTATGGGTTGAGTTTATTGGATTAAAAATTTAGGTATTCATATTTTATTTATTAAATTTCAAGTTAGATAATATTGGTTTGTTATTAATTACTCACCGAGTATGATCATTATCCAAAAAAAATCCATTTATTTAAAATTCATGTCCGTTATATTTATATTAAATTAATTCATATCCGTACCTATTATAAATTATTGAGCCAATGTATCTTACACAAATACATGAGCAAAGTGAAAATTCATTTATCATCTATAATTTTGAATTAGTTAAGAGTTATCTGTGAGTAAAACAACTCAGATGATCAATGATTTATTGTAAAGTTTACATCACTGACATAAGCTTTTTATAGTATAACTCAAAATCCAATCCTTTGAGCAAGTCCAATGGTAAAAGCTATTTTAGAGAGTCAAATCTCTAAAATAACTTTTTGAATAGTGTGTATATGATTTTTTTGTTGATATGCTCTAATGGTAAAAGCCATTTTGGAGAGCTTTTTTTTTAATATTATTTTAAATATAGTACAATTATTTTATATATAGTTAAATTATGCAATTAATTATACAATTAATAGGATAAAGTTATACAATTAAATAATTGCTTTTAAGAAACCCTCCAACAATATAATTATTAATTTTTTAACATTATTATCAACATACAAATTACAAATAAATACACAACAACTTTAAATACAAAATTAATTTATAAATTTAACAGTAAATTCAAAACATGTAATTAAGTTAATTGACAAAACAATTTCTAATTTATCAATTTCGTATAATTAATTTTTTATGCTAACTATTATTATCATAATTAATAATAATTAGCATAAACCCCCCTAATAATTAGTATAACCCCCAAATTACTCCCCTCCTCCGTGCCAACTAGAAACTCTACCCGCCGCACCCCCCACACCAAACACCCCCAGCCCCCCGTTAACATCATCTTTCTTGGCAGGTCCTGCAACACAAGATTTCTGGGAATTACCATTATCACCTCTGGGAGAAAACAAAATAGCTTCTTTACCCAAATCAACTTCAGATCCATTACTCCCAGAGAAAACCCATTTCCCAGAAGACCCAAGAATGGCGTCAGAGAAACATCAACATGTGTTTTTTCAATTAAATGATTGGATGAGAAGAAATTTTCAATCATCTGTGTTTTTTTTAATTGATTCAACTGTGGTTCTCGTTGATATTGTTTTGTTTTCAACTGTGTTTTAATGAATTCCAACAGCTATAAATTTTTTGGCTTTGCAGTATAAAATATATAGGAATGACTACTCGATTGAAGAAAAGACATTTTGCCTATTTGCCTTAGACATGAAATTGAGCAAAATAACTAAAAATTCAAAAATATAGCTTTACCTCTCGGCGTTGGACTTGCAGGCCATATATCTATTTAACATGATGTATTTAATGCATCTACTGTGTATTTCTTCAACAGTTGAAACAAATACCTAGATTGATCCAAGATAATTTGTCCGGACCAGGTTCCTGGCCGGGTCCTCCTGTGTGGTCTTAAAATTGGAGGACGTTTTCCGTTTTTCATCTGGGTATATATATGTTGTTCCATGTGGGGTGGTATGAGTCTAACATCGAGGTATAAGGACTCTCATTTCATTCACACATACACCAACCACAAGCTTAGTTACTATAATAACTAATAGAGTATAGTATTTCTAAACTGTAACAAAATTAATTAAATAAAAAATAAAATGAGGAGATCAATTTAACGCACATTCATGTCTTCTTGGAATTTCCAGTAGGCTTGGATTCCAACCCTGTCTTCCACCTCGTCTTCACCGCACATTCATCTTACTTTCCACCTGATTGATTCCAATAATGCATAAAAATCCAAATCAAGCAAAATTATTGAAAAATATCGAGCTAGGTACAATTATATATAACATGCCAAACAGAGAAACTGGAAATGATCAGTGAGCGAATTCAAAATGGGGCTCAAATCATGCAGATGAAGATGACTAAGCGATTCCCATCATTCCATACACTGATTAGTGATTGTAGCTACATGCCATGCAAATCTTGGTTTGATTTTTTGCGTCGTGTTTCTTACAAACAGCAGGTTGCTCATGCCTGCTCTACTTTCCATGCACGCAATCTCTTTTTGTTTTTTTCATGTTAGCACCGTTGGTTTTTCTGCTGGTCTCTGAGCTTTTATATTCATACATAGCAGCAGCCTATAGATTTTTATATATTCACTTCCTTGTGCTTGTAGTAAGAGAAAAGAAGAGAGGATCGTGTGAGTGGGAATGCGAGATAACAGCCGAGTGAATCGACAAACAAATGATAAGGACCTGATCAATGATAAATGGAATCTGATTCATTTCTCTTTCTCGGAACACTGAAAAAACCAGGTCACTTTGATTATGGATTCTCGGCTGCTAGAAAGTAAAGATCATCACAATTATTCATCATACATCAAGAGCCATCTTTTCACACATAGAGGGCCGGTTAGCTGATTGTTTTATGTAATCAGTTTTTATTTTTATAAAATTGAAGATCTAAACCAGTAACAAAAACCAAAGAAACTATCGATAAACGCGACCTGTTACTCACCCGATTGTATATGAATGAAAGTGGAATGTCGAGCGACGAATCTTCAATGTGAAAAAAGAAAGGGAAAAACAGATGCAGAAAATCCCATAAAAAACCCCACCTTTTTCCTATAATTCTTGAAGGAGAAGCAACAAAAGTCTGAAAAGATGAAACAAACTACAGGTTATGAGCACCAGATATAAAATATAGAAATCGATTTATGGTCAAAGACCATTTCAATTTATGTCCTCCTGATCATACCGACATATGTTTATATATATCTATATCTATATATATATATATTAATTTTTTGTAGTGATAGATATCATATCAGAAAGTGGCCATTTCTCCGTCTTTCTCGAAAGCACGTGATTCGAGCCCTTTTTGTGTGGGTGGGCTTAGAATAATATCCGAGGCTCTCAAAGAAACTCCAATTGATAGCAAAAGTTAGCAATTATCCAGTCGAAACTCGAAAGATATTAAGTGGGTGTTTGGGGCGGCGGTTCTTCCCGCGTTGCGTTGAACCGCTACCCCAGATATTACCAAACAGGACCCCAGATTTTTTCTATGGGTCCCACTAAAAAACCTGTGGTTCGACCGTGTAATGAAAAGCATCTAAAAGATGCTTTTCAAAACGAACGCAGCGGTACCATGGCAAATGTTTTCACACAGACAATAAACACGAGCTGCGTAATTACTTTCATGCATGCATAACATAGGCCTCATGCAGATTGCCATGTCCATCGCGAGTAGCTATTACCTTCCTCTTATCGCCGACGTTCCTTCCTCTCACGGCCGCTGCCTCCCTCTCTCTCCTCCACAGTCACGGCCCTATCTCTCTCTCCACGAGCACTGCCTCCCTCTCTCTCCTACACAGTCACGACCCTATCTCTCTCTCCACGACCACTGCCTCCCACTCTCTCCTCCACAGTCACGGCAGCTCCCACTCTCTCTCCACATTCACGGCAGCAGCATCAAGTGCAAACTTCAGGCCCTCCTCCCGACCACCACAGGGCATCAATTCTGACGCCACCACGACAGGGACAACCACCTCGTCCTCCTCTACCCGTCGGTACCAGCCGTTGACCCTCTCGTCACAGTCGGTGAACAGTAAAAATGCACAGTCAAATGCATGCAAAATGAAAACGAAAGGCAAAACGGTGCGTTTTGTGTTTTTTTTCCTTAAAACCAAACGCACCGTTTTGCGTTTAGTCTTAACACTTGGGCTGGGGCTGCTCTCGGCCCAGCCCAAGTGCGGCAGGGTTGGGCCTTTTGGCCCAACTTGGTTGGGGCGGCCCATTTTTTTGGGTCAGGCCCAGTCAATTTTTTTTTAAAAAAATATAAAAATCATATTTTAAAATAAAAATAAAAATTGTGTAATTTACTTGAATTATTAATTATATTTTTTATTATTATTATAATTAAATCTACAATATTTTAAAAAATATATGTGTGTGTCCTTTAAAGTAATTTCACAAGTTGACAGCAATATGAAAAGCATGATAACCAAACACACAAAACTACTTTTCATTAAACTCAACATCAACCACAGTTTTAACCAAACACAAATTTCAATTATGAACCACAGCTAAAAGCGCTTTTCAGAAACCAGCTTTTTTTCAACCTCAACCACAGCAACAACAGTTGTGCCAAACAGGCCCTAAATCGATCCGTAAGCGGGTAGTGAAGACAGATGGGGTCTCATCTCATCTCAAGTGGCAACGGTGGGGTGATGGTCCACCACCATCACTACCCGAAAAAGCGAAAAACGCTACAATTGGTGGCGCTGTGGTTACCGCTCGCAGAATTTCAAAGAAAGCAACCGTCACGAGCGCCGCCAATAACAGCATTTCTTTCTCTCAAGAAGGAGCTTCTCTCTGGGCTCCATTTTCTCCCACCCACTACGACTACGTTACTCCTTTCTCTGCTCTCCTTCTCTAACACTTGCTAGTTTACCTTTTAATTTATCTGACAAAACAAAGAATATATTCCTGCTGGGCTTTTTTTTTCAAAATTCTGCGCTCCACAAGCCGTTCATTCTTTACTCCACTACAAAGAAAACTCAACCCCCCAAAAAAAAAATATTCCCTTCAATCTTCCTTCACCCT
Organism: Salix purpurea; assembly: GCA_027405865.1. Taxonomy (NCBI): domain Eukaryota; kingdom Viridiplantae; phylum Streptophyta; class Magnoliopsida; order Malpighiales; family Salicaceae; genus Salix; species Salix purpurea. The sequence goes on from CM050331.1 coordinate 9,945,375, forward strand.
TTCTATAAAGCCATGCTACCAAATGATAACAACCATCATGCGCTAGTAGAGTGTCGGTGGTCGGTGGTGCTAGCCTTTTATCTTGTGCTTCCTCCTTAATCTTTCAGGGCGTGACAAGAGAAGAGAAAAGAAGACTCAAGTGAGAGCAAAAAATGGAGCGTTTTGTTCTTGATGGAATCATTACTAGGTTGCTCGAAGTGAGGGGGAAACCAGGGAAGCAGGTTCAGCTTGCCGAGGCTGAAATTAGGCAACTTTGCATCACTTCAAGGGAGGTTTTATTGAGGCAGCCTAATCTTTTAGAGCTTGAAGCTCCTATAAAGATTTGTGGTAATATCCTCTTATAAACCCTATTATTTTCTTACAACCACATATATAATGTCAAAATTGAGATTTTCATGTTAGGAAAGTCAAAAGTATGTATTGATTGAAAGTTGAATCTGTTAGTGTCAAGGCTCAGAGTTCATTTACTGAAACTTCAAGTTTACTGGCTGCAGAACTTGGTTAGTTATGCTTGCCATATTTGAAGAGCATTTTCTATCAATATTGTTTCTTTTGATCTTAAAATAACAGTCTAATGATATGAATATATATATATGACTAATAATATAACGAGTTCTGAAAATTTGTGATTTATGGTCATCTTCAAGTTTGTCACTCTCGTGTCGTTGCTCGGACTGTGCTGCCCGTTTTTGTGAGCTTCCATTATCCTCTTAATTTGAAAATTCTCATTTCATTCTCCTTTATGATTACGAGTTACAAATACTGAGATGATGAGGGAGGATTCTTCATCTGTAAATAATATGAAGGTGGATCATAGCCTATAATGAGATGATATCCTAGCACATTTAGTTAAAGGGTATAACAAGGAAGAAAGTTTGTTCGTAGTTGTCAGGAAAGAAATTCTGACATGCCTGGTGCATTATTATCTGTATGTCACTCAGGAGATATACATGGACAATATTCTGACCTGCTGAAGCTTTTCGAATATGGTGGATTCCCTCCCCGTGCCAATTACTTATTTTTGGGGGATTATGTGGATCGTGGAAAGCAAAGCCTGGAAACTATATGCCTTCTGCTTGCGTATAAAATAAAATATCCTGAAAACTTTTTCATATTGAGAGGCAACCATGAATGTGCTTCTGTAAACCGTATATATGGATTTTATGATGAGTGCAAACGAAGATTCAATGTCAGACTCTGGAAGGTTTTCACAGATTGCTTCAACTGCCTGCCTGTGGCAGCTCTCATTGATGAAAAAATTCTCTGCATGCACGGTGGACTTTCTCCTGATCTGCGGAGTTTGGGTCAGATAAGAAATTTATACCGACCTGCAGCTGTTCCAGAAACCGGTTTGTTATGTGATCTCCTCTGGTCTGATCCCAGTAAAGACATTAAAGGTTGGGGTGCAAATGATAGGGGAGTTTCATATATATTTGGTGCTGATAGGGTGACAGAATTTCTTCAGAAGCATGACCTTGATCTAATTTGTCGAGCTCATCAGGTATGAAATGTGTTTTAATTGACTATTTACTGCATTGAGGCCCTCTAGGCATCATAAGTCTTACAATTAGGAACGTTTTCATTTGCTATAAGCGTATTTTGTCATAATTGCAGGTTGTAGAAGATGGATATGAGTTTTTTGCTAACAGGCAACTCGTAACCATATTTTCAGCACCTAATTATTGTGGAGAGTTTGACAATGCTGGTGCCATGATGAGCGTGGATGAGAATCTACTATGTTCTTTCCAAATACTGAGACCTGCAGAGAAAAAGGCAAAGTTTGGCTTTGGGAGCTCTGGTACTGCTAGGAACGGTAGCGCTCCACCTAAATTCAAGGTATACGCATCCCGCACTACTCCCAGCACAGATAAATGTTATTATATTGACAAATAAAATTCCAAAATGTTTCAGGTTTCTATAGTAGAGAATATGCTTTAGGATAGCCCTGGTCAATTGTTAGTGTAAATCTTGGTGGAGGTTTCATAATTAGGGCAGTTCCTTCTCATCATTTATCCTTTCTTTTTCCCCACAAGCAAGAAGAACCAGTTTAGGAAGTAAATTGATTCTTGATAAGCAAGTTCACTGACATTCAGTCTTTCTAACAATAAATCCACCACCTTCATCTATGACATAGAAAATGAAAAGGATGCTGTGAAAAGATTCTGATAGTAGATTTTTTGAATTATGTGTTTTAATCTGTTAGTCTTTGTTGTGAGTGGCAGTATCCAGATATGACCCTGACATATCATTGAAGTCACCTGGTGTGAACTCTGTGTATAATGCCTTCTCCAAGTGACATAGCGCTTGAAAACTGGTCAATTAGTTTTCCAATAAGCAGAATGCCCTGTATATCAATGTCCTGTCCGTTCCATCACTTTCATTTTTTTCTTTTTACATCCAGGAAACGTGATGGTTTATTACTGATAGCTATTGACCCTTTTGAAGTCATTTTTAGGTGGAAAGGTATGAGAAATCCTTTCAATGAAGAGATAGAAAAGAGCCAGCTGTCCTAGATGGTAACCAGTGGAAGATTGCCAAAGTAGCTATCTTGGAATTCTGGGGTCCAGGAGTTAAAAACCTCAGAGATGGCAATCACGAATGTAGTAGCTCAGCAATTGGCAAACTTTTCGAATCAAGAATGTAGATTAGAAAGTGGCAACTCTCAGGATAGTATGAAGATGCCCTCCATCTCGAACTTTAGGAGTCTGATTTCTGTGTCACAGATGCCACTTGGATATCATTGTATTTTGATCACAGCATTGAAATGCATAGATGAGTCGATTCCCACTTCATCCTATTCCCAATTATGTGCTAGTAATGGGTGTTGGTGATCTACTGAGTGCTCTGTTTCGATATTCCTATCCTATGTTATATTTCAATAAACTTTACCTAGCGTTGGTATAAATGACAGATACGTGTTGAAATCCTTGTTCTACCGTCGTGGAATAGATGCCAAATCTTCTCAGGTCATTTACAGCCTCTGATCTCTGAAAGAATAAAGAGTAAATTCTATATGGAACACTAAATCAAAGATAACTTGCCCGAGTGATGATCAAATACAACACCTATCCCTTTGAATGGTGGACTACAATGATCTATCGTACCTAACAAAAACAAAAGTGGATTCTGTTTCGATTCTTAAGGTTGTTCTTATGGACAGATCATTTATTCTCCATCATCTTAGACCGATTGTGGGGCTGTGACAGTTCTGTTTGAAATTATTGTGGCACAGAATTCCTTTCTGTTACATCAGATTTGGGAAATCATGAACTCTTACATCGTGGGAGATTCAGATTCCAGGTCTCTTGAGGAGAAAGCTACCTTAAAAATTTTCATTGAAGATAAGGGGGGTGGGAGATAAAGGTAGTAGCTTCGACTTTGAAATTTAGCAGATGATGAGAATCCATTTTATTTTGCATTTTTAAATGTTTTTCTTTCTTTTTCCAAAATGTTCCTGCTAGCTCTTGAAATGGACATGCTATATGGTCCACGTCCACAATGAAATCAGCCCACCTCGAAAAACAAAAGGCCGAAACCCTTTCATTCCTATCGAACTACCAGGAAGCGGACACGTTACACTGTCATCAAGCTATGCTGTGGAGTCCTATATTTTTTATATACATAAAAAAAAACAATAGTTAGTGATGAAAACATGTTTTAAGAAAATAAAAAAAAAACTAAAAGAAAAAAGTACATAAAATTTTGTTTGGATGGTTAAATTAAAGAGAAAAAATAACTAAAAAAAGAGGGGGGGGGGGGGGGGGGGGGGGGGGGGGGGGGGATATAAAAATTAATGATCAAATTGAAAATAATAACACAATAAATGTGGATTGAACGGTGAATTGAAAAAAAAAAACTTTTATAAGAGGGTTAAACAAAAAAATCAGAAACCAAAAGAATAATAACCAAATTAAGAAGCATAATATATTATAAACTGGAATCGAAATACTAAATAAAAAAAAAAACTTTTATTAAAGAGCCAAGAAAATAAATAAGAAATCAAAAGAAGAAGGATCAAAGCACAAAAACCAAATACCAAGAGGACCAACATGTTATTTAGTGGGGAGGAGAGAGAAAATAAGAAGGTAAAAAAATAACTTTACAAAAGAATCTTAAGAAAAATGGCAATTAAAAGAATGATGGTGAAAATAAAAATAAAAAATAAATTAGAGGGCAACTTATTTTTATGATTAGAGAGTTTAATTGAAAAAAAAGAACTAAAAAAAAGAATAAGAAAAAAATTAACAGAAATAACACACCACAAGCTTGGATTAAAGGGTGAGATTAAACACCAATAAAATTATTTAAGAAAAAAAATAAGAAATTCAAAGAATAAGGATAAAATAAATAAAAAATATATGAAAAAATAAAATTGAAGAATTAAATAAAAAAATATAGAAAAGGAATCAAATATTTGTTTAGAGGGTTAAATCAAAGAGAAAAAAGAACTCCAATAAAAATAAATAAAAAATAAAAATTGAGTACGGAATTGAAAACATTAACATAAATTAAATTTGGATTGAACGGTGAAATGAAAATAAAACTTTAATAAAAGGTTCAAGTAAGAAAGTGAAACCAAAATAATAGGGACCAATTTTAAAAGAATAATACATTATAGATTGGAATTGAAAGGAAATAAAAGTCTTATTGAAAAGTCAAGGACAAAAAAAGACCAAAACACAAATACCAAAAACAAAGAAGATTAATCAGCAATTTTTAGGGAAAAAAAAGAGAAGAGGAGAAGAATAAGAAGGAAAAAAAAGAGAAGATTTATGAGTGACAAACCACCTAAATATTGATAACACGTGTTATATTCATTGAAAAAGGATATAGTGACACATCTAACTACATAATGGATAAACAATTTTCACAAAGGGAGATACTCTCAATTGAATCCTTTTTTCTTCTTCAAAATCTCAATTAAGTCTCCTTTCATCCATATTTATAATCGGTTGCCTTCAATTATACAAGAAACTTAACATTTTGTGTTAAAAAAATATAAAATAAACATAAAACTTAATTGGTAATCTTTCTTTCTTTTGCATTTGATAAAAAACTAGCACCTCATCTACTTGAGTTTTGTTGTTTTAATTCAACCCTTTTTCTTTGTTCAAAAAAATTAACAAGATAAGCCCCTCTTTCTTTTTTGGCCTGACTATGTTCTCGTGGTTCTTTTTTTTTTTTTATAACGGGGTGTCTGGACCAACTTATATGCACCACAACTAATCATCAGATCCACTGAATATCCCGCAAGCCTAGTAGACAGTTAAGACATCACGGGGGGACAGACATGCACAAAGAGAATCGAACTCGGGTGCAAAGAAAAGAAACAAGTCCTTTTCCCCGCTAGGCTGTTTCCCCTGCTATGTCTGGAGTTTGTTTTCAGGCTTACATATTTCTCTGCTTGTTATTTGATCTTTCAGTTTATATGAAGTTGCCCCATGCATGTATGTAGTGGATTTTCATACAATAGAAAAGGGATAGGACCATGGTTGTTAAACTCCGAGTTGACTCGCAAAATCACAACTTAACAAAACTTGTCAAATCTGGTTGAAAAATTGGTTCTCTTTGAACTCAAAATTTCTTTTCCAAAATCGATTTGGATCGGTCTGATTTTACGATCCCAAGTACTTCATGTTTCATTTGTGTCTGGTCGTCCCCCCCCCCCCCCCCCCCCCCCAACCTAGGCTAGCCCATCCTGCTCTCTCTCTCTCTCTCTCTCTCTCTTTAAATGGTTTGAAAAAATGGTTTAAAACTTAAAATGGTTTGAATATAAACTATTTTTTATACAATAAAAAAAAATTTATTCTCATATATTGATTTAAATATTAAATTTAAAATTTATATTTAAATTTTTTTTAGTTTTTACTTTAAATTAAAAAAAAATGGTGTTTTTAATTCATTTTCATGTGCAGATGCCGAAATAATTTATTGGAGTTGGAGCTAATATTAACAATATCGGTGTTGGTATCAGTGATAGTACTAATAATCATTTTGATAGTGATGTTATTGATACAAGTCTTAGAAATAACGAGGGATATGAAAATGAGATTGATTTTAGTTTACATTGCACACGAGCTGAATATTTGTTTTAAATTTGTTAGTTTATACATAATAAAATTCTATGGATATAATTGTTTTGTAATGCATTTTTAAGTTATTTTAAATCATATATGAATCTTAACTAATGAAGTTTTATGGCCAATTGACTATAATTGTGTTGTGTTATATTCATAAATATTTTACTTATGATTTTATGATTTTTCTACCTACACGATTTTAGCTGTGATTTTACGATCTTTATAAGAAAAATTTCAGATACGATTTTACGATCCGAGTTTCAAAAGCGTCTTCCGTATCATGTCAAAATCAAAATTTTAACAGCTTTGGATAGGACGACACCCCGTTCAAGTAGTTAAGGATTAATGGAGATTCTTAGCATACGAAGCCAATAGACAATCTTCAATAAATATTTATCAAGTAAAAAAAAAATGACATTGTTTCTAAGGGAATTTTTTGTCATGATAAAGAACTTACAATCAGCACAGTATATCTCCGGTTTGAATCAATGTATATATCTTTTATAAAATACTAAAATAACCAGGGTTTTCCTTACTCGTATTTTCTAGAAACAATATTTCCTAGTATAAAAAAAATCCTAAAAGCAAATAAAATAATGGAAAGCTGTTTAGTCGATTCAATTCTCGCCAACTTTATGCTTCTGATTTAATTTTCCTTTTAATTATGTTCTCAAGTTTTGTCTGTTTTCGTTTCGGTAAATGTTCTTTTGACTAATTGACCATGTTTTTATTGTCATTTTCTCTAATTTTCATGAATAATTTCAGTTGCAATCAGTGTGTATCTTACACGTGTGGCAGTGGACCTTACCTCTTGTTCACACAACTATGGAGACTGGGAAAGTATCAGAGTCTGATGTCCGATTGTCAATTACTTCGTCTTTAGCGTTTGTTGAACACTCACATGTCTAATAGTCCACACGGATAGAGTCAAACACATTGACCTTCTGGGTAACTACAAAACAATTTCCAGAACCATTTTTATTGAATGATTTCTTCTTTTTTAGTGTTATGTGCAAGCTGGATGCCCGTTTATTGATCGATATAAGTGCTGATTAGTCCAGGGAGAACCATGGCAAAGGAACAGTTGCAAGTGCTTATATGTGGCCAAAACACGATGGTAGCATTTCACAGCAGTAGTGATTGCTGGCATGGGGTTTTTTCGCTGATTTGTTGTGTGGTCCCGTACCATTTAAATTAAAAAGGGGCTGCCACATCACTTAAAAAGGTGGTTTTGGGATTTTATATTTAAGAAGAGACAAAAAGAGAAAAATGAGGGAGAAAGAAAAAGTGGTGGCTGCTGAATAATCCATCTTCTTTCTTTGATTCCAGCTCGTTAACCGTTGGATCGAGTTGAAATTTGGACAGAGACTTCTAGACATATTGAGCTTCATTCTGAACGGTTGGATTGATGATTGGAGTTGTGAAAATTGGCTATTTTGACAGAAAACGGGGCTGTCAGTATTGTGAGCATTTTCTCAAACTTTGTTCTCTTTAATCTTATTGTATTTCAAGAATAAGTTGTTCTTGATGATATATGTTGTAGCCCTTAGTTGAATCTAAGGAAAAATATTGTGAACCTATTATTTGTGATGGTGAAAGTTTTAAGTGACCTACGGTCCCGTGGTTTTTTCCCGCATTGGATTTTCCACGTAAAAATCTTGATGTTGATGTGTTTGATTATTTGCATTATATCGTTGATTGTTTGATCCTATAATTTGATTGCACAAAAAAAAAAAGTTTATGACTTAATTGGTAATCCGCTAAATTGGTGCCCTATTATTGATTTCTTTTCCCAACAGTTTTTTCACTGATGCAAATGATTTTCTGCTGCAATTATGTCTGAGTATGCTAATAAAAAGACTCGTGGTGTTTTATTGATGATGTTTTTGCGTTGCAAGGTTTTGGAATCTTGGCTGGTGGGATGGTTTCTGCTATCATTTCTGTGGCTTTCAAGGCCCAGTTTCCTGGCCCAGCTTTTGAAGTCGATCCAAGTGGCTCCACTTTGCTCGAAGCTGACCACGCTTGGAGGAATCCAAACGTACATCGATTGTTCCTTCTTCCAAGGCATTTTTGCAACCAATGGAAAGCACGACCCTTTTTCTCTGGTTTCAACTGCTGTCTTGTCCGCGCATGGTTGGGAAAGTCCATCTGGACTTGGCGGATACTGTTTTCAGCTGAAGGGACCTTTGATTGGACCTTTCCTGAAATGGTGTTCTTGCAGAGACCTGTTTGTGACGTATTAAACTGTTTTCAACATGGTGACAAAGATGTTACTGTCCGACAAATAATAATAATAATAATAATAATAATAATAATATAGGTAATATATATGCGTGTAATTTGAACAGATTATTGATGTGGGTACTGTTATGTAGTCTAAGCATCGCCAAGGGCTGTGGTGCATTTCCCAATAAGACAAAATAAACTAGAATACAAATATAATCCAACGGTTAAGATTATTTGCTCTATAACCGTGTCACTGTATCATGGTCCTAGATTGTCGCACCGTTTGCTTTTCAAGTGTAGAAGTGTTCAAGAAAAATAAATTATTTTTATATATATTATTTTAATGTCTTGGCAACTAATTAATTGAACAAAAATAGATGAGATTTTAAGTACACTGTATGTATATATTTAAAATTTGAACAATAATAGTTTGATATTTAATAAAAAAAATTAAAACATATCCTGAGCCTCTTGTCACATATATAGATAAAAAAATATATTTAATTTTGATAAATTTATATTCTTAAAATATTTATTACCTTTTTATTTTATTTTATTTTATTTTTAGGATGAAAATCCTAAATCTAATTTAATCAATATAATTTAAAAAAATATATATCTAAAATAGAAAAATAAAATACAACAAGAATTATATGATTTTACTTTCTTTTTTTCATATATGTAGATCTATTACCATTAATGTTTAAACGCAATAGAAAAAATATATAATTATAATAGCTATGATAGCACAAAACTAAACTGTAATAGTATAATTAAATCCTAATTCAAATAAGATTATTATTGTTGTGGTTAACCTTATTCCCCTAAAACTTAACATTTTTATTTTTATTAGGTTACATTCTATTTTTAAATATAATTATGTTTCGGCACATTCCTAATTTAAATACGATAATTTTTATTTTCTTAAAATTTAACATATCTAGATTTCATAATATAGATATTTTTTTTTAAGAAAAAATATTCATACGAGCACTTATGTAGTTAACCCAGCCAAAAACAGTCACAGACAAATAAAACACCAACAAAAACTTTTTATTGTGATTCATATTTTATTAAGTGTTCTCCAAAACTAGTGAACAAAAGTATTCATTTTTATTAATTTTTATTGTCTAATTTTATAGTACATGTATTTTGTATGGTTGTTTACTTGTTTTATAACTTCTTTTTCAAAAACAATTATTATATGAATGCATGATTTTTACATGTTAGGATTTGTTTGAGATTTTGAACAATTATATTTTTTTGTAATTTGATGGAATTTATTCTGGACTTGTGACTTAGGTGTTTTGTAATGTAATAAATAATTACTTATTTAACATGTCTATTTTTATTTTGTTAATTTTATTGTCGAGTTAATTTTTTTGGTAAATGTATAGGAATTTAAGTTTATAAAAATAATTGATAATGAATCAACAATACTATTAAAATAGATTGAACAAGTTTGAGTTAAATCAATGTTAGTTAATTTATTTAATTCACATAATTAATTAATAAATATTATCATCAATATTTTATATAGATTTGATATAAGTAATGAATAATCATTCATAAATGCATTGAGATTCACCTGAAATTTTATATACGATGAATTATTATAATGAAATTTAAGATTTTATTAATTACTCTATCTAATCCAAGAAATATCAGTGGAGATGGTATTAGATGAATGTATTTGTTTGAGAGGTTAGGGATTATAAATGCATTGTAACTAAAAAACTATTATTTGTTTTTTGAAATTGAAAACATTTGTTTGATTCCATGCAAATACTTGTTCAATCTTAAGAGAAAAGTAAAAAAAAAAGAGTGTATGTTAAGGCTTTAAGATGCGAGATTTATATTATTGAAGAGATTTCAATATTTATTTCATACTATTTTAAGTCATATTTTAACATATTAATTTTTGTAATTGGTTGTTTTATATGAATACATAAAAAAAAAAACAAGGTGTATGCTAAGGCTTTAAGATGCGAGATTTATATTATTGAAGAGATTTCAATATTTATTTCATACTATTTTAAGTTGTATTTTAACATATTAATTTTTGTAATTGGTTGTTTTATATGAATACGTTTGATTAATTTTTTTTTTGTAGGTTACGATTCTTGAACATGAACCAAGTCTAATTGAGCTTTTGTAGAAAACATGTGTGAAATAATGACCATCAGAAAATGATGCAACATTTCTTAGAAAGCCAAGCTTAATACTTTATGGTATATTGGATTTCAATAATGTATTTTCATAAGTTAATTTTTTTTAATTTGCTTACTATTATTTTAGGATACAAATAACACTCAGTTGAAGGAGAAATAAAAAAATGATTATTCGACCCATTCAAAACTTGATATGGATTTGTGGTTGAAGACAAAACCATCTAGTGAACCTGATACAAATCAAGTGTGCAATATCTTAAACAATGTGACCGAGGACTTGCAAACAACTTGAAGTATATCAATCATTGGATGCTTATAATCGGCTCCAAACACTTAAACTCTAGAGTTCAAAGCAATTTTAGATCAGCAAGTTCAAACTTAGATAACTCATCTTGTTTCTAAGACAAACCTACTCAATGTTGAGACAATCAAACTTTTTTGATTGTTAATGAAGATAAAATCACGTATGAATGATACATGTGTTCTTCCTTATTAGCACCACGATCACGACGAAGACCCACCTCCCCCATTCTATTCTTGATTAATTATATTAAAACTTATAATTTTTTAAATCTGTGATAAATATTTGATTTTCAATGTAATCAATTTCTTTTAATTATTTTCTATTGTTGTTTAATAGATTCATTTACAAATAAAATAAAATTATTATTGATGATCTCGATGGATTAAGTCTGTAAATATATTTTAGAAAGTTAAAAAAGAATTACTTCAAACATATTTTTGTCGATGATATGTGAAAGTCATCGATGGATTAAATTTTTTTTGGTGGTGTGAGAAATAATGTGACCGGATCCAACCGTGAATTGAATTTAGTAATTCATTACATAAAGCAGATACACAGCATTGCATCCAGCCATCCAACATATTCAATTTACATTTTTATATTTTCACTGAACGGAATCATAACTGCCCCATAGAATAATCAATTTCAAAATGGATTTCCCATTGAAGAAGGGAATCAAGTTCTTGGCATGGAGAATAATTTAATCTCCTGAAGAATGTCGGATTCGTGGAAATCTGACGCTTTGTATGATCATGTAAACAATACAAATTCTTAAAAATATTCAAGATTTTCGGATGGTAGAAGTTTGAGATGATGCCTTAAATCGAATTGATAACGTTCTTCTACCAAGCTCACGGATAGAAAATCTATGGTTGGATCCGGTCACATTATTCACTTACTAAATCTGGATAAACAGAATCATAACCTCATACGAAAGATATTTATTTACAAAATAACAAGGAAAAGAAGATTAAAAAAACCCTCAAACGATGGACAATAGCTGAAAGGAAAACCCTCTTCTTTTCCCAAGAAAAAAAAAAACTGAAAGGGAAAGAAAACTCATCCTCTTACTAAGTGAAAAAAACCCAGCAGGATCCTCGCTGCGCCGTATGTACACCAACTTCCAAGCACGCACCTATACTGTACAAGCATGTCTTTACGCAATGGCTACCCATGGATGTCCTGCAAACAAACACATGAAACTTGACAATTAAGAACTGAAAGCAAAAGCTAAATAACATTGTATAAAAAGGACAATTAATTAACTCTTAAATACATAATTTAATTCGCTGAGCTTACTTAGCACTTGCTCAGCAGAAAATCGCCTGGAGACATCCTTACAGAGCATCCTCCGTAAGAGATCTTTCACGCTCGTCGACGCCGACTGAAAAACCCTTGCAGAAAACCTCAAATTCCCTCTCAAAACCGCCTCAAATATCTCCGCCGCTGTTTCCCCATAAAACGGCGGAAACCCGGCTAACATTATATACAGCACCACCCCAGCACTCCAAACATCCACCTTCTCTCCGTAATCTCTTCCCAACAAAACCTCAGGGGCCACGTAATACGGTGTCCCCACTACACCACTCACCATCTCCCCTTCCATTACAACCTCAGAAGACCCAAAATCGGCTACCTTAATTGCATTCCCCTCGTCAAATAAGATGTTGTCAGGCTTGATGTCTCGATGAATGACGCCGTATGCATGACAGTGAGCGATGGCTTTCATCAGTTGAGTGAGAACCACTCTAGCTTCGTTCTCTGAAAGAACCCCGTTAGTGATTATCAGATCGTGGAGGTCCTGTTTGGAGCATAAATCGATGACCATGTGGAGGTGAGTTTCATCTTCGTAGAGGCTGTGGAGTTGGATTATGTGGGGACAAGGAGAAAGGAGGTGGAGGATCTTGGGCTCTGTTAAGAGGCATTGCGCTTCGAGGGAGTCGCCAGAGACGAGGCTCTTGACGATAGATTTGACAGCGAAAGAACCGCCGGTGGAGCGAGAGAAGCATCTGAAAACAGTACCAAATCGTCCACGGCCGATCTCCTCGCAGATTTGGTAGTCTCTGTTGAGTGCCTCGCTCATTTACTCTGTTTTAGTTACGGAGCTGTTATTATGTTGGTTTGATGGCGTTGTTTTGGTTTTCAAAGAAGACTACGGAGGAAGATTTTTTTTTCTTAAGGATTGTTTTAGGGAATATTCGGCAGAGCATAGGATCTAACGGTTGGAAACAACTGCAACCGAAAGAGCCGCTGGATTGGAAACATGTCGGATGTGCGGTGTCTCATGCTTTATTAATTTAATGAGTAGCATGGTGTATTTTTATTGGTTTATTTCAGGAACAAAGCAGAGTCCGAAGCATGTTAGGTTTTCTAAAGGAAGTTATCGAAAGGAAGCGGTGGTGAGTGTCGGTCGGTACTTGCTGATCTATGGTGGGTCAAAACTTAATGACGTTTGTAGATTAGGGCAGGCGGGTTCAACTGGTTAGCAGTTAGTGAAGCCTATCGTTGTGTTTGTTTTGTTTTGATTTTTTCATTTGATATTTGATCAGGAGAGATCTCTGTGTTGGGTGACGGAATCTTGGGTTCGTGAGGTGATAGATCCTCTTGGAAAAAAAATTTCCTTAACGGGAAAAACATATTGCTGCTAGGAATATGTTTCTTGAAACACAGGGAGTTATTTTTCTATGCAAGTTATTTCTTTTTTTCTTTTTTCTTTTTTCTTTTTTCTTTCATGGAGCACGATACCAATGAACATGCGATTGATATGAAAACACACGCTACGCAAATGATATGCGCATGACATTTATTTTATTTTATTTTATTTTATTTTATTTTTGCCTCGTATGTATTGAACGAATAATGGGTTTTCTTAATTAGCATTTACTACGTGACCGAAGATGTAATATGTGATTTCTTACTTTAATTTGCACGACAAGGTTGTCTGTACGTACAGCCATAGAAAAGCTGCTCGGGAAATGCGAGCCCCACCAACAGAGACTTGCACCAATACACCGTATTTGCGTTCTTATTATAAGATATAAGAAGCACTTCCAGATGTATTTAGTTTATTTTAATTGCATATTAAGCATCCTATTTTTGCAGCCAATGATGTTTTGTCACGTAGAGAGACCATGAAATTTCTTTAGCCGACAGGATGATTTTAGCTATGGGCTTCTTTTCAAAGCAAAATAATTCGGGGGCTTTTTAAGACTCGATGACAAAAAAAGAGGAGGCGAAAAGGAACTGTGGGTGATAGGAGGTTGTCTTTTTCATGACTTGTGGAGACCACCGTAGGGTTGCGAGGGATCTTATTTTGTGATTTAAAAGCTGGGTTTGCTACGGAATCCGGACAATATAAGGTACAAAGAAAAGACGGTCACAACATTTTATTTACAAAAGTTAAATTAATAATATTATTTTTTAAATAACATAAATATAATATTTTTGTATATATTCACTCCGATGAAAAACAAAATTCAGTATCTATAATATATATAATATTTAGAAGTATTATTCCAATGAGAGAAAATCTATTTAGAAAAACTAATTTTATTTTAATATATATAATATTGATATAATTATCTATTAATAATAACTGATTAATACAAATATAATCAAAACCACTTTTTTGCATAGAAATAAATTGAGTAAATTTTTAATTTTCTTATATAGAAATATTTTTTTTTTAATTTATAAATGTTATTTTAGCTTTCTATCTTTATAGTTATGAAAATGAAAGCTAAATTTTCTTATACTTTTCTTCTAGCTTTTTGTTCAGGTCTCTCCGGCGTTGCTCTCACAAATAAAATGCAAATGCTGGCTGGCTCTTTGCTTGTTCAAAGAGCTGCTTTCATGCTCAAGACTGTTCACCAATATCTGCGATAGAAACAATTACCCGACGGTTAATACAAGTTAATTATTTGATCGATTTTATATAAATTCAATCAAAATCGTTGGTTAACTCATTTGATTAATTTGTTTGACCAGATTAATAGTCAAATAATTTAGAATAAATTTTAAATTGCCAGGTTACTACTGGTTAAATCGGGTTTAATAGATAATTTGAGTTGCAACATCCATACGAGTTTATTTGAAGACTAGTTTTGTTTGACATTAACTTCACCTTATCACGTCCGAAATCAAGACCATCGAGAAAACAAGATCGATTATATATATTTATTTGCTAGCTTGGAGACGGCAAGCCACATACCATATCCTGATGCCTGCTCAAATTCCAAGCAGACAGTATAATAAAATACTCTTAGCCATTGTTGACATCACTTTTCTAATTGTGAATTAGCTATCAGACTTGACCCATTTCACTTGCTCCCCGTAATCACTCAATGTTCTATATATAAATATAAATATATGTGTGTGTGTATCTGTGTGTGACATTCATTTTTGTCTACAAAATAATATCAGGAAAGGTCATAGAACTAGATACACACACACACACAAGCCATTTACCGGCTCCTTGTCTCGGCTGGAACTATATTTTTTTCAACGTAAAAAAAAATTAATTGTGTAAGATTTTTTTTATTATGATATAAATTTGGACAAAATAATAAATATATACGGAATTCCTATGGAGTGCAAGTTTCTTATAAAATATATGAATTTTAAATTAAAATAAATTTATCCATTTAGTAGGTTTTAAATAAATAATCAACATAAAATTAACATCATCATTAAAGCAAGAAGATTCAGATATCTGAATTATTGAAATTACTCTATTTTAAAAAATGCAGTGTAATTTTGTTAAAAAAAAATAAAAGAATAAGGACCGAAATGAAAAGTAGCGTATATGATCAATTTCAATTGGAGGACAAAATTAAAATAAATTAAAACCTGCATATCGAAAAAATTAAAAGAATAACGACTAAAATGAAAACCAACATATATAATCAGTTTCAATTGAAGAGCACAATTGAAAAAAATCAAAATTTCCACGAAGAAATCAGGAATAAAACCGAAATAAAAAAATAGGGACTAAAATAAAGCAATCACAAACATTAAGGACTTACATGTATTTTTCGGCGACTGGAGAGAGAAAAGGGAGAAAAAAGTAAAATCATCTACCGATGATCCACCAACTATCGTAATGCGACACCCGTCGTATCAAAAGGCATAGGACATGGCGGCGCACCAAGTGACACAACAGACAGACAGTTTCTACAAACACCGCTGCACATGTCGCCTGAAAGGCGCGTGCACGGGAACACCGCGACGTGTCTGTACGACTCCTGTAGTGTTTGCTAAAAGAAATAATAATAAAAATACCAAATTACCTATACATCCTTAGACCCAACGATAACCATGAAAACTGGGGAGGAAAGTACCAAAATGACTTAGCTATAGGCCTTTGTTTTTGTCTTTTCTGAAGATATATGTATAGTTTCACTGTGTACGGATATGTGAGGAAAAAAAACCTTGTTACGCGTCTTTTTGTTAGCTCCCAGAGGTAAAATGGTAGTTTCACCATGCAAAGAATTTTAAAATATCATCCATGTCCCCTGAAAATGTCCAAAATGCTCTCAATTTTGAGGGTTAATTTTTTCAGCTCTAGAGGTAAAATAATAATTGTACTGTTGGAATTAACGGTAATTTGTGTGTATGTCTATAATGCAACCTATATAGTAAAATGGCCAGTAATTTATGTGTGTCCATAATGCAACCTACACAGTAAAATGACAACGACTTTTATATTTTAGTTGATAGATAGATAGATAGATAGATAGATAAGAACAACATTAATTCCAACATAATGGATGTTTCCTGATGAGTAAAGATTTAACTTTTTGTCATTAGCAACGACAGTTTTATTTTTTACTTCGAAATTGATGAGTATTGATTCATAAACGGAAGCTTAATCAAGTTTTGCAATACTTTGTTTTGAAGGTTAAGAAAAAAAAACCTAACAAGTATTCTAGATAAACCAATACTAATGGGGGGAAATACCACTTCCTTCCTCACACAAAACTCCAAATTTCATTTGATCCTCTAATTCCGATCATCTTCCCTGATCGGAAAGACGCTCCGCGTCGGAGAGCACCAGAGTGACAGCGAAGCTTAGCATTAAATTAATCTGGTCTGGTTGGTACTTGGATCTCAAATGTGAATTGACTTCGTAGAAGCAATCCATTATCGCTTCAAAATGCAGAAGGAAGTGAGGACTCATCAAGTAGATCGATCAACCACCTGTTTCTCAATCCAAGACTCCTTAACACGATAATCTTTTGCTGCCCATACATATTTCAAGTTCTTTCTTCTCGGTGTAATTTACTTCATTACTACAGTCATCACTGTCCTATTCTTCTTATCCTTTTGATCATAACCAGTGAAAAGATCCATTCACGTAAGTACCAGAACAAGCACGCCTTGCTAATTCTATGGCCGCACGATCGTCAGGAATTTCTCTCCAGATATCACTACTTCGGAGAGTTTATTATCTTGTAATCATCAGACTCTCGTTGCTGGATTCCATAAAGTAATGCCATCCCAGTCTCGGTAAAAGCCAATTATGCCGTTACAAGGACTCAAAAGAGCTGGTGGACATGGCAGATCCTAAATGCTGGTGATTTTCAATAGGATAAAGTGTTTTCGCCTACTAACGCAAGGAAAAGCAGGGGATGGAAGGAGGCCATCCCGCCTACTCCTGAAATATGATTTTAAGGCCTTATTGTAGTGGTCGGTGATGAAACTAGGGTTTTCAATTTGGCCCAGCCATGCTTTGCAGGCGCACATGAATCGCGGCAGCCTGGAAAGAATCTCAAACGCCATATCTTCTCCAAGTGTTTTGCCCCGGATTACCTCGAATACTTCTTCCTCTTCTTTTTTACACCAGGTTTCAAGGCCTCGATGGCGTCTGTGAGAGAAAATTAGGTCTTAGTTTTAAAAATGCTCTATGCGAAGACGAGGAGGACATTTTCTAAGGTTACTTGGAAGTTTGGAATCATAGTGACTTCAAGTTACAAACCACTGTATATTTACTGATTATCCTGAAAAAACTTCATCATTCCGCAGCTTAGCTTTTAAAATTACTTTGAATTTATGATAATTGATGTGACTCAACGAGTATTGTTACCATGGAAATGGAAAGAATTTTTTCATTTCAATTTAATTTACTTTATCATTTCCTAATTTAACTTATTACAATGACTGATTCTGATAATGATAAACAAATGAAAAATAATAAGAAAAAACTTCAATTTTTTTGTGAAATACCGTTTAATGGATCATATATATTTCAAGAAGTTTTTTCTTATTCTTCCTCTCCTTTTTCCCTTCCAATTATAGCATTGTTACCAGAAAAAAAAAAAAAAAAAAAAAAAAAAAAAAAAAAAACTAAAAGTGCAATTGCTTACCATCTTTGCTTGACCTCTCTTCCATTTCAATTTGTGCTTCCCATGGCTGCTTGAGGCCAGAAGATTCACACTCCTGCTAAGGCTTGCATTCTGATTAGGAACGATACTGGGGAACAGAATGAACTTCTGCTGGTGGCCTGCTTCTTGGATGCTGAAGACTCAGCAGGACGAAGAACACAATTCTTCATCCTTTCTTGAGGTACCCACTGCATTACATTATTGTGCAATATATATGGCTGTGTTCTTTCTTCTTCAATGAACTTTGATCCCTTCCTATGAGCTGGAATATTCTTGTAATTCTGATTTGTTGAGACCCTCTGATCATAAGATGAATTGGTAGGACAAGGAGCCATTTCCTTCAGGAAAACCTGCGGAATGGCCAAGTTTTCAGTATCACCAGTGTTATCAACAATAACCTCAGCTGTTCCACTTCAATTTGAAGCCCTTGTGGCTGCTTCCATTTCCCACATCTTGAATATAGCTTCCGTTAGATGCTCTCTAGCCAAATCTATATCAGTTATAGGTTTTGGATAGTTTACTCCCAGTTCCACCCCCGCAGCTTTAAGCACAGTAATCGATACGGGCCGGGACAAAAGTGAGGAGAAGGACCCAACTCTTAGCCTACTCTCTGCATAGTCAATTAGAAGCTGTTCACCAGATTCAGCTTAGAGCCTTATCAGCATTGCCCCGACCTGGGGACCATCCTCTTCCTAACAAGGAATTACTCAAAACTACGCCATTCTCATTTGAAACAAAGACCAATACAGAGCTGATCATCTACTAGTTATCTTAATAGATTGTTTAAGACATCAAATGATTTAATTATGCTCCGGTAATTTATATTATACCTCTGTTAATTCTTAATCTGGCATAAGATAACTAGTAGATGATCATCTACTATAAGATATAGACACTTTAATCAAATTCAAAAGATGGATTCACATCAAATGATTGTTTTGCTATAGATTGTTTAAGACATCAATAGATTGCTACGCCTTATCGTATTGACTATTGGAAACCTTATTGTATACTTTAAGAAAAATATGTAGAATTTCTTTCTACTTGCTTTGTTGGTCAATAATAAAAGAAGACAAACTTCCACCTCTCTAAGGATCATTAAGCTTTTATTTATTTTCTTAAAAAACAGAAGTTGCTTTCCCTTGTTTGATATGCAACAACTTCAACTGGGAAATAGAATCGTTAACATTTATGATCTTCTCAAAACCATTGAAATGAAATTTGACACTTCCCCAATCCCCATCACCCCGCCATGAAAAAGCAGGAAAAAGAAGAAGCCCAGTTCAATGAATCTTTAAGCCATCGACGACATGCAGTTCACCAACATATAGAAAGAATCATAAGTTGGCCTGTTTGGGAGTGTGGTTGGGTAGCTTTTCAAAGTGCTTATGGTGCTGAAATACATTAAAATGATGTTTTTTTATTTTTTAAAAATCATTTTTGAAATCAGCACATCAAAATGATCTAAACACACAAAAACATATTCATTTAAATTTTTAAAAAAATCAAATTTCAGCCAAAAACCGGTGGGATCGTAATGCCAAACGGAGTTGATTCATGTGAATCCATGTATTCAATTGTGGTGGGGACAAATCATATTTAAGGAAACAAAGAAAACATACCACAGAGCAGAGATGGTTAAATGCCACTGTCGAAGCCCCGATAGTTTCGATGCAGTCAAGAAGAGCAGCAGCTGTATAATTGGTCGTGTGGACAACAATAAATGCATTATATCTTTTTTGGGTTAGATTCTATAAAATATATCCACAGTAGCTTGACTGCATGGATTCTGACCCAATTCAGTGCATAATATATATATTATTTTATTTTTATTAATCGATAAATAACAGTAAATAATAAATAGTGAATTCGAATAATCTATAAATATTCAAAAACCTTTTCTTAATAGATACATAATATATATATATATAAGAAAATCAACCTGTCAATATCCATTGCAATCCTATAGACAACACCGACACCGAGGTTACGTGAGCTATTTGTGCTGACTAAAATAACATGCTCTTATCCATCGTTGTGAAATTGATAGTGGCGGGTGGGCCATGAGCATGACTAGCGTGTTTTTCCTGGATCCACTGCTGTAAATAGGAAGATAAGGTCCTACGTCTTCGTCTCGGCTATATGAACCGGCCGGGCCAGCTCATGAGCCGGCCATCCAACCGGCCATGTTTGCTTGCATGGCCATTCCCGATTCCTTCCTTCTTGAAGGCGATAGAAGCAGACTTTGCTTTTCATTAATCTGTGTTTGCTGCTATCTCCCCTGAGCTTATGGGGGCCGGGTAGCAATGCAGTTGTTATAGGATTATTTTGTTTTTGAGCACAAGGAAAATCTATTCCAAAAAATGTATTTTATGAAGTCAGTTAAATAAATAAAATATTGATTATTCCAGATTTTTATAAAAGATTTATAACTCGAACTTGCGGATTGCGATATGATTTGTCTTAAACATGCAGATCGCCACTTTGTTGCCATAGGATATTTCTCTTTGTTGCATGGAACGACCGTGATGCTGCCGTTTGATATAATGGAATCCCACCAGGGTCAGGGTCAAGGTAGACTAGGATTAGCAGTGTGGATTTTTGCTGGAAATCAAACTCTTCCTTATCAGCGATTGGTCCCTGGCCTTTGGACTGTCTCCAGAAAGGGGACTCCTAAGGGTGTGGTGGTCCTCCTGCAGTGGTAACCGGTCAATCTATCATTGCTGTGCTCCTGGGATTCTTTGTTAATTTCTAAAAAAAAAAATCAATATTGTGTATTTGTTTTTCAGTAGCATTAATTTATTAATTGAAAAAAAGATATTTGTGCCTGATAAAATTATTGTTTTTTTTTTTAAAAAAAAAGTGGTTAGAGTTAATCAAAAACTAAATTATTTCTAATGAGAAAATTATAAAAGATCAACGCGAATAAAAATATTTGATTTTATAGCGTACGGAACTTTTCATTTTTTGTAATTATATAACAATTAACTTTGATAATTAAAAGAAAAAAATGTTTTAAATTGAGTATAAAAAAATATTTTTTAGTCTTATCTCTCTTCTCTTATTGATGTATAGTTTCTTTTACACAAAAATATATTTCTGTATTAGCAATATCATTTTTTAAAAAGCTTAAGGAAATTAAAATAAATATTCTAAAAAAATCAAATGATTTGAAATGTGAAGGGAAAATTGTATCTCTCCAATAAGAAAAACAATTTTCATATTCAAATTTTTATATTATTTTTTTATTAGAAGCATTGCTTATTAAGTAAAAGCCTAACATGATATTAAAAGCATTTAAAAAAATCTTGATTTTATTTCATGGATTTTAAATAAACAAAGTTCATCTATTAAAGTTTAAGAAGGTAAAGAAAAAAAAATCTAGAAAAAGATGGGGGTATCGATATAAAAAAAAAAAACCCAGAGAATGCACAATATATATAAACAAACACATTAAAAAAATCAGTTGTTGTAGTTTATTATATAATGATAAGTGTCTGTTTGGAAATGTTGTTGAAGTTGATTTTAAATTTTTTTTAAAAAAAATGTATCAAATTAATTAATTTATTTATTTTTTAAAAATTATTTTTTATATCACACATAATAATGATCTAAAAAAACATCAAAAATATTTAATTTAAAATAAAAAATAAAAATAAATTTCTTTAATTTTTTTAAAAATATTTTTGAAATACCATAATAAACAGGGTTAAGAATATTTTGTTAATTTTTAATCCAAGTGATATGTGGCATTCCCCCCACAACATAGAAGAAATCCACATCAAGCATTATTAAAAAAAAAAAAAAAAAAGGACGTCTAATTGTTTTGAAGCAAATTTATCTTTTTAACTTTTCGCTCAATTACCCCCAAGCTTAATTATCTTTAAAGGCTGAATTTCTTTAACTTGCAAGTGTTCTTGTTTTTTTTTTAATCAAGTAGGGTTAGCGGTATTTGAGTAATTTAATAAATAAATAAATAAAATATTTTTAAAAACAAATTATTGGTGTGTGCACTGAGCCTGCTAGCGCATTAGTTGTTTATGTGCTTGTCGGGTGACGCATGCAAAACCACCCAGTGGCAAAATTAATTCCTCTACAATGTTGTTTGACTTTTCTTAATTGGCAGCTCTTCTATTTTTTAGTTTAGCCGATTTGCACGTGGCTAATGGATCTCCGGTCAGCGACAAAAAACTTTTTTTTCTCTCCCACCTCCTTGATTTTTGCGCCTCACTATTTAGCTTTTCAAATCAATCTTTTAATTTGTTTTTTCTCCCAGTTTCTTTTTTTATTATTATTATTTACTTTTATTTAAAATAATTTATAAAAATGTTTTTTTTTTAATTTAATCCTTCTTAATTTTTTGAAACATTAACCAAGTTCCAGGAAACTCGTCTCCGTTTGCCTTTTCTTTTTCTTCTTCTTCTTTTTAAGCTCATGCTTTACAGATTTATCTTTCATCATTTATTTAATGAACATATTTCTCGATGATCGACCTGCGATAAAGCAATTTCATCTAGTTTTTGGGGGGCACAAGACCAGGCCGAAAAGAAGAGGTTTTCTGGGCCAAAATCGTCTTCTAAAACATTCTGAAACCACATGCCGATCCTGAGACTGATTGCTACCTTTAACTTTCTCGAACAAAGTTATGTCTGCATTGCTCGATGTACAATGCTTCTTTGCACTGAGTACAAGAGGCATCACTGCCGGAATATGATCGGCCTGGCCTGAATTATACATCACAAATTGGATGGCCCAAGGGCCACCTCGACTTTTTCCTATAGCCGGGCCACTCTGCTGCATTATCTTGTAAACACGTGGATGTACGCCTTGCGAGATTTTGAACACTGTTTAACATTGCATTTTAAGATGTTTTAAAAAAACAGTTGATTTTTTTCTTACTTTAAATAAAAAAAATACTTTCACGAACAACATTAATTTTAAAATAAAAATATATTATTTAGATATATTTATGAACAAAAAAATATTTTCAGAAAACTTCTCTTGTAATTCTAGTTTTAATTTTTATAATTTAGTTTTTCTAGCATATTTTAAAACATTTACATTGCTTGAAGATTTTCTATACTAAAAAATTTAACTTGGTTTGCGGCATATTACGACCACTTATCCAGCATACTTCCATATAGCTTATTTTAGCTGTTTGAAATCTCACACCAAATATTTTTCTCATTTTTAGTTTTTTTTTTTTTTTTTGGGTGGATGAAAGAGAGCAGGTTATTGGATTCGAGCTTAGAGAAAGAAAATTGTAGTGAGGCATGAGTTAGGTCACTAAAATGGTTTGTTTTTGTGTCAAAAAGTTTTATATGACGAGGAAAATGTTAATATTAAGTGTGTTTTTTCATCTTAAAAACCCTAAAACACATATGTGAGATCAAAAAGTTTTTTGATGTCAAGTTTTAAGGCAGGTTTTTATGTTTTTAGAGGTCATAAATTAGTTTAACAAGGTTCTTAACTTCTTATTGTGTTTCTTGGGTATTTTATATCAAAAATAGGTTCAAAATATGAACTGGAGTAAAAACAAAACCCAAGTCTTTTTAACCACACAAGTGCCTAAATTCCTTGGTTTGACAACTGACGTGTGTGTGTGTGCACAAGATGTGTCGTTGATCTATTCACCTAAAACAAAAAAGCTTGTGGGTCCTTTTTTGTGTCTCATGTGTTGGGCTGACTTACTAAACCCACAATGTTTGATCTTATTTTTTATATGTAATTTCATATTTTTTAAATTACTGGTTTTATATGTATTTTTCAAAATATTTTCTTTCATCCTTGTTTTGAAATAAAAATTATTATTTTTAATTGTATAGAGTATGTTTTAATTTTTTTATGAGATTAGTGTGGTTCATCTATATTTTTTTTTGTGGATTAAACTTATTTAAAAAAAAAAACAAAATGTGTTTTTTACAGTATTTTAATACGTGTAGTATTGCATGAATTTTGTTTTATTTTATTTTATTCAATAAATTTTATTTGTGTGTTGAGTTCTATTACAAATTAATTTTTACAAATAAAGTATTTAAATACAACTGGATAAATGAATTGTATTGTGATATTAAATATCTTGGCCTACATCCATCTCTCGATTTTTTGAGTTTTTATTTTGGTTATTGTTAACAGTTTTTTTTCTGTTTATTTACATAAATGATTATCGGTTTATTTGATTAGATGACTATATGAACTTTTTGATTGATACTTAGATTTAAAAAAAAAAACCATATACACATATTTTTTCTTAAAAGAAAAAATTATAACATGTGGTTCAAAACAATGTTGTCAATTTTCTTATGTTATACCCCAAATAATCAATATATCTTGTTCTAGTGTGAAAAACAAAATAAATTGTTGTTTTTTAAACTGGAGCAATCTATTAAGGTCAATTCCATAAATTTCATCCCAAATATGAATGAAATATTCTGATTTTGTTTTGTCTGTTATGTTTTACACAAATTGTGTTTTACCTATTTTTTAAAATAAAAAATATTCAGTTTTACGCTATCAATCATATCTTTCTAATGTGATGATTGGATTTGGTTGAAAGCTTGTGACTGAAGGCAAAAAAATATATCAAAAAAAAAATTTATTTGATTTCAAGAACAAATGAAAATAGTTAAAAGGAAAACATTAAAGGACTAAAATATTAATGCATTATATCAACAAGAAAATATGTTAGGCTAGTTATATATTTTGATATTTGTTTAATATTAATACATTAAAATATATATATAAAAAATGAACTAAGATTTTTCTTAATCTCAAATTAATTTAATTTCAGTGTTGTAACATATTTTTAATATAAAAATATCAAGAATAAATCTAAAAAAATTAAAATATTTTAATTTATTTTTAAATAAAAATCACTTTAAAATAAAAATATACCAAGCCACATATATACAAAACTAATGAAAAAAACACAGAGATAACAGATCACTAACAACAGAACATTCACTATAATAGAGAATTTTACTCTCATTTCTCTCCACCAAAACTAAATTTACTTTATTTTTTAATATAAATTGTATTTAATACAAAGATAAATAGTAATAAAAATTAAAAATCAAAACTAAGATTATAGATACAAAAAAATAAGAACTATCCTAGAAGAATAAAATATATATATATATATTATCCAATTAAAAAAACATATCACCAATTCAAATGGAATTGATAGTTTCACATATCCAGTGGTTGATAAGATAGACTTGGAGATAAGGAGAATTATTTCTATTGTTTTTTTCACAGTACACAGTGCATATTTGACCAGCAAAAAGTTAGCCAACGAAATTGACTTTGACGACGCGTAGAGCAGTACACTTGCTACTCTCAATTGAATTAAAGCAGGAGTGGTCAGGGAGGGACACCGAACGCCATGACTTTTATTTTATTTTATGTGTTCGTACAAGAAAGAAGCTCGCCTTTTCCAATTATTGTTTAAAAAATTAACAATAAATCCACGTATTTTACTAGTTTGTCTGCGGTGCAGATTATCCACTACATGCATTTATATAATAGACAAATGCACCTGTTTCTTTAATCGGAGCTAGCAACATGACAATGGTGGTTCAAACCTGCTGCATGGTTGGTTTCTTAAAATCTATTCTTGTATGTTCCTACTGAATTGTCTTAAAAATAATTATTTCGATCGATTTTATAATCAATATGCCATGTTACTCTTTCAATCGAGAACTCTAGAGCCGGCCGACATGGCACATGCTTCATCTTCACAAACATAGCACGAGAATTGAAGGCCCCATTATGAAATTAAATAGGATCATGGAATTTAAACCTTGGCAATTAGTAATCTCAGCTGCGAGCCCACTTCAATGAATGGTTAATGGTAAGCGAACAAAGCATTTGCTTGCCCTTTTGGACTTATTTGCGCCAAAAACCACTCTCAACCGGGCTTGTTAGTTATGTTCCGACCGGAATGGTAAGAACATTTCGTGTCATTAAAAAAAACAAGACAAAACGACATTGTTTTTATCTCGGTTTTAATTCCGGTCGGAACATCTCAGTGCCGTTCCGGCTCCAAAATCATAATATTTCTTTTATTTTAGAACATTTTACTATCATAATATTCTGAAATTTTAGACATATTTTTAATTTTGAGATTATGTTTGTTTGGCTTTTATATTTGTATTGTATAATTTAAAGTTAATTTATCTTGAATTTAAATTATAGTTGTTAAATTAATATTTTAATTTTTTTCATATATATATATATAATTAATTAATTATATATGAACAGTACAACCCGATATTGACAAAAAAAACTGAAATGATGATCAAAACGATATTAACAACTTTGCTCTCAACGCAATATTAGTAACCCTAATAATGCTTTAACGGTGGTCTAGCAAAGAAAACGCCGGACTGCAACCCATTTTCATTCCAGTAATTAAGCAGCTACTTAAACCTTTTTTTTTTTCAAACAGCAATGGCAGCCCAGCAGTAAATGATACGATGGCCAAAAAAAAAAAAAAAAACCTTAAATATTCTTTCAAATCAACATGTGCCATAAATCAAGTGGAGCATTCACACTCCACTTGATCTGCCTTTTTTATTCCAGGTTGTTTATCTTCCTCCCATAAAAGACAAAATTGCGTTAATCTTTTCAATCATTTATCATTTACTATTATAATTATAATCGAGTGTGAATGCCCAGTCATCTTAATTTTCTATTTTCCACTCGTTCATTGCTACTTGCTACACACGTCACCTTCCGGCTGAGAGATTTTGAATGGCCACCGGAGTTTGTTTTGACAACATTATTCAATTGCCTGTGTTTGAATTGGGGGCCGGTGTTGATTATGACAGCCAAACTTCGCAGTCTGTCTGAATCGGTCAACGTAGAGAGAACCAGAGTGGAGATTATACGAAGCGTTTTAATAAAAATATATGAGTAATGTGATCTAGAAATCAACACCCCTCATTCATTATCACGTTCATGGACAACATCGCACATCAGCAATGCAGTTCTGTGGATCGATCCCCACCCCCCAAAAAACAATAAAAATCTTAAATGTCAATCTAACTATGCTATCTTGAAATTCATCGACGAATAATTTTCTGCACCAGTAGAATGCTATGCAGTCAGTTGCGTCTTTCGCAGCTGTGCCTTACGTAGCTTTTGTACAGGGTTAAGAAAAAAAGGTTGACCGATAAGTTTCATAGGAGTTTGATTTTCTGTGATTTGTATTATAGATTTTGAATCTGATTAAAGTGTCTATATTTTATAAAAAATTGAAATAGTCGTAATTTTATTACTTTACTAGAATCATAAAATGTATTTTATAGGAGTCGGTTTACTATCATCCAAAAAAAGAGTTGATTTGATTATTCGTGCATTGATGTCTGTGAGTGGACCGATGAGTTTCATTTTTCTGTATTGGGGATATGCATCGTCAAGAAAATAGAGTGGAAGGCCTCCTTCTTTGACCTGGAATATAGAATACTATATACAATGATAATACATGAGTACGAGTCAGCAATTGTGAACTTTAACTCCTAGGTCGAAACGACAACGTGGTGACATAAACACAAGCTAACGTCGACATTCTTCACTGCGTAACACCACCAAGTGTTATTTTTCAAATATATACAATTAATTAATTATACCTAAATATTTTAAGGAATAAAAATCAAGTGGTGTAGTATTATTGATTCTATAATCCCTCTTTTTAATTCATTTATTGGAACATCTGATAAATTTTCGGCTGCTGTAGAAAGATGAATTTCGTTCCGTTTTCAGACTTTTAACTAAAAAGTCTTAGTTTTTGAATATTCTAATTATTTGGTTCATTTATGGTATTTAATTTGATTAGTGGGTATAATTTTTAATTTTTAGATTTTCTTAATGTGTTCACGAGTGCTAATTATTTTTATTATTTTTTTAATTACTAAAGTTCATTGGTATCAATTTTTTTAATTTGGACCTCTCTTATGATCTTATTTATGTTGTAAATAATAAAAATTATTTTGATTTTTTTTATTCTGTATTGAAAAAACACAATTTATTTTCCGTGAACACATAATATATATAGAACTATTTGTCCCATATTAGAAAACTAAAAAAATTCATCTAATATTAATATAATGAACCATAATATTTTTTTTGTATTTACAAAACTTACTAGTGTTTTTTTTTTTTTTATCTTTATCAATAATTTTGTTTGTTTTTATCTAATTTTATTACAGCAATTTATTGGTAAAACCTACAATTACTGTCCTCTCACAAACAAATACATGACACCATCCACTTTTAGCAACAACAAAAAAAGTAGCAACTAGCTATAGTGCTATACTATATTTTCCTCTTTAATTAATTCCGTTCAATTGACAATTTGATCTTTATTATTATAATATTCATATTAACCACGCTGCAAATCCAAGCGGCCTTCAAGCTTGTCTTTTTTTTCAATTGTTTTCGCTGACCAATTTGAATATTGTTAGAAAAAGTCTAGTCTCGTGCTCGTGCCCCCCTAGCTTGTCTTATTAAAGCTGCTTCGAGGTTAGTGTTGAAGTGGGTATTAATAATTAATAAACTCAATTAACCCTATTAAGATTTATATACTATTTTATTTGAATTTTTTAATATATGTTTTTTAAAAAATATATTGTTTTAGTTTTTTTATACACCATTTTAAATTTGCATGTATCAACTCAAGATGTTATGAGTTGAGTTTTACAAAAAAAACAAAAAAATGATTCATTGACAAAAATAAAATAGACAAGTAAAACAAATAATGAGACTCTTTTCCAAGCACGAACCCGTTTCACATGGACCTTATTACTTTTTTCTTTCTAAAAAAAGACCAAGTCTTTCCCATCAGTCAATATGGTTTTTTGGTAATTTTGGTGTTGAGGCAAGCCTGTAATCGGGCGCATATCTAGCATCAGGATCTAAGCAACTGAATTAACATGATTTTTGAAAGCTCTTGAGCTAC
The DNA here is from genome assembly GCA_027405865.1 of Salix purpurea. Classification (NCBI taxonomy): domain Eukaryota; kingdom Viridiplantae; phylum Streptophyta; class Magnoliopsida; order Malpighiales; family Salicaceae; genus Salix; species Salix purpurea. The sequence goes on from CM050331.1 coordinate 9,974,498, forward strand.
TTCTTAATTACATGTAGGTCATTAGCTTACGTTAACCGATCACTGTACGGTAATTATTTAAATACCAGTGCAAGGATTTATCTAGCACGTAGCAATTCATCGTGGGTCGCCACCGTATGACCGCCGAGGAAATTAATCTCACACTCTAGCTAGTCGGTACTAAAAAAGGTGATTCATTGTAATTACCCTTAACGATCTAATATTGTCTCATGTGTTTATGACTTCGTGCGTGTGAATGAGAGAGACAGGGAGAGACTCCTGGTTCCTGGAAATTGCTTGATGCTTTTGAATATTAGAGATGCTTTTAATCTTTCCAGTCTTTGGACTTTTCAAGCATGTGCAGGTTCTTAGAATTTGGTATATAAATATCCACTATGGCCAAGCAAGTTTCAGACCAATTAGTGAATATCATTGTTCTCTGGCATCAAAAGAGGATAAGAGAGGATCAATCTATAGTGTTCATTCAAGTTCATATATAAACAAAAGAAAAAAACCGACATGGTTAGGGCACCTTGCTGTGAGAAAATGGGATTGAAAAGGGGGCCATGGACAGTTGAAGAAGATCAGATTTTGAAATCCCACGTTCAAAAATATGGTCATAGCAATTGGCGTGCGCTGCCTAAGCAAGCTGGTACGTTATTCTGATAACCCTTTCCGGGTTTTCATCTAAAGACATCTAGAACGATCTTTATGATGGGTTTTGCTATGAAAGTTAGCCCTAAAGAACGCATGAAAGGATTCTTTGTCTAGCACTGGAACTTTTGTTTGTGTTTTTCTGCTGTAAGTGTAAATCTCAGCCAAGAGGAATTAAGTTGGTCTCGAGAATGATAATCTAAGCACCATGTCAGAGGTTAAATGAATGATATATATCTGTCAAATGATGAGAGTGTTCAGCCAAACTAGTTTATAAGCTATCTAGTAAAGAAATTCCTGGTTATCTCTATTGCGCGGCTAATGTTTTATTTATCTTCTCTGTAGGTTTACAAAGATGTGGGAAGAGTTGCAGACTCCGATGGGTAAACTACCTGCGGCCAGATATTAAGAGAGGAAACTTCAGCAAGGAAGAAGAGGAAACTATCATCAAGTTGCATGAAATGCTTGGAAATAGGTACGTGCTACTTGGATTGTCAAATTCTATTTATGAAGTGATTTCTCGTTTGCTCTTGGAAACTTCCATTATTCATCAGATTTAAATTGCTTCGTCACCATTAATTAACTTGATCAAATAAACAATGACAGGATGGCAATTAATTTGTGTTCGGATATATAGGTTCTTTCTTCTTCATTAATTAACTTGATCATAGGTAGATCATGAGATTTTGTTTTAGATGCAGATCAAGATACTTGCTGTCCACATGAACCTTCTTTTTTGTCTGTCCATCTCATTATCTCACACAAAAATCTCCTTCCATTTTCCAGGTGGTCAGTGATTGCATCAAGATTACCAGGAAGGACAGACAACGAGATTAAGAATGTATGGCACACCCACTTGCTAAAAAGGGTCAAGCAAAATGGCGAATCCAAGCCAGAAAAACACATCAGAATACCAGACTGTCATCTCAATGACACTGAATTATCACAGCCGGAAGGTGCGACTAATCCGACCCTTTCAGGGTGTAAAAGCATGGAGTACGCACAAATGTCCCCTCAACCCTCTTCTAGTGATCGCTCCTCAGTCACGGATACTTCAGAAACGAACAGCACCGACTTGATCAAGGTTGAAAACATCGACTCATCAGAGATTTATCCAGTGATTGATGAAGATTTTTGGTCAGAACCAGAAATGGTTGAGAATTCTGGCATGCCATCGTCAAGTTTTCTAGACGACTTACAGTTTCCATTCCCCTCATCAGACAGTACTATGGATCCGGCAGGATGTTATGGTTACGGTCCAAAAGTTGACGATAACATGGATTTTTGGTACAACCTTTTTATTAAATCTGGGGGAATAGAAGAACTACCAGTTCAATACTTGCAGAGGTATAACTATGTGGCCGATGAAAGAATCTGAACACTACGGCGTCTTGTTTTCGTCCTCTTCAACATCGAAAGTACCTGGGAAATCGTGGGGTAGATTTGTCCAAGTCCAAGGGATAGAATCGTTGGTTGAAGAAGAGAAGAGAAAAGCAAATGTAGAAAAAAGAAAAGAAAAAAAGAAGCGATTATTCCCTTATTTGCTGCAAATTGAGAGGACAGAATGAAGAAAAAGTGGATTACGTATATATAATTTTTTTGTATAGTGACAAGTTATGGATGAAGGCTCAACTTTTCGTCGAACAAATGTTTAAGACGAGTCTTTTTATTCGTAAATCTAACCATTACGTAAATCAGAATAGTGTCGCTGGTGAATTGATGTAATGAATCCTAGATTGTTTTTATCGGTTATGCAGTGAATTTCTGCAATTAATTTGGTCTATATAAATAAAGTTCATGCAATAATTTCTCTTTTTATGCCTGTATTACGGTGAAAATGTATAATTAGTTTCGATTCTTTTCATTTGCCATGTTGAATTTGATCGTGGAAGGTGTGGTTCCTGAATTAATTAATCTGATAGAATGAACCAGTTGATGAAGGTTTGCTTAAAATTCCTATATAGGGCACCGTGAGAAAAACAAAAGGATGTTCATGGTGGTATATGGGACACTTTTTCAATGAACTCTGGAACAGCCTTTTTTCTGGGGTGGAGCTAGAAATTCAGATCGGTGGACAAATAAAAGAATAAATAGATTTTGGAAGCAAAACATGGAAAATTAAAGGGTATAGCTAAAAATTTAAAAATATGAGAGGTAAAATGTTAAAAAAATAAAGTTTTTGGAAGCCATGTCCCCCACCCTATGCATAAAACTTCCGCTACTGGGATTAGCCCTCTAGCGAGTTGATACGTAGACCGACATTGTTACAGTTTCTACTCGCAGTCATTTCAAAGATTTGATTGATTGATACTGGAAGAAGGCTTTTCTTCCCGGAGATGACTGATCCCGAGAATGTGCCACTGTGAAATGGAGATAATTTCTCCATTCATCTTTTCTCTCCCTTGCTTTAATTAAAAAACACTGCACCCAGTCAATTCATCACTTCATTTCAACTAACCTGTGGTTCTAGATTGCATTTTTTTTATATTATTTTTATGTCTACAATATTATTTAATATTTTTTTTTAAATTATCTTCAAAATGTTTTATCTACTACATCTAGTGCGTGTTTGGTATTGTAGTGGGATCTGCGATTACTAGTGTTTGGTAAAAAAAAATACTTTTTTATGTGGGACCCACACCAAAATATATCCAAAACGCCGATTGATAAAAAGCTATAAATACATGCTTTTTTATTGTCGATTCCTACAACTAAAAACTACGATTTCTATTTTCCATTTGTTCCCAGTTTATTACCGTTGAAACCCTTGTGATCCATTGACAGTATGTTTAATTAAAAAAACTGGTATTTTTGCATGTCGTGAACCGTTGTGCATGTCTCTCTCTCTCTCTCTCTCGGAACAGCCATGGAAGTCGAGAGCTTCCAACGCTGACTCCGGTCACCACAAGCAACCATTTACGATGAAACCACCACAGGAAAAACCACCTCGGCCTCCTCTTCCCGTCGGTATCCTCCGTTTAAGCTCTCGTCGTGGTCGGTCGGAAGCCACTGTGCACGTGAAATGCACAGGTGCGCTGCACTGTGAAAAAGACGCACAGTGCAGCGCACCGTTTTACTTCTTCAGAATTAAAGTTGGGCTTGGGCTGGGCTGCACCCGGCCCAGCCCAAGTCCAGCAAAGTTGGGCTTTAGGCCCAATTTGGTTGGTCTACCCTCGGCCCATCTCATTTTTTTTAAAATATATATTTTTAAAAAAAATGTGTAGATACAGATCAGTCCTAATAGAAGGGAAATATCTGTTCGTGTTAAAATTACAAGTAGTTTGATGGGAGAATAAAAAATAATATTTGTTTTTTCATGAATTATTAATTACATTATATTATTAAAATTATTAAATTTACAATATTGAAAATATATATATACCCGTTAAAGTAATTTCACAAGTTAAAAGCAATATGAAAAACTTGGTAACCAAACACCCAAAACTGTTTTTTTTTCAACCTCCAACTCAACCACAGTTTTAACCAAACACTTCACAGATTATTTTGAACCACAGTAAAAACGTTTTTTTTTAAACTACTTTTTTTCAACTTCAATCGCAAAAGTAAAAACAATGCCAAACACACCCCTAACCTATTTTTCCAATTCCCCTTGATCATCCCTTCCGTGAGAAAGAGGAGCAGCTTCACTGTTTGAGGTTGATAGTGGGGGTTGTTGTTATTGTTGCTGTGGGAGTATAATGATGATGTTTTAGCTTTATATATGATTAAAAAAATACAAAATATAAAGCAGTTTTTTTTTTATTTAAAAAAAAATAATTAAAATTTGATAAAAAAAACACTCAAACAATTAAACCAAACATAAATTTTATTTTTCTTTTAGACAAAAAAATAAAGAAATAGAAAGTCAAAATGATACTGACCTAAAGTTTTCTATTAAAATGGATCCAGAGCTCGATGGCAAATGGGGCGGAGTTCTTGAACCATGGATGGGTCTACAATGAAATGGTTATGGAAAACGTCGCTGTGAAACTTGTGCTTCACTTCGTAGCTCAAACAAGGGTGTAGATTTTATTTTAGTTTGGTGATTTATTTTTTTAATTAGAATGAAATGTTTTTGTTTTGAAATGTTTTGATATTCTATTTTAAGGTTATATATATCTCAATTCAAAAAAAAAAATCAAATTTAAAAATCAAATTATTTAAAATTATACTATTAAAATTCAAAGTATAAATAAAAAAAATAAGAATTGAAGTGATATAACTTGATTGACTTGATGAATTCAAAGATAATATGAAAAATTAAAATAAATATAATTTAATTAAAAAAAAATCAAGTTCACATCTTAAAAAAAATATTAAAACCACTATATATTAGATTAACTCAGGTCAGCCCAGATTAACCTTTCAAATGTATAACCTGTATTATAAAATCAAGATAATCTTAAATAAAGAATCAAAACAAATTATAAAGTTTCCTTTATAATAAACTTGTTAATTAATGAAATTGAGAAAAAAATATCTAAGAATACATAGTAAAATATTAAAAAAAAAAACAAAATTATAAACTTGTATAATATTATAAATATATCATCATGACAATGTCATTAATTACATTCTCTGAGTATTATGAAATTTTAATATAATATAATATATATAAACATTATTTAGTTAAAACAGGACCAAAATATTCTGGACAGAATTTAAATGAAATTTTCAGAACAGGCCAAAATTCTGACTAAGATAGAACTTATTCTGATTTGTTTTATTTTTTGAATTAAAACAGTATACCGGTTATTCCGGGTGGTACAAGGGGACGGAATTGACATCCTGATCTAAAATTGAGAACACCCGGCTTTGCCCAGCCCGTTCTCAATTTCAGATACTCAAAACACAAATCAATCCGACCCTCGCAAGCAAACTCATCACATCAGAAACTTTTCGGAAAGGATGATCATGCCATGGAACCACACAAAAGCAAGAGAGCATTGGTTATTCTAGCATAACTTATCATAGAATCATACATTCCAAATGATATGTACGCCCGGAAAAAAAAAAAAAAAAAACTAGAAAAAAGAGGCCCAAGTCTCGCACAATATTACCTTGAGAGAACTAACTCATCGTGTGAAATCTTAATCGAGGAAAACACACGACAAAAATTCAAACATCATCACATCATATGTGGCGGTTTAACAAAGTAAGATCCAAAGTGGCAGCTCCTCCACAGTTTAATGGTTCATCTAGGAAGAACAAAAGCTTTATTGAAAAATTAACTCTGCCGGCTCGTTTGGAAGGTGAATGGCTCTCTTGTCACAGCCCAGTGAAGGGGGAGAGGAGCATCTAAGAGAGACACGAGTATGCAAGAGCCTTCTCCTCAGAAAGCTCATCGGCTGTCAGGTCCAACTTCTTCCTTGAGAATTCATCGATGCTAAGCCCTGAGTCACGGAAGGGGAATAAAACAGTTAATACTCCAGGAAAGCAGAAATTCAATATACATATGAACTGAAATACTCCAACCTTTTCATACAGAGGCAAACTTGAAAGAAAAACATCAAATGATGTCTGCTTGTGCAAAATCAAGATGAAAATATCCTTGAAGTGAAGGTTCAGACACAGTTTTATGTACTTCAAGTGCTTAATTGATGCAAATGCTGTTGGGTAAAGCACGGAGGAAAAGAAAAATTGAAACACTGCTATCATTAAAACATCTCTTGACCTTGCTAAAACTAGATCTTATGCATCAAAGCTGCCTCAAGTATATCAATACCTATTATGAAATGTAGTGACAGCATGAAATGAAATGAGCAAGGTGGCATGCATTTTTCATCACATAAAAAAAAACACTTTCCCAAGCCTACTGCACAACCAGACTAAAAGCCCATTTGATATTTGTTTTTCAAAATGTTTTTTGTCTGGAAACACATCAAAATAATGTTTTTTCATTTTTTAAAATTTATTTTTAATATCAACATAACAAAATAATCTAAAAACACCAAAAAAAAAAAAAACTTTAGGTGAAGAAAAAAAAATGAAGTTTTTTTTAAAACACCTTTGAAACTCAAAAACAAACAGGCTCTAAGTCGAAGGAAAATATCAAATTTGAGCAGGCAAGAGAAATGCAAGGGAAACAAGAGGCTTTTAGAGAAAAATACATCATAACAATATATGCAGTCACCAGCAAACAGCATAAAAGCAATACCAAAATGCCATAGATACAAAAGAAAGAATCCTATACATTTACAAGAAATAGATAATATCTGACGATAATAATCTCATATATTGACATAAAATCATGAAGAGTAAGTGTAAATGACAACATTCTATTTGGCAATCCTTACCTTGAACAATTTTCCACTCTCCATTCTGACAAGTTACAGGGAAGGAATAAATGAGACCAGCTGGTACATTGTATGAACCATCAGAATACACCCCCATGGAAACCCAGGTACCCTACAATAAAGAAAATAAAATCATGCCAAATACGAAACTCACACACAATTGAACATCAGAAAGGAGGTCAACCATTGTCAAACCTCAGGAGTTCCAAGAACCCAATCGCGAATGTGGTCACAAGCTGAGCTAGCAGCTGATAGTGCACTTGAAAGCTTCCGTGCTTTGATGATTGCAGCACCACGTTGTTGAACAGTTTTGATGAACTCTGCATTCAACCTTCAACCATGAAATAGAATTAACATTGACCTCCACACCTTTCCAAACTAAATTAAACAGATTTAAACATGTGCAATCATTAATACCACGTGTCGTCCTTAACAAGCTCCCGCACAGGTTTCTCCCCTGCTGGAGTCTTAACTGTAGCATGGTTGACATCAGGGTACTGGCTAGACGAGTGATTCCCCCAAATAATCACATTTTTAATGTCAGAGACTTGGATGCTCAACCTCTCTGAAATTTGACCAAGTGCCCGGTTATGGTCCAGTCTTGTCAAACAAGTAATGTTTTTCTCAGGAATAGATGGTGCAAATTCCTTTAAAATCAATGCATTGGTGTTTGCTGGGTTAGCAACAACCAAAACCTGAACAGAACAAAAGGTAACAACAGTTAAGAGAAATACTTTAAATGAAGTTGAGTATGTGTTGCTCAAGCAAAGCAGCTCTAAATGCATTCAGTTTTATACACATGAAAGCAACAGGAATTTCCCAGGATGTCTCAAAATGGTAACAATATATATTAAATAGATTTCCAATATAAGTCAATAGATTCCATGATTTTCTCCCAGCACTTAACATGCATTTCTGTTTAACAATATGTAATCTAATGATCATTTCAAAAAAGTATCCACACAACAGCCTTTTCTGTTTATTTTTTGAAATATCTTACCTTGCAGTTTGCAGCTGCATGCTTCTCAAGAGCTGAGGCCTGTGACTTGTAGATTGAGACATTTTTAGACATCACATCTTTTCTCTCCATTCCTTCCTTCCTTGGGAACCCACCAACCATAACTGCAACGTTAACCCCAGTGCAGGCCTCCACAGCATCGGTTGTGGCAACAACACCTGTTGCAAATTTTGGTCACATCTTATGATTATACAACTGATTCCTTGCAATACAATATGTTACACAGAAAAAAATATATTATTCTTCAACAAAAAATTCTTAAGCATTTTGAAAAGGGAAATGATGGATAGATACCTTTAAGAAGTGGAAATGCAGCATCTACCAACTCCATCTTCACACCATTCAATGCCTCAGCTGCAGGTGGGATATCAAGCATGTGGAGGATCACAGGCTGGTCAGGACCAAGCATCACACCCCTAGCAATCATGGGAACAAGGGCATATCCAATTTGTCCTGCAAACCCAATTACGTTTATTTAACAACCAATATCTTTAATCCAGCTAGCTGCAGCTATAAAACTCACAAATGACCAATTGCACAAAAACAGAAACAACTCATTTTCCATATTCGCATCGATACAGTGTGTTTTACAAATAAAATAGCTATCCAATTACGTGGACATTCAAGAACGAAAACCAATAAACTGAGAAATAAAAATAACTCTCCAAACTCAACAATTCATACAAAATAATAATTTGATTTTACGAATTCAACTCGAACCACACATTATTACAAATCACTTGAGCGATCGTAATCAATAATATGATTTGAAACCTAAAAAAACAGAGAAACATATTCTTCAATTAAATCTCAGATCTACACTCCAAGATCATTTAGATGAAGTGTACAGTTCACCTACAGCAAAATCTAAAATACCGCGTCAAACAGTAACCGATCAACTCGTTGCAAATAATAGTATCTGAATCAACTAATTTCGCTTTCAAAACCCAATCTATTAGCATTAGAAACTTGACAAATCCTTCTAATCATGATCAAGTACACTAGATCTATATCAGTGAAATCAAGATCGATAGTATATCAAGTTCTAGAATCAAATCAAGTCAGGTCAAACCATGTTAGATCTGGAGCAAGCTTAAGAGTGAGACTGATATTTTACTTCTTTTGGTTTTGTGATAGTACCTGCAGCTCCAGTAACGAGGACGCGAACTGGTTCCTTTGCCATTGGTGAAGATCGAGAGAGTGATAGAGCGAAAGCGATCGGTTTAAGAGCGTTCGTTGGCAAAGGGAGGAGACAAAGCAAATACAGTGAGAGTGGAAAGTGGGTTTTCTTGAGCGAAAGAAAACGCTAAGGCAAAGGAGATATTTATTCCAGGAAATGGCTAGTGCCAGTTAATAATAATGTGATATATACCGACGCCGTTTCGCTGATTTGTTTTTTAATTAAGTGGTGGATATTTATTTTTAAAAGGGAGTGCTGGCGCGCGTGAGGGCATAACGCGTGTGCCGATTTGATTCGTTGCATTTTGACAAGAGAGCATTGAGATTGGTGAATTAAATGACGACATGGATCATGCTTCATGGGCAGTTGGGCGCTGGCAAATACTGGTCCACTGTGAGCTGATGTTCGGTGTCATTTCAGAGGGTGCAAGGGTTGCTTTTTCAACTTTTTTTTAATATAAAATATATTAAAATAACTTTAATAAATTAGTAAGCTCACGCCTGATGCCTCAACGTATCCTCCAAAGTTAAGATATGAGCTACCTCTTCTTATTAGTTTATATTAAAGTACTAAGTATTAAACTAAAACATGTTGGGTTTTTATTGTAGTTATTTTTAATGTGCATTTTTTTTATAAAATATTATGTATTGGAATAGTTAGTTTTTTTTTTTTAAATAATTCAATCCTCTAACTCTTTTTTACACGATTTCACCCTTTGGAACCAAATTTAGAACTCAATTGCAACTTCTTTCAGGGGGGTTGAATTGAAAATAAAAACAAATACAATGGTTGAGAGCTCTTATTTGTTGTTATTGTGGAGGGGGGTTCTGATTTCTGGATTTGTTTCATGCTGGAAAGATCCCTTTCTCACCCTGGAATATTTGGTTTAGGGTTTGGTGAGGTCTTTTTTTATATAGAAAAAATAGGAACGCTAAAATTTTATCTTAGAATGAAATACAAATACTAGAGTATAAATTTATATAAAATTTGTGTGCTATAGTAAAGGGATGAGAGATAAACTATGGGTGAAATGAGGACACTTGGGTATCCCTTTCTATTGTTTTAATGAGAAGAAAACAATGATTAATGAAATTATGATATTTTTCAATTTGGTTCTTAAACCTTTGAAACTTTGTACTGGAACCCCTAATCATCTATAATATTTTAGATTCCTTGCAATTATACCCTTGATCGTTTTTTACTGGACTCTTACATTTATGTGTATTTACAAAGTGGTATTTGGTCTCAAAACTCTTCAGTTTTATTCAACTTTTTGTCTTTAAATTTCTTTTAGTTAAACCCTTGATTGCACTAATTTAGCCTTTTCAAGTTTCAATTGTATCCATAATCTTCTAATCTATGTGAATTGATCGAAATTAGATCTTTGAACTTATTTTTTTCTATTGAATCCTTAATTAATTCAATTAAACCCATAAAAATCTAATTAAGTCCTTAAACTTAATTATTATTTTTATTTTAGACAAATTGACCCTCTAACTTAAATTTTATTTTTATAAAGCCCTTGATTAAATCAATTAGGCTTATTAAAAGCTCTATTAAGTCCTTGAACTTAATTACCTTGCAAATTTGCCCCAATCTTCAATATATTTCTTTAATTCAATCCCAAATCCTCATTGTTCTCTTCAATTAGACCCTTCACTGCTGCAATTGGGCTCCGAACCTTGTCCATTGAGTTCAATTTGGTACTTTGACCTTCAATTAAGTTCCCTTGGTTCTTTTTTTCTTAAAATATTTCTTTGAGTAACCCAGAACTGGATTATGAAATCACAATTGAGATGCCGTTTTAATTTTATATTTTGATTCTGTAGTTCTCAAAATTTTCATTTTGGATATGAAACTTCACCTCCCTTATATTTTGATTATTTACCACTGGAATCCATTCGACTATATTTGTAAATTTTCCGATTCCATTTTCAGGCCACTGTCGAGGAGATGGAGGCATGTCGGATGAAAAAGATACATCGCGATGACCCGATGGAAGACTTTTTGCACCAATAAACGCATCAGGCCTTACCCGGGAGAACATTTTATTGCCGCGCTTCCATCACCACGAGGGTTGAGCTTGTTGCTGCACTTCCATTTTACTGCCGCACTTCCACGATTTTTTAATTTTGTATTCAATATAAACAGTGTATATATATATATATATATATATATATATATATAACACTGTTTAAACTTTTCATTCACTTTTTATAGTGGATTTTAAAGGGCTAAAAAGTTAAATAATTAATTCTAGTAATAATAACAGTTAATTCCCACATAGTGGTTTGTTCTGCATATTATCATATTACCAAAATCAGCCAAAGTAGGAAAAAGTTCTTACAAGAGAAGTAAAACTCCGAAGCCAAGCAAACTGAAAATTTAATCCTGTATCCATTCTAAGATGAACAGATTGGAAAGTACCTGAACGATGGTACTTTTATATGATGAAATAGCATTGTACATTCTCTGATTCCTCTCCTTGCAAGCAAAGCTGATGAAGGAGCGCCATGCAATTCTCATAACAATGGACTGGAAAGACCTCTGCAGATTCTATTTTGCCAAAGAAAACTCAGTTCCACTCCCTCTGTTACTGCTGCACATTTGCAGGATGTGTTGCCAAATTCTTTGGAAACTAAACAGGTGAAAAGTAAATGTCCAATGTGTCTATATATACACATTTATAAACACATATGTATGTATATGTTTATTTACGTTTCTGATCTTTCACTCATCTCAGCCTCTGGAGATCGTTGTCCAAGAAAGAAGAAGAAGAAAAGGGAGAAAAATAAGGTACAATAAGATCTTCTATCTGTTAGAAATCAATCCCAAAAACAAAATTTTTGTAGCTCAAACCAATTGAATATACCATACAATTCAAAGAAGATGCATAATGAATCCCACACAAACTATTTTCCTATCCATAATCACACCATTCTGCAGAACAAGTCTTCAATTACAAAAGAAAATAAGAATCTACCTCGAATTATGTACCTAAGACGTCTAAGATCTGGTTGATCTCGCCATCAAGTTTCCTGCTATATTCACACTTTCACGCATTGTTTTGAGAAATAGTATGAAATATCAACATAAAAATATAGAATAAAATGACTCTCTCGGGACTCCTAGCAGCCAACCTCTCCTCAAATTCAAGAGTTTATTTCTCCTTTTGAAGCTTAATCTCTTCACGAAATTTGTATATAAATTCTTCAGCTCTCTCATCCACTGGCCGCAGATGCGGTGATCTAGCGACAACTTCTCTCCATGCATCTTCAATGCTATACACGCTCTTCTCCCCTGTCTCGTCTTCATTTCTCGGGACAACTTTCTCAGCAGCCACAGCCTTACCTCTACCACTTGTTTCTGCACGTGAGTGGAAATGCCTAGCAGACGTCAAGCTTGGTTCTGAGGCATAGAGGTTGTCGATGTATATAGTTGACAGGGTGCTATGAAGCGGAGTTTTATTGCTGTAACGGCGGTCATACTGGCGGCTGCCGCCTCTTGGTTTTGCTATGAAACGTTTCTTGAAGGGAAGAAAGAAACGGCTAGAGCAATAAGCGAGGAGGCGATCGGTGCTGGTTTTGATGACCCTGACTGCTTTAGAATGGTTGAGATCATGGAGTTTTGATTTCAGTGTCTTGGTAAAGCGTTTCAACGCCTTCTTGGCTGGCCGAAGCTTCTTTGCGAGGCCTGAGCGGGACATCGAATGTCGAAATTCCTCAGCTACACGCATTTATGGTCAAATTCGGTGAAAAAAGGAGATCCTGCTAGCAGAAGAAGATTTCTGAGGAGGGCTTTGCTCAGGTAAACCGAAACTCGGTCTGGTGCATTGGTGTTTAATTATGGAGCGAGGCTTGTTTGCTCCTATATATATATATATTGTTCTATTTACTGTGGTGCAAAAATCACAGTACTCCTCAATCAAGACACTGTAGTATTGGACGGGAAGATGGCAAGAAATTGACTTGGAAAATGCATGCAGTTTCTTAGTCAAGTGAGTCTTAACTTTCGGCAGTCTTGGTGGCCCTATTTTGAGCAATTTCGGGTCAGCTACTTTCTTTTTGTATTTTAAATACATTTTTTTAAAATATTAAATCTTTTTGCGTGTGTGTGAAGATAGTTTTATATGCTGATTAAAATAAAAGAACATTTAAAAAACCAGCTATTATCGTAACTATACCAAACCATTAAAAAAGATGGATTGCTGTACAAACTTCTTTTTTTTAGTGCTATGCCACTTCAATGTGGGCTCCGAACGCCATTATTGTAATATAAAGTGGATAATTTCGCTGTCGATGGAAATAAAAAGAGGTGGTTGTCTTGTAAGATCTGCTGTGCATGTTTCTCAAGGGTATCATGTTCTCATTTCGGACTATAGTATAGTGACAAAGAAAATTATATTTTTATTTTTATTTTTATTTTTATTTTTATTTTTTAGGAATAATTATTTATTTAATACAAGGCAAGGTCGGGGGTACTTATTTACGGATGATTAGTTCCTTCAACGTTTTATTTTATTTTTCCATTGAGTTCAGCGTTTTGTATTTCGATTCTTATTAGTTTGGGATTTACATCACTTGAATGCCATTGAGAAACAAAGTTATCAATTTTATTTTGTTTTGATCGAAATAATCAAAATATTTTATACCAATTAAAAAAATAAGATAAAATAATATCGTTTTTACCTCAGTTTTTTGGGAGAAAAACTCATCTTATGCTATTGAAACTTTCCATTTTCACTTTCACTTGTTGGGGTTAATTTAGATAGTTTTTAATATTTTAATTGTTTTTGTTTTTCAAAATATTTATTATTTAAAATAATATATATTTTTATTTTTAAATTTTTTGTCTTTTTCTCAGTTCCATATTTTTATCTTTTGTATTTTAGTAGTTTTATTGTTTATTCAAATGAAAAAAATCAAATATGCTCTCACCGTCAACGCACTGTTTTTGTCTCATTTAAGAGTAAATAAGTGAATTTATTGTTTATGGTCAGTAGATAAAATCAAAAATACCTTTCAACCTTCTTCGTTCAGGTGTAAATTATTTGTTTTACTGTGAAAAAAATTAAAAAAATAAAATAAAAACACCTTTCAATAATAAGATAATATCAACTGATACTAGAAAAAAATAAAAATAATAATTACACTATTAATAGTCCACTAATCTAAATATATTTCTAAAGTATTTAAAGGACGCGGTTTAGCTTTCCTTTTTAATATGTTTTGAAAGCCCAAAAAATCTATTTGAATGAAGCATCTAGAAGGGCGTTCAGGTGGCTGTGGTGACAAGTGAAGGGCATCATCTTATTCCAATCACCATTCATTCAAAAAGAAAAAAATAATAAAATAAAAAATGATTTTGATAATTCGTAGGATTTTTTTTTTTTTTATAAACCACGCGGTGTCTAGACACTGGTCCAGACTAATCCACGTTCGTACCGGGTGGGCCCCGAAGGGGTGAAAATACTTCCTAAATGGCCAGCTCCATACAAGAATAGGGATTGAACCCAGATCTTTTTTAAGGGACGAGAGCGTCCTCACCACTCACGCCAGGACCCATCGGGTAATTCGTAGGATTGTTGACGGAGAAACGAATACCACAGCGTTGGAATCCAACTTTAGGCATACAATCGAAGTGTCGTTCGATATCAAATGAACCAAACATGGCTTCACTTTAGTTACCTGGACATGCTTGGTCCAGCCATGCGACGATTTCATTTCATCTCTCTCTCCTTTCCCATTCGATCTGTGGGGAGATGGCACGACAATCGACATACGCTCGCTCTTCTTTCCAGCTTGTAAAGATTGTAAACTCACTTTTCCTTTTCATTTTATTAGTTTTTCTTTTATATATATATATATATATATATATAGGGAAAGGCAATGACCATTATCTCCCTGTCTTCTTTTCCAGCTTCTAGGACACTTCTGGAATCATTTTATACTTGGTGCATATTTGATATACAAGTTATTTTTAAAAATTATTTTAGTTAAGAATTATATTAAATTAATATATATTTTTTAAATTATTTTTAACATCAACATATAAAAATAAAAATAATCTAAAAATATCAAAAATTATTTAATTTAAAGTAAAAAAAAGTTTAACTTAAAGTAAAAAAAATTATTATTTTTCAAAAATATTTTTAAAATGCAATGAAAAATAGAATTTTAAATAATGACATATTTTTTAAAAAATAATTCTTATATAAAAATATGTTAAAATAATATTTGTTTCTATTTTTTAAAATGTATTTTTGATATTAAAACAACAAAATGATCTACAAATACACACACGGTAATTTTAAGCAAATATTTTTTTTTTAAAAAAAAAACACTCTTAAAGCACAAAATTAAAAATATTCTAAGCATATAATACAAAATGTGTCAGCAAGCAATCAATAGGCACTACTTTGCTGGACTTGTATAGATGTATTCGTAAGAACAACCTGTCGTCAATAGTTTCAAATCGATGACACTTCGTGTTAGGTCGTCCAAGGTTTACCTAGAGACTTGGATCTGGGTGTTTTCCATGTTCTAACATGAATGGTTGCCTATTGTTAATCTTGTGTGGGTAAGTTTTGAGGTTAGTGTTTGCTTTTCTTTTTACGTTTTAAAAGTAATTTTGAAAAAAGTATTATTGCTTTTTCTTTTTTATATATTTTAGTATTTTTTTAGATCATTTTAATTTACTAATATAAAAAATTATTTAATATATATATATATATATTTAAATAAAAAATATTTTAAACATTTTGAAAAAACAACAACTACTATACTTTTAAACAACCTTTTAGTGAGTTTATGTCGGTAATTGAATTTGTCCACTCATCTTATTTGACAAATTAAATTAATAATGCTAAGTAAACTCTTTTTGTTAATCCAATTTTATTCATTTTATTAGAACAACAGCATGTTTGTTTTTGTGTGTTTAAAGATATTTTTATTTTATTTTTTGTTGCTTTAAATCAAAATTTTACAAGTATTTTCAAATCATGTATTGATTTCAAAAATAAAATTTAAAAAAAAATAATAAAAATATTATTTTAATATAAAAAAAATATTCTTAAAAATAATAGTATCACAATACCAAGTATAACACTACAAGTATAACACTAACAATTGAGTTTCAAATATATTATATATAATCTTTTTGAAAAAAATGAATGACATGATTCAAATCTAAAACCTGGATTGAACGAATGAATCAACTAGCCTTATTTTCAAATCATACTACAAAGATCATTGGCCCAAAAAAGGATGGTCAATTCACCGCCAGTCAAAAGCCCAAAAACATAAACATGACATCCCAAGAACGAATAGAACAGTCGTTGCTGGTAGGGACACAAGAAATAAAGAAAACCTCAAATCTTTCGGAATCTTCCCTTCAGCCAATAAGTTATCGATATTTTCCCCCCCTTTGATTTTTAGATCCTCGCGTTTGATGATGCCAAGAGAATAGTCAGAAAACAACTACTCCACTCTGACTTTGCTTCTTGGAATTCGAATATTACTGATAACTTTGCATCTATAAAAAAGAACTAAACAAACAGCTGAGGAACCAAGAAGTGGCAACTAAGTAAAATCTGATGGCAAACGCAGAGCATGTAAAGCTTTTAGGGTTCTGGGCTAGCCCCTTTGTGCGAAGGGTAGAATGGGCTCTGAAACTCAAGGGTGTTGATTACGAGTACATCGAAGAAGATATATTCAACAAGAGTTCTCAGCTCCTAGAGCTAAACCCTGTCCATAAATTGGTCCCAGTGTTTGTCCATGGCGAGAGAGTGATCGCTGAGTCATTTGTTGTTCTCGAGTACATCGATGAAACATGGAAACAATGTCCCCTGATGCCTCAAGATCCTCACGAAAGAGCCATGGCACGCTTTTGGAGTAAATTTGTTGAAGAGAAGGTGATTCTTGCTTAGCATTTCTTAGTTTGTTTAATTATTGCTTGATTTTTCATTTAACTGGAGCGGAGCACATTAGTATTTTATTGCTTAGCCATTTGATCACTTTCCTATTCTTTTTGAAGATTTTGTTTGCTTCATGGAAATCAATGTGCTCCCTGGGAGAGGAAAAGGAAAAGGCAGCAAAACTAACCGTTGATGCCGTAGAAAAGATAGAGGGAGAGCTGAAAGGGAAGCGATTCTTTGGAGGAGAGAGCATTGGCTACTTGGACATTGCAGTAGGATGGATGTCTTACTGGCTGCCAATTTGGGAAGAAGTTGGGTCCATGAAGATACTAGATCCTCTGCAATTTCCGGCTCTAACTTCATGGATGAGGAATTTCCTCGAACACCCTGTGATCAAGGAAAACTTACCACCTCGAGACAAGATGATCATTTATTTCCAGAAACGAAGCCAAGAGTTTTCTTCTAGGCCTCGCGGCTAGTTTTGGACATGATGAGAAGGGGACGTGGGAGCCAAATGAATCTCAACTGCATGTTTTCAGAGATGTTTTATGTACTTTTCCAGTAATGAAATAAATGAAATTTCAGTGATCGAACTCCGAGTGGCTTTTTCTTCTTCTTTTTTTTATTCCCAGATAACATATAAGAGCCCAGGATAGAGTTAGGATTAGAAAGAATAATCTAGATTAACCTTTTTTTTAAAAAAATAATTAAAATAATATTATTTTGGTATTTATACTTTTTTAAAAATTAATAGATTAAGGTCGTGTTTTAATCTGGCTATACTCTGGATTAATAAAAATATTAATTAATCTTGTTTTTACCAGGTCGAATTCACTCTCTTCTATTACAAGCTAGCTGGAGAGAGAATCCAAATTTTATAACTAGTTAAGTGTGTCAAATATTTGGATAAAAAAAGAAAGATTAAACCTCATATTTTGCTATCTATTTCTCAATTAGGTCCGACCCCGAAACGGCATGCTGAAACGATCCAAAACTGAAACATTTTATTCTAATTGAAAAAACAAAACACCAACTAAAACAAAATTGACGACTTGTTGAGCACATTTTAATGGTAAATGGACTTGCCTGTGTTCTTCTTTTCGTGATTTTTTTTCCTGCAATGTTGTTTCAGGTGACATTTGGGGAACAGAACACAGAGAAAGAAGCTCATAAAATGCTTAGCTATTCAGTTGATCACGGAATCAATATTATTGACGCTGCAGAAGCTGCAAGTCCTTTGCTTAACTTTGTTACCTTCACACTTACGGATATATTCTTGACTGAGTCTTTCGGAATCTTCCCTGCAGCCAGAAAGTTATCTATACTTTTCTCCCCTTTGATTTTTCTGCCGTTGCGTGTGGTGGTGCTAAGAGAAAACAACTTCTCCACTCTGACTTTGCTTCCTGGAAATCTAATATTACTGATAACAACCGCTGTATATCACACCTCTGCATCTATATAAAAGAACTAAAAAAGCAGCTGAGGAACCAAAGGGTGGCAACTAAGTAAAATCTGATGGCAAACACAGAGCATGTAAAGCTTTTAGGGTTCTGGGCTAGCCCCTTTGTGCGAAGGGTAGAATGGGCTCTGAAACTCAAGGGTGTTGATTACGAGTACATAGAAGAAGATATATTCAACAAGAGTTCTCAGCTCATCGAGTTAAACCCTGTACATAAAGCGGTCCCAGTGCTTGTCCATGGCGAGAGAGTGATCGCTGAGTCATTTGTTGTTCTCGAGTATATCGATGAAACATGGAAACAATGTCCCCTGATGCCTCACGATCCTCACGAAAGAGCCATGGCACGCTTTTGGAGTAAATTTGCTGAAGAGAAGGTGATTCTTGCTTAGCATTCTCTTAGTTTGTTTAATTATTGCTTGTTTTTGATTTAACTGGAGCGGACCACATTACTATTTCACTTTTTTTTTCCTTTTTGTAATATTAGGATTTTATTGCGAGTAAATTCAGTTAATAATACTTAATTTATGTAAAAAAAAAAAAAATTTTGATTGATGTTAAAGCTAACTCGCATGTATGTAATGGACTAGACATGATCAGAATTCAGAATTGAGCAGTAAATCACTTATATTTATCACAGAGTAAAAAAGTAATTCAGTTTATTGAATTGATCAAACAAATTTTAAAGATTTACCTCCATGACTTCGTTGATATATCCTTGTAATAATCCAATGTCAATGTATATCGCTTGGAACTTATGGCGCCATTTCACTTTCCTAATCTTTTCGAAGATGTCTGCTCCATGGACTGCAATGTGCTCCGTGGGAGAGGAAAAGGAAAAGGCAGCAAAACTGACCGTTGATGCCCTAGAAAAGATAGAGGGAGAGCTAAAAGGGAAGCGATTCTTTGGAGGAGAGAGCATTGGCTACTCGGACATTGCACTAGGATGGATGTCTTACTGGCTGCCAATTTGGGAAGAAGTTGGCTCCCTGGAGATAGTAGATCCTCTGCAATTTCCGGCGCTAACTTCATGGATGAGGAATTTTCTCGAGCACCCTGTGATCAAGGAAAACCTACCACCTCGACACAAGATGATCATTTATTTCCAGAATCAACGCCAAGAGCTTACATCTAGGCCTCGCGGGTAGATTTGGACTTGATCACCATTGGCTATAGATGTCGAATCCGAGACATCAGAGAAGGGGATGTGGGAACCAGATGAACCTCAAAGTAATTGGTGATTATGCAATTTAAATTGAATAATGCTATTATGAGAAAAGTGACGTTTTATGTGCGTTTCCAATAATGAAATTTTAGAAATCGAACTCTGAGTGCCTCTTTTCTCTCTCTTCCCGGTTAACATAGTTATAAAAGCTCAGGATAGAGTTGGGATTGGAAAGAATAATCCAGATTAACAAAAAAAATTATATTAAATTTAAAATAATATTAATATTAAAAATGATTTTTAAAAATTAAAAAAACTATTTTGATGTATTTCTGGATGAAAAATATTTTCAAAAACAATTTAAAAGACACTACTAAAAAGACATGAAACCACATATTAGTTCCCTTTTGTTATTTATTTCTCAATTAGATCCCAACCTGTTTTCTAATCAATTGGGTCTTTATAATTATCAATAAAGTTCTTACGTATAAAATTATCGCAAACATTTTACATCAAGTTTTACTGATTTTGATTAATGATATCGAAATTTTATGGCATAAACTGCGCAGTTTAGATGAGAAACATTGATGGATTTGGATGGAGAACTTATTGGGAATTTATGAAATGTAAGGACCCAATTGATGTAAAACGAAGTTGGATACCTAAATAAAATTTGGTGTATTTGTTGGGGGACCAATAAGATGTTATCCGAAGCCTAAAAAGCAAAGTAAAAGCTAGCGTTGATAAGGGAAGGGAGCGACAGGGCAAAAGAAGCGCCACTTATTTGCTTGAAGAAAGAAACAATGGCTTTCTCCTCCAGCGCCTTCTCAACAATCCCTGCATTTCTCTACAAAAGCAATCGCCATGCACCGAATGATAAAACAAGGCGTAGACATTCCATCACTGCTACACTCGCAGAAAAGAAGAAGACCAACGCCTTGCAGTACAGGAAACTTGGGGACTCTGATCTTGAAATCAGCGAAATCACTATTGGAACTGTAAGCAAAATTTTTATAAAAAAAACAACTTGTTTTTCTTTTCGTTTGAAGTCTGCATTGAAGTAATGGTAAATGGACTTGCCTGCTTCTTTTCGTGATTTCCCCCCTGTAATGTTGTTTCAGATGACATTTGGGGAACAGAACACAGAGAAAGAAGCTCATGAAATGCTTAGCTATTCATTTGATCATGGAATCAATATTATTGACACTGCAGAAGCTGTAAGTCCTTTGCTTAACCTTGTTACCTCACACTTGTGGATATTCTTGACTGAGTCTCCCCAACAAATTTCTGCTTTGTAATTTTTTGTGTTCGTAATAATTTATTTGTTTCTCTCTCTCTCTCACAAAATTATGGAAGAGAAGATTTTCCTGGCCCCCTTTCTTTATTCCTACTTCTAAGGGAAGTGGACCCTAACCCTGTGATGAATTTGAGCTCTGCTTTACCCCTAAAGTGAAATAGCTCAGAAAGTGAAGTTCATTTATCTGCTTATTAGGTGCTTCCGTATACTCATTTTCTTAGAGAAGAGCCAAGTACCCCATTCGTAATTTGTTAGTATAAGAAAAGTTAAGTATCTGATTCTTAAGTAATTCATCATCCATTTAAAATTAAATCAGTTCTTAGAGAGATGGGGGCTTCTAGACACTTTTGGTAAATGAATTGTTCTAGAACTAGGTGCTATCACTTAGTGATTTTAGTTGATGGAATCTTCGAGATTTAAGAATTGACTACATATAATGGGGAAAGAAATATTGAAATAGGTTTGATGTGGACTCGTTTTAAAGGCCTGCATATGAAATGGAGAGAGAGGAGATTGAAAAGATGAAATCACAGGATGCTACCTAACTGGGGGCAGTGGAAGCCAACTCGATGTCAATAATGGTAGATGCCACTCAATGCAAACAAAGATTGCTCCATCATATTTAATCTAGTTGGAGGATAACTCCATTCTGATCAGCTAATGAACATGCTAATCCTCTTCTTTTTTAATATTGCTGTCTAATAGAGATAGGGCTTAGCTTATGTAAACTTGGTTGACAAGCTTTCCAGTATGACAAAGTTTAACTTTTTGTCAAGATTAAGAGTACTAGCTTTAAGGGAACTGAAACAATTAGAAGGAAGGCTTTGTTATCGTGATAAATCCAGTAGAAAAATAGAACCCCTGAATTATTCAGAAGACAATTTAAAGTGCTCTTCTCAGATTGTGTAATAACCTTTGACAACTTGACGGGAAACTAGTCATAAATCCTCTAGAAAACTATGATCTGTGCACTTATTTGAAGCACTGGAATTTAGACATACCTTTTCAATGGTATATGGGGTTGGTGATGTATCAGAATTAGTGGAGTTATAATTCTGAATTTGACCTTAGTAGTCCAGTGGAGGCTACTGATCAAAATCTTCTAATTGTCTTTAACAAGTAGTAAAATCTGCCAAGTGAAACAAACTCCAAGCAAAGCAGAATTTATAATAAATATACCAAATGCAATTGATCAAGTTTAATAAACAAACTCATAGTAAGGTTCATACTAAACTTGACCAGGCTCTCCAAATGAAATCCAACTTTTGATCCTTTGCACTTGGTGATTCAGTAATTTTTTTTGTCCATCTTACAATATGACGCCTTGAGATTGCATTGGAAAAGTAGATTTCTTCATTTGCTGCGCAACTTGGATGGATGCCACTTTGACCATGGGCAAGCATGATAATCTTGTTGCATTTAAACTTACGGGTATTTTCTTGTCCTTATTTGATGGCATCTAAATCCTAATGGAATGTGCATCTAAATTAGACATGACAAATGTCCATGTGAATTTTTCCCTAGGTGCGAAAAACTTCGCAGATCTCAACATCATGAGCTTCAACCCTTAGGAAAGATTTTGCATGTGTTTTCACTGTGAATGCTGTTACAAAGGGGGAAAAGTAAAGAAATTGCTGTTCTCTTTCTAATCCAGTTTCAAGGCTTTGTTTTGTTAAGGTGGGACATAGTATTTTAATGAATCATCAAGTGCCAAGGATAAAAGTTTTTTTTATCAATTCTTCTTTGCATGCAGTTCCTTTTACTCAAAAGATGACAGATGATTCTAAAAGTGTAAAAACAAATACTAAAATGAGAGCGGCCTTTGCCGGATACAAACTCAAAGTTTAATAGGAGCATCTCTAGCAAGCCACTGGACTTAACCTTTTCTGCATGTAAGATTATAAGGTCTTTGTTTTGAAGTTACATGTCTCTAGTTTCTGGAGCTTAGTGTTATCTGATCTTTTTTTTTATGGTTTTGTATATCATTTGAACTAGATGCATGATTTTTTTTGCAGTATCCAGTTCCAATGAAGAAGGAGACACAAGGAAGAACAGATCTCTATGTTGGTAACTGGTTGAAGTCCCAACCCCGAGACAAGGTACTTTGTTAAGACACATTACTTGCCGATGTTTCCCTTTTAGAGTTCATGGTAGGCACCCCTGATCAAGATTTTAAATGTTATTTTGAATTCCAATTTCTTCAATCTCATAAGTACTTCAATTGATCGAAGCATGTGATTCTTTCCTAATCCTTTGCTTGAGTTGCCGTGCTTACTTCTTAGCAAGAGGCAGCAGTTAATTTTCAGTAGATGTCTAGGCTTGTAATGGTGCATGTTTATATATGTGCTACATTCAATGTCAATGGTAGATAAAGTTGATACAATATTTGCATTTAAAAGCTCGAACCAGCTCCGTGGTCTTAACTTACGCAGAACATTTACTCCAGAGTTACTAATTTGATTTGTGATCATGTCCCATGTTAATTTGATTCCTTTTGATCAATGAGTGATTTTTTGTTTTTGCGGTAGTAGAATCTTGAGCTGTGTATAAATTCATGGATTTGCATGTCCGGTTTTGACTAAGCACCAAATGTTAAGATAATATCATCAGTAACTTAAATTTTTTCTTCACCATACATCTTTCCTGGTCAACACACGGTTGACTCAAACTTAAGTACCTAATTTCTTAGTACTTTCAGATCGATGATATATGGTTATCTTTCATTATGCATAGGTTATTTTGGCTACAAAAGTATGTGGGTATTCGGAGAGGTCAAGTTATATTCGTGACAATGCCAAGGTTTTGCGGGTTGATGCTGCTAATATTAAAGAGAGTGTGGAGAAAAGCCTCAAGCGTCTTGGCACTGATTATATTGACTTGTTGCAAATCCACTGGTAACTTTGCATTAATTTTTTTTTTAATGAGTTACTCCCTAGCATCAGATTTCCTATGACTGGAGGTAAGATTTTACATGATTGAACTTGTTGTTTTGACCCCAAAAGAGGATTTGCAATTACTTTGATTTAAGAATACATGATTAATATGTTTAGAATATAAACATATGCTGATTACATTTTAACAACATTTTTAACTGTCCTAGGATATATATTGTGTGATATTTAACCACTGAACCAAGAATATTTTTGGTTTCCATCTACCTGTAGTTTCACACACCAGGTATCGAAATCCCAATAGAACTGGGGCAGCCAGTTAGGTTCTCTAATTAGTTTTTAGTTACTTGTTACATATTTTATCATACTGGCTAGTCAATCATTTAAATTTCAACGTCCTATGTTGCTGATTAATGATAGTATGAAAGTACCTGATATGGTACTTCTATACGATCACATCTTTTTTCTCAGAGAGATAGTATATGAATACATCAAGAGAACTTATGGCAACAGATTTTGCTCTGCTTATTTCACTGAAGAGGTTGTACTTTGTCTTAATAAAGAAATTAAGATCTGGACCTACCTACAGAAACCGAGCCACTGATCCTCTTGTGCTATAGTTTATTTATTTCAAAAGATTCATAATGCAATAAAAACCAAAAGCTGGTGCATTTAAATAACTTGGACGCATAGAAGAGCACCATCTAAAAGGATTTTGCAACAGGATTGTATGAGCATTTTTGCTTGGACAAGAGGTAGCGCATTTAAATGCCAAGAGTACCAAAAGCCGGTGCATTTAAATACCAAGGAAAAATCAGGCATAAAATGGCTTTTATCAAGATTCATAATGATCCTAAGTGTAAAGTCATATCTTTCCTATATCGTTGGAAACCTTTTTGTTGTGTTGGGATCATTATGCTTTAAAGTCTTATAACAGGACAAACAGTTGACACTACTAATTTTCTCTTCTCTATTTACTCCCCCCAAGGATTTTTTTATTATACTTGCCAGTTTTCATTTAGAATAAAAACTATATATGAAAGGAAAACTCTCATCAAATGAGTTGTGTATTACTTCAATACAGGCCCGATCGCTATGTAGCAGTGTTTGGTGAGTTTTTGTATGATTATTCAAAATGGAGACCAAGTGTGCCATTTGTGGAGCAGCTGAAGGCCTTTCAAGACCTGATTGATGAAGGAAAGGTAACTGGTTGCTGTATTTATTAACGACTTGTATCTCCCTTATGTGTTAAATACATATATTTTGGCACTCTTTTTTGGATAATATTGGGAATTTATATTCTTTTCTTGATATAATACAGTTAGTTTATAAATGATGAGTGCTCCAGACATTTAAGTAACACTATAAATGAAAGAAATCTTGAACCGTGCTTTGAAATAATAGAAGGGGAAGACATCACATGTTCAGCTAGTATTAACCAAGAAATCAATCTCACCGATTAACAGTTGAGGACACTCCTCGAAGAAAACTATCCTTCAGCATCACACGACAAAGTTAAGAAACTATCCTTCCTAACTTATAAAAATTGTTGTGAAGTGAGGTGAATTTTAAAGATCCTAGACTGCTGCTCCATCTTGATGCTCCAAACAAGTGGAGACATAGCACACGTCCACTGCTTGCCTCTTCCAAAATCTGTAAACTGCTTCTGAAACAAGTCATTGACACTACCCAGAAATGGAGATAAAGATCTTTGTTTGGGGTTTTAGCAACAACAAAATGGGTAGAGAGGAAGAGAGTCTCACTCACTACCAATCCTTCTAAAGTCTAAACTGCACCTACACATCCAGGACTCACTGTTGATGAATAACAATCCATGTCATAACCCCTAATCTACTGGCCTGGGATAGAAGATGGCTCTGACCTCTTAGTTTTGTAGCTTAACACTTAGCTTCTTCACATGGAGGCAGGTCTTTGTATGACGTATCTCTGTATATCTTGCTTGAATTTAACATAAATATTTTAGCAACTACTTGAGAATATGAATGCCTTTGAAATTGTATAGGTACGCTATATTGGTGTTTCAAATGAGACTTCATATGGAGTGATGGAGTTTGTTCATGCAGCCAAAGTTGAAGGATTGCCAAAGATCGTCAGTATCCAAAATAACTATAGTCTGCTATCTAGGTGTCGGTTTGAAGGTAATTGGTCACTGTTCTTGTTAAGGAACCATCTCACCTCAAAGCTCAAGCTTATAAGTGAGGTCCCAGAATATGATTATATTATACTCTAACACACAACCTCAAGTGAAAGCCCTTTGGGCTTGAAACTTACACAGGCCCACATTACCTTGTGCTTGATTTTTTTAAAATTAGAATGGGGGTGGTGAGATTCGAACTCGTGACCGTTGGGTCAGCAAGGCTCTGATACCATGTTAAGGAACCATCTCACCTAAAAGCTCAAGCTTATAAGTGAGGTCCCAGAATATGATTATATTATACTCTAACAGCTCTCATATAATTTCAGGTGGAAATCCAAAACAAAGCCCTTTCTGATTTGTCACCTGCTGCCATTATTTACCACTTTCAGTGCTGCATCTAACATAAATTTTAGAATTGAAGATCCTGTTATCTCACTCCAGCTTTTCTATTTACTACTTATTACCTTAGGCATTTTTGTAGACACAGAACCCAATTCTCTCTCACGTGTAATATCATGCCCTCTGTAGCTCTAGAACTCGGTTACCAGTTCTCATTGATGTCTGCTGGCCTCATTTATCTGCTATCTGTGTTAAGTAATTTTTTTTCAATTGTTTCTCGTTTTTCTCTCTCCAGATTTTCTCCATGCCTTTAAAGCTTCCACAGAAACCTTTTAACATTTTTGCAGTTGAGGCCAACAGTTTTCTAATTTCATCAATAATGATGACATAACTGAGCTTGACTTGATCTATTTTAAGGCTTGGAATGTAATAGACAAGTTGTACTTGTTTGGATGCTCATTTGAAGACCAATGTAATTATGTCTCCTTGATTATTGCAGTTGATCTACTTGAAACCTGCCACCCAAAAAATTGCAACATTGGCCTTCTTGCTTACTCTCCATTGGGTGGTGGCATGCTGAGTGGGAAGTATTTGGATACTGACTCGGAGGCTGCAAAGAAAGGAAGACTGAACTTCTTCCCTGGTTACATGGAGAGATACAAAAGTTCACTCTCCAGGGTATGCTACAATCTAAATGTTTCTATAGTCTGCAATGGGAAGTTTTTTAGCATGTTTTGGACTCATCGATTTACAAATGCAGAGATAGCACGGTTGACGCTGCTGTTAGGGTGAAAGGAATCTCTGTTATGAGAAAATAAGTGGTCTAAATTCTAGTGTCAGAAAGGGTATTAGTGGCACTCTGTGTAGGGGTTGAGAACTAGTTGAATCGTTGGACTTTGTCTTTTTCAATCTTGTTTTATTTTTAGTTTTACTAGACTAGTTTGCAAAAGATTGCTTTTTGAGATTTTTCGTGCTCTTGGTAAAAAAGCTCCTGAACAATGTCCAAAATGAGCTAAATGTAATTCCACATATACACTAGAAGTCACAGGGCAATCAAACACAGACACACACATTTGAAAGCCACAATCAGGAACATTTCTTGCAGATTATCGTATATTTAAGATGTATGACTATTTTGGAATCCTCTTTTTCTTTACTGCATTTAGTTGTTTGCTTTGACCATCAAGTTCTATCTGTCACAGCTAGTTTGACTTTGTGCTCAATGTTCCTTGTGTCTCAGGAAGCAACCGTAAAGTATATTGAATTGGCCAAGAAGCATGGTCTAACTCCAGTTGAGCTTGCCCTTGGATTCGTTCGAGACCGTCCATTTGTGACAAGTTCAATCATTGGTGCAACTTCTCTTGAGCAACTAAAAGAAGATGTTGATGCTATTTTGACAGCCCCACGGCCTTTGCCTGCTGAAGTAACTGCAGATATAGAAACCATTTTCAAGAGATACAAAGATCCGGCCATCATTTAACTGTTGCAGCCTTGAGAGTCTTTTATAATATTTTTTGCAAAATTTCCAACGTAAAAAAAATTAAAAATAAAATACAGATCTCCTTATTTTAATTTTAATTCACATTCATTTTCTTGATCCACACTCTTGAGTGATCAAGTGCCATAAGACTTGATCAAAATTGACCTACTTGTATAATAAATCCTTTGATGCCCCCCCCCCCCCCCCCCCCCTCAATAATAAAAAGTACAATATTTATTTCAAAAGTTTTTATTTTAATTTCAAACTTTGAAATTAATTTTTTTAATTTATTGTGATTTACTTTGTGCATGGTTAACTTGATTCCATAATCTATATCATGTTTGGCATGCTAACTTGGTGGTTCGAGATTCTTTCTTATTTCAATTGATATTTTTTTTATTTAATATTATGTTGACTTGTGTCACATGTTTAAAGTGTTGACTCGGTTGAATCGAGATTTTTTTAATTTATATTTTTTTCAATTTAATCATTTAATATTATGTTGATTAAAAATTAGATTTTATAATTTATTTGATTTGCTTTCTATGAGATTATCTTATTTTTATAATTTGAATTACGAGTTTATCAGGTTTACACGGTTCGCACGGTTCGCCCGATGTTTTTTATTCTTTTTTTAATCTATCTTTTTTTTTCAAATGCATCATTCATTATTAAGTTGATTATGAATTAGACTTCATGATTAATTTTGGTTTGTTTTCTATGAGATTATCTCAATCTTATAACTTGTATTATGTGTTTTGCGATTTAACCTGGGTAGAGGCTCATGTCATTTTATTATGTTTTGCTTTAAATTGCTTTTTTTTTTAATCTCATCATTCAAACAATGAATTTATTAAAAAATATGTTTCATAATTTGATTTAATTTAATTTTTTAGGGTTATCATAGTCTTATAAACTTAGTTATGGGTTTAACATGTTAACTCAGATTGACTAAGATTATTTTTTTCCTTATTTTCTATAAAATTATCTCAGTTTCATGACTTATAGAGCACAAGTTTAACAAGTTAATTTAAGTTTATTTTATATATATATATATATATCAATTTTATTTTTCAACACTAGATTGATTAGGAACTGAAATTTACAATTTGTTTTGTATGAGATTATTATGGTTTAAGAAAAAGATCAAAGATTTAACAGACTAACCTATGTTGTCTCTAATCAATCCAATACGATTTCATTTAAAATAATAATAATAATAACATCATCTTGAGTTTTTGTAAATTAAATTATGTTTTTACTAATCATTCGAGTTATCTTTGAAATCATTAAGTCGATCAAGTTATATTGGATTAATCTTAATATAGTTTAAGAATATTTTTATTATATAAACATTAGCAACACATAAATACTTGTGTATATTAAAAACAAATTATTTGCCCAAATTCGGGACAACCATCTATCTATATTGACAATTATATTTCAATCTATATGGTTTGAAATATAAAGAAAAATAATATACAAAAATTGAAAATGAAAATATCAACTATCACATTTGAAAAGCAGTTTAACCAGTCAGGGGACGTGGCGGCAATCAAAGAAGCGCGCCAATATCTGACCCCGTTGCTTTTTAGCTACAAAACCACCTTAACAAGGCGACACGCTGATTCCCTCCCTCCTATTTCGCCTCCACTCCCTCCCTCCCTTCATCTGTTCACACAAACAAACATTGATGTGCTTCTTGATCTGATTAAACTCATGATCAATTGTCAAAATCCATCTCGCTCAAAGAAAAAACTGAAAAAAAGGAGAGAAACATCACATTCTTACATCCTGAATCAGACACGGATCATCTTCTCTGAAATCTGCAACGTGGGTCAATATTCTTGAGATATTTCCAAGATGGGTTAATGATTTGTGCGTTTTAAATCGTTGAATGTGATCCGATATATACCCTTTTCTTTATATATATTCTCCCGCTTGGTTTTGGGCAATCTTTAGAAGGTCAAAACAAAGGGAGAAAAGGAAGGTTGATGAGAGGCCAAAGTAGAAGAAAACATATGCATCTATGAAGACTGAGTCACAGAAGTCGCCACGGCACCACCTGATGCAGTTGTTGTCGGTTGAGCTTCTTCTTCAGCAAAACTTTCAGATGGAATGGCAGATCTTGTTAATTATGGGAATCCTGAGCGTGACATTGAGCAAGTTAGTTTTTTACCATTTCCTTTGCTTGTAGATTTCTTTCGTCCAATGTTTATAAAAATGCAGGCAAACCAGAGGCTCAATAAAGAACAAAAAATTCAAGTAAACTGTTCATTGGGTATATTAGGTTCAATTCACAGGTACTTAGTGTTATCCCTAACATATACTGGACGCGCAAGATAGGCATACAGTTTCTTTTATACTTGCATTCCCCTTCCTTTTCTGCACAATCAAGTTGTTGCAACATTGGATTTGAAAAAAATACATATTAGATTAAGAAATTATGAATCCATGTATGCTATTAGGAGATGGTGTCTCTGTAAACAAAGAGAAAGCGAGAAAAAAGCGTTAAAATTTTGTAATTATGAGATTTGAAAACTTCTGAATCCAACATTTGTCACTGTAGTGTTGGCCAGGTAGTTTAGAAGGCATACAAGTGAAGTTATAAACAAGAGCAAAGCTTATTGAGTGGTCTGTGGAAATCTTCATAAGTTAGGTTGACTCGCTCTTGGAAGCAGCGCTTCAGGAATTCTAGATGAATATACTGATAAGATGGAATAAATTGCTGCAGTGTTCTCTTTATGAAAAAACTGAATATTATAACCTTAGAATATCTTCTGGTTGCATTTTCATCAAAGCTTTTCGTTTCTTGATGCTTTTCTTTCTTCTCTCTTGATTTTGAAGGCACTAATTGCTTTGAAAAAAGGCACTCAATTAATCAAGTACAGCCGGAAAGGGAAACCCAAGTTTCGTGCCTTCAGACTTTCTTCGGTATGTTATTTACCATTTAGCTGACTTGTCTATCAGCTTTTGCTGTAGAATTTAAAATCATGCAATAACCACTTTTCCCCTATTAGATGTGTGATCGAAATTTTCTTTTCACATTGGCTGTGAGATTTAATTTTGTTCTCCTAAGTAGGGACATGTCTATAAGCTTTGTAGATTGGCAACAGTTGTTAGAATACTGAAGGTAAATGACAAATACAATTTAAGAAACCTTCTTTCATTATGAAATATTGGTTTTAAGGATTATAGTAAGCATCACCACATTTCCTTATCAGCAAATAGACAGGGTGCTTACACAGTTCTCACAATAAAGTAATTATATAACAGGTTAAACCTAGTTGATGTTAGAGAATAATATAAATCATATTCCGGGGCCTCATCTAACAGCTTAAGTTTTTAAGTGAGATGGTTCTTTAACATGGTATTAGAGCCTTATTGACCTAACGGTCACGAGCTCAAATCTCACCATCCTCATTCTATTTGATAAAAATCAAGTACAAGGTAGTATGAGCTTGTGTGCAAGTTTCAAGCCCAAAGGGCTTTCACTTGAGGAGGTGTATTAGAGAATAATATAAATTATATTTTGAAACCTCACCTAATAGCTTAAGCTTTTAGGTGAGATGGTTCCTTAACAGTTGAAGATCCTTCTCTTGTAATGTGATTCAGTCCTCCTCCTCTTGGCCTGTCGTACTGACTTAATATATGATCTAAGATGATATCTTGCATCAACATACTGGATTTATGTTTACAAATGAGCTTTTGTATGGATTTCCATATATCATTGTAACTGGTTATTCTTAGATGCATGCTTTAATAAACTTTTTTGCTGAAAAAATCATGTCTTTATTTAATCCCCTGTCTCTGAAATGTCCTGCAACCTTGGCATTTTCTCTTAGATACACATTTCATGGCTAAAGTAACTTGGTCATCTATCTATATAATGACCCTCAGAATGATTCTGGTGCATCTCTCATTACCCTCAAGGTTATAAATGATTTCAATTTTAGTGCTATTAACAGGATGAAACATCATTGATCTGGTTGTCACATGGACAAGAAAAGAATCTGATTTTGTCTTCTGTATTGAGAATCATCCCTGGACAGAGAACTGTGAGTTAAACATTTGCTTTGGGAATTAGATGTTTATGTCCATTCCGTTCATTTAACCTTCAATTATGTATAATACCTTTGAGATTCTTATTTTGAATTGTCAAAGTCTAGACATTGTTTGATATGTTCTGATTTACTCAGGCCGTGTTTAGAAGATACCTGCGCCCTGAAAAAGATTACTTGTCATTTTCACTACTATATAACAACGGTGAAAGATCTCTTGATCTGGTCAGTGCCAGTAAACGTTCACTTGTATTTTTTTCAGATTTTGATTTATCTTTGTACTAGTAACAATTTCAGATCCTGTAATTACATATTTGCTTTTTATCCATAGATCTGCAAGGACAACGTTGAGGCAGAGGTGTGGCTTGCAGGCCTCAAGGCATTGATCGGAAAAAATCATAATAGACGTACAAGAAGCAATATTTCAGATGTGAGTTATCATTTCAACATATATGAAGAGTTTCTTTTGTTTTTGGTACCTTGGCATGGATAACGAAACTGATTATCAGTGACAATACTCTTAGCTGCCATCAATGATTTTGCAGAGACTAAATTAACTTAAAAAAGAAATTGATCTTTGACTGGTTAAGTCCTTCCAAAATCAGTGGAACTAATTGAAGGGTATTTGAAGTATAAAACTATGAGAAAATCATCGTAAAACATTTTGAAACAAATGGGATAGCTTGGAAACTCCACTACAAAGCAATGTTCTAGTCCTCTTTAAAATGGTAGAAGCTTATTTAAAGTACTCATCTTTCTAGAGCTCTATAGTGGATGTTTCTGAGGCTAGGTTCCACACCTGCTAGATAGAACTTAGAACCGCTCATATTTGGATTTACTACTTACCTACTAATTACTAAAGATCTTACCGACCTACAAGCTGCTTAATTCTACCAAGAACTTGCATGAAACCTAGCATCATTAATTTTCCTTCAAATACAAATCATAGGAAGCATCAAATAAATCATTTTTCTGAACTATTTAACCAGGAACAGATACTATGATAGCCATAAAGATACATATTCATAATGATAATCTGAACATGTTTTAGGGTTAGTTATTTCAGATCTTGCATGTGAATATTGATCTATGTTTGATGATGACCTTACCATGTGTGACAGTGAACACATGTTCCTACTGCAATTAAGGGGAATCTGAAAGTATATTTTGCTTCTTTCTTAATTTGATGATATGTTTGTTACAGTTTATTCTTGAGGAAGCCTAAGTTTGTTTCTTGATATTTTAGTTTCAGCTAACAGATGGTGAACTATATCAAAATGGTCGTCCTTTTGGTGCAACTCTAGAGTTCACTTCAAGTCTTGCCCGAAGCAGGGTGTCTATTGATTTAGGTTCTCGTGACAATCCTTTGGATTTGAGAAGCTCAGATGTGTCAGAACGATCAAGTATGCAACTAAGAACAAGTACTGGAGGAGATGGTTTTCGAATTAGTGTTTCAAGCACTCCTAGCTGTTCGAGTGCTGGATCTGGTCCAGATGACATAGAATCACTAGGTGATGTTTATGTTTGGGGAGAAATCTGTAGTGATGGGGTTTTTCCTGATGGGTCCGTGAGCTCAGTCCCTGCAAAGAACGATGTGCTTACTCCGAAGCCCTTAGAATCAAATGTAGTTCTTGATGTTCATCAAATTGCTTGTGGTGTGCGTCATGTTGCTCTTGTGACAAGGCAAGGTGAGGTTTTCACCTGGGGAGAGGAATCTGGGGGGAGACTTGGTCATGGAATTGAAGATCACTTCACTCATCCTAAACTTGTGGAGTCTTTGGCGGTCACTAATATCGATTGTGTTGCGTGTGGTGAGTATCATACATGTGCTGTATCTACATCTGGTGACTTGTTTACCTGGGGTGATGGGAGCAATAATGCTGGACTTCTCGGCCATGGCACTGATGTTAGCCATTGGATACCAAAAAGAGTTTCAGGTCCTTTAGAAGGACTTCAGGTTTTATCTATTGCATGTGGAACGTGGCACTCAGCCTTGGCAACCTCAAACGGAAAACTATTTACATTTGGTGATGGAACGTTTGGTGCATTGGGCCATGGAGATCGAAAAAGTTCTTCAACTCCCAAAGAAGTTCAGTCGTTGAATGGGCTAAAAACCATAAAAGTTGCATGCGGCGTATGGCATACTGCAGCTATAATAGAGGTGATGAGCCAATCTGGTTCGAACATTTCATCTAGAAAACTGTTCACCTGGGGCGATGGTGATAAGCACCGTTTGGGCCATGGAAACAAGGATACTTATCTGCTTCCCACCTGTGTCTCTTCCCTCATCGACTACAACTTCCAACAGCTAGCATGTGGACATACAATGACCGTTGCCCTCACTACCTCAGGCCACGTGTTTACCATGGGTGGCTCTGCATATGGTCAGCTGGGCAATCCAAACTCCAATGGAAAAATCCCTTGCTTGGTACAAGATAGATTGGTTGGTGAATTTGTTGAAGAAATTGCTTGTGGGGCGTATCACACTGCTGTCTTAACATCAAGAAGTGAAGTATTCACCTGGGGGAGAGGTGCCAATGGACAATTGGGACATGGAGACATGGAAGACAGGAAAACTCCGACGCTGGTTGAAGCACTGAAAGAGAGGCATGTCAAGAATATATCATGTGGGGCAAATTTTACTTCCAGTATATGCATCCACAAGTGGGTTTCTGGAGCTGACCAATCAGTTTGCTCCGGTTGTCGACAGGCATTTGGCTTTACTAGAAAGAGGCACAATTGTTACAATTGTGGGCTGGTGCATTGCCATAATTGCAGTTCCAAAAAAGCAATGAGGGCAGCATTAGCACCAACTCCTGGCAAACCACACCGCGTGTGTGATTCTTGCTTTGCAAAACTTAAAGCTGCTGAGTCTGGTAATAGTTCTGCTATCAATAGGAAAACTACTGTTCCACGCCGCTCCATGGACATAAGGGAAAAGATGGAGAGGGGAGAGCCCAGGTTTTCAAGAATTCTACTCTCTCCCAAAACAGAACCTATAAAATACCTTGAGATCAAGTCAGGAAAGCTAGGGGCACAATCTGAGGCTGCTTCCATAGTCCGAGCTTCACAAGTCCCATCACTTTTACCACTAAAAGACGTTACATTTCCAAGTTCTCTAAGTGCTCTTCAAAGTGCATGGAAGCCTGCTCCTCCAATAGTGCCTCAGCTGACCGTTAACTCCTCCCAGCCCGCTGCCAACTCAAGACCGTCATCGCCATACTCGAGGAGACCGAGTCCTCCACGCTCTGCCTCTCCGGTATTCTCTAGGGGTGTGATTGACAGCCTCAAGAAAACAAACGAGATTTTCAAGCAAGACATGGCAAAAATGCAAAACCAAGTACTGCTTCAATCATATTTGTAATTCTTAATTACATGCCTTGTTTGATTTGTTTGCTGATCATATCATGAATCTCAATTGAGAAAGAAATAACCCTCTTGTCTTTTGTATTATCCTTGTTGGCTGCAGATTAAAACTTTGAAGAAAAAGTGTGATATCCAAGAATTGGAGATTCATAATCTACAGAACCGTGCCAAAGAGGCTGCTAAATTGGCTGCAGCAGAATCTTCCAAGTCTAACATAGCCATGGAATTTGCCAAATCCATCACAAAGGAGGTATATTTCTCTGCATTTCGTGCTTCACTCCAATTCAAATTATGCTCTCCACTCTTGCAAATGATGATCACATTATAATATATAGTCAGCAATAACTTCGTAGAGAAAAGCTCCCGGAGCCCAACTAATAAGTGACCAGCTCTGATATGTTTTATCTTACATCAGTCTCAATTCAGTGTAGAAAAGCAGCCTTACTATTTTTATCTATCTATTTATATTTCTGAAGAGTTTTTAGATCTTGCTAATTTCCCCATGCCTTCTTGTGATTTAGTTGAAGGAGATGATGCAGCAGTTGCCTCCTGAGGGCCGAGAAACTGACACCTTGAAAACCATTGATTCTAAAATAGAAGCTTTCCTAGAAAAAATCAGATCATCTGAAAGTTCTTCCTTGCCAGAAAGCTTAGGGTCTGACAACCAAAATGCATCAGAATCAAGTCCTTTGACCAATGACTCTTCTAACTTGCTGGATAAAAGGATGGAAGACCAAACGGATAATGTGAGAGCAACAGCGATGTCTCATACTGATGGTAGTGTCCCTGAGGAAAGCAGCAGATCATCTGTTTCTCATTCAACAGAGGCTGTACCTAGAGAAAGCTCAGAAAACGAATCCAGAACACCTCCAGCTTCAATGACGAGAAGTGAATCGCAAAAAGAAATTATCGAACAATTTGAACCTGGGGTTTATGTAACTGTCATTCTACGTCCCAATGGCGTAAAGATTTTCAAGCGAGTCAAATTCAGGTATGACAACATGGTTGATCCAACTGAACTTCATAATACTAGTATGCAAATATATTCATTGTTGTCAAATACTTAGTGTAAAGCAACAAATACCACACAGAGAGGGATCAAATAGTTGTGCAGCATTCATATGTTGCAGCAGTGGTTTACCATTAGCTGAAACTGCACACTAATTACCAACTATTTCATTGCTGCAAGCTTCCAAGGAATTGTTCAGTTGGTAGCAAATTGGAATTGCAGGCTTGAATGAACAAACTCAAAACCAAAATTAGAAAAACTAGTCCCCTCTTCACTGGTAATGAAATGCAGACTTTGGAATACATAAAGTAGAGAACAAAGATCTTCTATGCTCTGAATAACTAGAATTCATATGCATCTCAACGATCACCAGTTTCCTTCTTCTTTATAAATTTAGCTAACCATTCTTGAGCTCAAAAAACAGTTACTATGATGGCTTCAGTATCTTCCACTTCCTTGTCTCGATTGCTGACACCTGCCTCCATTGTTCCAACAGTAAAAGAAGGTTTCAGGAGCAGCAAGCGGAGGTATGGTGGAAAGAAAACAAAGATAGACTGCTTAAGAAATACAGTCCGCCAACAATAAATGTCAGTCTGGTCGGAGGACCATCGACGCCGGCGGTTGGATCATCATCTACTCCAGCTCCTACTGAGGTAAATGAGGCAGGACCAACAGTAACATAGTTTCAGAACGTAGCCTTTCGCGATACAAAGTAGAAAGATGAGCGTAGGATCAAGAAGTTGCTCTTCAACCACTTCATTAACAATCCTGTAGCTGTCAGTGCCCTTGTTGTCAAAAAAAAAACACTGGAGGAGGAATCTTCTTTTTCTTCTTCCCTCAGAAATTTAATGGTTGAGCAGGAATTTTACTTACTGAAATTACAGTTCAATATGTGACAGGATGAAATTGGAAAGCAGAATACTCGATTCTTTTTCTTGTTTTGATTCTTCACCTCCTTTCATGGACATGCAGAGCTATATCCATATCTATATCGTCAACATATCTCAAATGATCAAACAATTCTTTCGTCTCAGTTGGATCTTCCAAGTTTTATGAATTCTTCGTGCCCTCATAAACTATAATACCTTAAATAAAATAAAATAAAACGTTTGGTACAGAAAAATAAACGGGGGGGCAACCACAGTAGCGGAAGCTGCAATGTTTTTTAGGGTTTGCAATCACTCTAAATTAGAATAATAATTTTATTATTTTTTAAAAAATATTTTTGATATCAATATATTAAAAAAAATAAAACAAAAATAAATAATAATTTGAGACAGTGTAGTGACAGCTGTTATTTTTTAAATAGTTATTTTTGTTTAAATGATTAAGAAAAAATAAAAAATATATATATTATTTTTGAAAAAATATTTGTAAATCGCAAAAAATAAACTACAATGAATATTATTATACTAGAT
Source organism: Salix purpurea (assembly GCA_027405865.1). NCBI lineage: Eukaryota > Viridiplantae > Streptophyta > Magnoliopsida > Malpighiales > Salicaceae > Salix > Salix purpurea. The sequence continues at coordinate 10,012,180 of CM050331.1, forward strand.
AATTGCCCGCGCGTTGCCGCGGGTGTTTTTTTGTATATAATTTAACATAATTAAATCTACAACGATAAATTTATATGATATAAGTAAATAAAAATTATAGATTAAAAGATAAAATGTTTTAAATTTTGAGTTGAGTTTGTAATGTAAGCATAGATTACATTTTTCTATAAAATATATGAATTTAAAATTGATACAAAGTTAAATAAAAAAACATAAATTTATCATCACCATTAAAAAAGCAAGAAAACTCGGATATCTGAATTATTCAGTTCACTGTATTAAGATTAATTTAATTTATAATTCAATTTAAATAAAACAGCAATAAAATTTAAATTGTGAAAATACCCACAATAATAAAATAAAAAATTTAAATTTATGATTTTTATTTTATATTTTAAATAAAAAAATGACGTTTTTAGATTATTTTGATTTGTTAATGTAAAAAATAATTTAAAAAAAAATATTATAATACTCTTCTGACCAAAAACACTTTAAAAAACAAACTCAATTGTACTTAAACAAAAGATTTATAAAAGAAAGTAAAAAAAACCAATAACTAAAATTATCATTATTATTGTGTAAATAGTTAAATCATAAAAATCATTCAATCAAAAGAAAAAAAAGAAGCAAAAAACAAAACAAATGAACAAAGAGAAAAAAATAGCAATATTACTAAAAAAGCAATTCAAATAATTAAATTTGCATGGAAAATTATAAAAAAAAGCAAAATATTTGTACAGAAAACAATAAAAAAATCAATTGATCAAAAATAAAAAATAAACATTAAAGAAAAGAATTAATAGAATATATTATTTGAAGGATAAAATTAGCAATATTAATAAATAAGCAATTCAAATAATTAAATTTCCATGGAAAATTATTTTAAAAAAGCAAAATATTTGTATAAAAAACAATAAAAAAATCAATTGATAAAAAATAACAATAAACATTAAAAAAAAGAATTAACAGCATATATTAAAAAAAATAACATATATTAAATTAATTCAAATTGAAGGATACAATTAAAAAAAAAAAAATTGGAGGACCAAAAATACATAATGCAAACTGCCGGAGGGACTGCAATAATAAAATCAGAAGAAGAGGGACTGAAATCAAACTTTGCATATATTAGCAATTTCAATTGGAGGACCAAATCAAAGAAATCAAAACATCTGTACCGGAATAATTGCAGGAATCAAAAATAAATACAAAATCATAAGTATAAGGACTGAAATAAAACTTTCTTATATAATCAGTTTTTATGGAAGGGCACAATTGAAAATAAAAAAACTTTAATTTGAATAAATCAGTAATAAAAACGAAATCAAAACCCCAGGGACCAAACTGAACTTCACACCAACATGAGGGACTGGAGCTGACTTTGCCGGCGGAAGGAGAGAGAAAGGCGACGCCGGAGAGAAAACCGTCCGTCGCGGCTTAACCGGACATCTGTGAAGTGAACGCGCCGCGACGGAGGATAGAGGACCTCCCGGCGCATCGGTTGTCATGGCGGAAGTTAATTTTTTACGGCGTCAAGACACCGCACGCGCCTCCAACGTGGCGCGTCAGCGTTGAACGCCGCTGGCGCGCCCGCGCGACGCGCCAGCTGTCCGGCGAGAAAAAATATTAAAATAATGGGGCAATGACCCATACACCCCTGTCCCCTCCGGTATTTACGAAAATACCTGAGGGGAAAGGACGGCCCTGCCCCCGATTCCTGTGTGCAATTTTGTCGTTTTCCGTGCCCATTATCGTCTGTGCACTGTGCACTGAAGGATGGAAAAACCGACGGAGCCCCTGCCCCCCTGTGCACTATTTTGTCGTTTTCTAGGGTTACAGGCGTCAATACACTGTACAAAAGCGGAAAGTTAAAAAAAAAAAAGTCAAAAACCCAAAACAACCCCGAAAAAAAAAAAATTAAGCCTGATGACCAAGGCCATTGCCGTCAATACACTGCTCCAGTCCACAGTAAACTGTGAGAGGAGCTACAGTGTATTTTCCACACCGATTAGGTGTTTTGTAATTACCGTTACCAATAATTTTTTTATTGCCAAACATTATTACCGCTATCATGATGTGGTTTGGGTCCACGCGCTATCTAGCCAGCACCATTAATTAAGAGAGGTCACGTCAATGCAGCTCAACGGTTCCTCACCCAAACTAATTAATTTCCCATCCAATTTCCTTCTCTTAACTCTTAAGCAAGAGAAACAAAGACGGGCAAAATTACAAAAATCCATCGTGTGATTTTCCAGGAAAATAATACTAATTTACTCGTAGCTTTCCTGGAAAACCCTTTTAAATAATAATACTACAGTAATAGAACGCAATCCATCCTTCATTTTTTTTCTTCTTCCAAAAAAGAAAAAATGGGGCAACAGCAATCGAAGGACGAATTGCTGTACCAGCAAGTGAATTACGGCAATATAGGAGGCATCAAGACTCTTTGCAGCCAAGGCGCTGGCCTCGAGGTAGGTCCAGAATAATTTATAAAATTCTTCCTTTTTTGTTTCGGTTTATTATTATTATTATTATTATTATTATTAAAAAGAAATTTTAATTGGTTTTGTGTGTGTTGCAGTGGATTGATAAAGAGGGGAAAACACCACTGATATTGGCGTGTTTGAATTCTCAACTTTTTGATGTGGCTCAGACTTTGATTGAGCTCGGTGCTAATGTCGATGCTTATCGCCCCGGTATGCCTTGCTTTAATTTGCTTCTTAATTGTTAAATACTTCTTGCTTTCTCTGTCTCTCTCTCTGTTTGTGTTTTATTTAACTATTAACTTTGAATTAAGAGAAATGAGATTCATTTGAATTAAGAGAAATGAGATTCATGCTTAATTAGTACTACAATGCATAAGAGAACGGGTTGTTTTTTTGAGAATGTGTTGAATTCTGTTAATGAATGAAATTATTATTACTATTATTATAATTATTATTATTATTGAGTTGCAGGTCGTAATGCGGGAACTCCCTTGCATCATGCTGCGAAAAGAGGTCTTGAAAATACCGTGAAGTTGCTTCTTTCACGTGGAGGTGAGGTGTACTGTCTTATATGGCTGTCATTTTGGAAACTTCCTGTGCTTGCTGCTGTGTAGTTTTTTGTTTATATTTGTCTCTGATAATTTAACTTAATGAGTGTTTTTTTTTTTTTGAATTTTCAGCGAATGCATTAGTGATGAATGATGATTGTCAAACTGCTCTAGAAGTTGCTAGGGCGAAGGGGCACAGCAATGTTGTTCGTGCAATTGAGGTATGCATAATGAGCCATGCTGTGATGCCAGTTTTACTACATTGTGTTTGGACAATGTGGAAATAATCTGTTATTTACCATGTTTTTACTAATTCCTTGCAGAGTCATATTTCTCTATTCTCTGGTTGGATGCGGGAGTTTTATGGGCCTGGATTTCTAGAAATATTGGCTCCTCGGTTGGTTTCAAGAAATGTGTGGGTATCATTTCCATGTGTTCATCATATGTTATCATTAATAAAGTTTCATCATTTTTTGTTTTTGCAACTCCATATTAAGCTGTGCGATGTGTCATCTAGGAAGTTTGAAATGGCCCGTGCCATGTAACATTTGCTATTCTTTATTTTGACACATCAAATTGCTCTCATGAATCACTGGATTTCTCATGCCTGTTAGTGTCTTGTCATGTGCAGATGGGTTGTTGTTTTACCTACTGGTTCCCGTAATCCTAGAAAGGCTTACAAGTTGGAGCTTGCCATTTATTCCAATTTGCAGGTATGCAACTAAAATTTTCTAATTTGCAAGAAAATGGAATACTGGATTCACATTCACTACTGAAGTTTATAATGATTTAGGCCTTTGCTTTTGTGCTGCAATTGAGAGTTATTTTTTGGTTTTAGACTAAACTGCAGTGATCCTTGTAATTGTTATTAAGCTCTGAGAATTCTTGTTTGACACATTTCTAGTTTGCATTTGTGATTTATCTTTATTTGTGTCTTTACAGTGGTCTGACTTCTTGGTGTTGTTATGAGAACCAAAAGGAAAAACCTTCTACTATCAAATTTCTCTGTTATGAATCCACATAGGCTGTAGCTATCCCTGTTAATCTTCCATGCTACTGATTTTATTTTTAATTGGAATATTAGAGGATGCTGAGAAATACTTGCCGACACACTTTCTTAACAGCTTTGATTTCATTGGTAGGATACTGTGTGGATAGAGTAATATAAAGGTTTGTCAAAATAAAGAAATTGTTGATAAGGCTCCAAGCTGTAAGACACCACATTTATGGATCTGAAATATCAAAAGACTGCAATGTTCAAAACAGTATCAAAGACTGCTAAAATGATACTTTCTGTTAGTTTTCGTTGCAGTTTTTACTTCCGTAGTTTATAGGATTTTGTATGGATCTATCCAATTCAAGAAATTCCTGATTGAGCACCAAGTGGGAAAGGAGGCCAAAGGGCTCTTATATCTGAGCCTTAAAATTGAACAAGAAATGCATTTTTTCTATCCATAATCAATTGTGTTGGTACTTGTGAATGGAGCAGGAGTGTGGCATGTGTGTTATTTTTAATGATCAATGGTTAATTTTGTTGGTAGTTGTTACCTGAGAATGGCACGGTAAAAGATCAATCCAAATTTTTCATGGTTCAGACATGAGTATTTTTCCTGTATGACCTATAGGTCGTAGTGTAGCATCCTTCATGAAACTTTTCTTTGCTTCCAATTTTAACTGGAGTAATCCTAGGAGACTTTCTTCTTTGTACTATAATCTGGTTTATGAAGACATAAGAGTTCAGAAGAGACAAGTCTCCATAAGTAAAGCTAACTTTACTGATAAACTACCAAAGGGTGATGGTAACTGCATAGGAAGTTAAATGGGCATATATATTAGTCAAGGAGGTGCCTGAATTGATGGCTGAGCTATTGGTTTAAGAAGCAAGATCTCTGCCAGTTCTGCTCTGAATTTAACCAATTGTAGAATGCGGTGAGAAACAATTAATGTTGTTTGGGTTGTAGCTCATTCCACAAGTAGAGGTAGAAGTTCAGGTGGAGAGCTCTGACAATTAAAATATCCCTGTAAAATCCCATGCGAGTGAGACACAGGATATTATCCTAGGTTGAACTCTGCCTGTTTAATTTAGAAATCCAAGCACCTACAGTACTGCTAAAAGCTTTGGTGTCAAACATGCTGCTATGCTATTCTTTCTAGCTGCTTTTGTGCTATAGGAATTGTCTTAATGATGTTGATAAATTTTTAATGTTCACAAATGAGAGTATTGCTTCATGAGAGGTGGTCATGATTTAGATACTACTCCCACGTTCAGATTTTTCATTTAGTATGCTTTGCATCAACTGCCACTTGGGACATTGTGGTATTAGGACTTTGCAGCACACAGGTTGCATTTTGAAACCACTCACTTTGTACTGCTTATTAAAACAAAGCAAACTCGGTTAATGAGGCTGCATGAAATGGGACTCCTGCTCATATTTGAAGATCTCTTCCTTTGATGATAGTTTGCTATTCGGGAAGAGCTCCTCTTAGTTTTGCAGTCCTCTTTCCTGGTTTGAATTAATTTGCCAAATAGTGTTTGCAAATGCAAGATGTTGTATTCCTACATTTAAAAGTTGTTCCTCTCTTTTAAGCAATGAGTATCTGGTTCTTAGTAATATTCTTACATGTTAATGAATGACCAGGATGCACAACCACGGACTATTGTCGCATTGTGGAAAGCGAATCTGGAAGAAATGAAGTTCCACCTCTCTGATCCATCAGTGATGATCGTTGATAACTCCACCAGTAATTTCTTAATGATGATAACTATTTGTGAATCTTTTGCTGGTCTTCTTTGAAGTTTATATCATGTTGATTTCCTGGTCCCTACATTTACTCTGGATTTTATGTCCATGCGTAGTCTCAAGAGGCAGGAGGCAGAGACGAGCGAGGTGTAGGTCTCTAAATGTTAGGCGTAAGTATGATAAATAATCCTGACACCATAAGAAATTAGGTATTGTTTAAATTACTCTGGATATAGTGTGCCTCGCCATGCTCCAGCCTCCAACATGAAGTAGATATAACAGATGTATAGCAAATTTCTTTAGACAATTCACTACATCAAAAGTAACTTGCATTTTGTTAATACTATATTGACAATCCTAAACTTGAACCTGAAATGTTTTGTTTTCAGAAACGCAAATTAAACTTGCACCTGCAAATGAAAGTGACAAGCAACAGCTTCAGTGGTTTTGTGATGCATGCAAAGGAATACCACAGGTTTGATTCACCCTAGTATATAGTTCTTCTTTGGTCAAAGAGCAATTGACAATTTGTATGTCACAAGTAGACAAGACAATTTTTCAGCTGAAAAGTATTTGAATGCCTTTTCCTTTCTTTTTCTTGAAACCATAACATCTTTTAAGAAATCCTTCTCTTATAATGCTATAATTTCCATGACTATCCAGACTCCAGCATAACTAATATTAGTTGTTATAGCCATATAAGAGGCCTTCTTGAGAATAGGGTTGTTCAGGGGACTTTTTAGGGAGCTCCGTAGATCCATTTAGAAAAGGACTTGAAAATCCCTCCTTAGGTTCCATTTTAAACCTTCAAAAACAGTAGGTTTCATGTTGTCACAAGGATCCTATTGTGGGAATTTTTTGGCTTAAAGCGATTTTATCTTTGGTTATTACTGGTTTTCATGTCAACATGATCAAAGTGAAAACTCATATTTTAAACCATACATACTTTATTTTCATGTTGGGAGAAGTCAAAGCTTAAACGTGTAAATTTTCCACTTGTTTTCTTGTTCCCGTATATTTGTATAGCATATAATGTACTACTTCCCTTGAGGCTCATAGCCCCCCTCGAGTTATGAGCCCATGCTCAAACTTCACTGAAATGAAAACCAGTCATCATGCTATGGTTGTTGCTGAAGATATGCATGTAGTCCTAATTGGTGCTTGACTGCTTTAACTGGCAGAAACACTTTATCTGTAACGCAGAGTGGCTACAGATTGAAGTTCCTTCTGCACCTCTGGTTAGCTATAATATATTGTAACAGTTGATGTGCTCCCTTTTTTTAAGCAAAATGGTTTTTATTTGATGATTAATTAGAAAAGACTCCTAATGTGACTACAAGAGTATCTGTTTGGTGTGATCTGATACTCTAAATTCTGATCACATTTCATGCGTGTTGCATACCCTTAAATTAAAATTCCCTTTGTTTTTGTTTGCACATGTATGCATGAAGTAGGAAATTTCAATGTAAAAATTTGCATGGTCAATAAGAGCTTATATCATTCAGATTGACTTTGTTCATTACAAGAGTACTTGAGGCATGAATGCTTATAATGAATGTTACAGGTAGTGCATCCTCCAGCATTTCTGCATAATTCTCAGGCTCCAGCTGTTCATGCAACTGCCCCACCGTCTGCTGAAGATCTAGAGATAGCGATGGCAATGAATGCCTCCATCCAGTCTGCAGCAGAGAGACCTATTTTTGAACCTCACTCTCACACTGGGGCAAGTTCATCCACCAGCTGGAGCTACTCTGTGAATACTGGCAGTCAAGTTGCTTTGGAAACGCCAGCAGCACCTCCTCCAAAAGTAACTAGCAGTGAATGGGCACTGCATGAAGCTGGAGCTACCAGCAGTTCAACTCAGCAAACCAGGATCCAGAATAGCAGCATCCCTGATGTCCAAACAGCAACTGATGCCCAAGGTTCAGTCCCTTCAGCTCCAGCAATTGTAGATGAGATTGTAGAAGATGGTCCCATTCACTACCCATCAATTGATTCCAGCCCCATTGATACTTCTTCCCTGTCCGTTGAGAACTTACCAGAAAACACGGGTGAAAAGAAAGAAGATGGAGGCTCTTCATCATGTGTAATATGTTTAGATGCTCCGGTTGAGGGCGCTTGCATTCCATGTGGCCACATGGCTGGATGCATGTCTTGTTTGAAGGAAATCGAAACCAAGAAATGGGGTTGCCCTGTGTGCCGTACCAAGATTGACCAGGTTGTAAGGCTCTATGCTGTTTGATTATTGCTGGAGAATGAAGCTACTAATGGTAACTATTTTCTGGGCTCCTCAGAGTTGTGTTCTCTTCGTATAGAAACAATACATAGCCGTAACCTTTCTTATAAATTATCTGAACAAGCCTTTGTGTTTGTGCTTTCTGTAGAATCATTTGAATCCCCTATTTCTGGAGTTATCGTTGCCCTTCTGCTGATGTAGATCCCATGCTTGCAACATTTCAGATTAACTTATATTGGAAATTAGAATTATTTTCTCAGCATCTGAATTATATGAAACTATTAGAGAGTGATAGTAATTTTATTGAGAATAGCTGGATACAAGCATGAACCTTTTGGGAGTCAAGTGATATAATGTGAAAAAACATGGGACTCTGTTGATCTTTTTATCATTCTGAATGTATGATCCTGATGATAAGCAAAATTTACAAGAAACAGAAAATACTAAATGGCTAGCAACCATTTCTGCAGGTAAGTTTGGCAGCGCAAGGGAATTGACAACTTGAGTTGCAGTCGCAGCAGCAGCTGATCACCTCGTTTATGGGTTAGTAACTTATTGGAACATTCTACTAGTCAAATAAAGCTGAAACCGGTTATTATTAAGTCCATGTTTGTGTGATTATATGAGTCTTTGTGTATAGTTTATTTGTACTATCATCGCATGCTTGTATATTTAAGTCATATATGAACTGCATTAAAGGGATCCAAAGTATTGCAATTTTCAAGGTTATGAAAATAACTTGTTCGTGCTAAACCTTTGCACATGCATTTGCTCCAGAAGTGGTTTATCAGCTAGCCTCATCGGTTCCTTCTTAATGCAGCTTGCAAATCTTTGATCTTTAACCATATTTCCCCGTGAAAGCCTTTTTACAAGGCTTTGACTGTGGGATCCTGTGGGAGAATATCGTTCCCAATTCTATCAGGCAATTTACACTCCAACTTAGGCTTCTTTTGTGTGTAACCACCATTAGATTGTAAATAACTCGGAGAAATTTAAGAAAGATCAGGTTGGGTTGGTGTTTCGTGTGCCAAGGGATGAGAAATTAGCGGTTCATGCGCCATCCAACATGGCCTCCAAATTTTCGTGCCTTAACTTGCCAGTCAATTAGTGAATTGCGAGAGGTGCTATGATGTTTATATAATTGAAAATGATGTGATTTTAGTGATATGATGGGTGCAAATGTAAGGCTCAAGTAAAAATGTAAACTTCATTTAGCAATAAACTCTTGATATATGTGGCTTCCTCTCCTTCCTTTTTCTTTGGAGGTGTTTTAGATTGTTATTAGTTTGTATGCACACAATATGCTGTGGAGTACTTAACTTGTATTAACGGAAATTGTTTTGGTATAATTATCAAATTTAAAAATACAATAGTTTAAAAAATTAGTATATTTTTTTCTATTTTTTATTTATCTTAGTCAACATGGTATTTTAAATTTGAATTACTATTTCTGTTTAAAAAAAATAATGATTAAAGCAAGTTAACAATCTCAAGATAATGTCAATATTTTGTGTTTGTGTGATTGAAAGGTAAAAAAATAATAAATGTGATAAAAACTAACTTAAAGTTTTTAATAATAAAAATCTTTTTTATCATGCATTATTGTAAGTAATATATTTTATATCATATACATAATAATTGAAAAATAAATTTATTAAAACTCAAATAAGAATTTATAATAATATTGAAAAACTATATCAAAAATAAAAGTGGATTAGATTTATTTTCTTGTCGTAGTGTCAAAAAAAAAAGAGTGAAAGGGGGAATAAAAAAAAATAACAAAGGGTATAATATGTGGTATCTGAGTATCCAACGAAAAAATTATTCAAAGAAGCCAATTATTAATATTTTTTTAAGATACTATAAATAATATTTTATATATATATATATATATTCTGAAGGGGGGGAAACCCATTTAAAAAGGCTAATTTTAATTTAATATATATAATATTGATACAATTATTTATTAATAATAATTAAGTAATAAACGTCCAATCAAAACCATTTTTTGCATATAAATATATTAAATAAATGTTTTGTTCTTTTAATCAATCAAAATTACTTTTTTGCTTAAAAATATATTAAACAAATTTTTAGCTCCTTTAATTAATATATAAGAATAATTCTTCAACTTAAAAATATTATTTTTACTCTTCAATATAGATATTTATTTTGATCTATGAAAATAAAGTATGAAAGTTAAAAGATTATCTTTTTTCTTTTAGCTCTCCCTGTATCTCTTTTAACAAAACTTGTTTTTATTAGTGATATGATTTTTTGAATATAAATTAAAGTCAATAAATGAATATTAGTAAAAACTTTTAAGAATTTAATTTACGAGAAAAAATGTATCTTTTTAATTAATATCTCTCTGATCGGGTAAATGCTCTCTCTCTCTCTCTCTCTCTCTCTCTCACACACACACACACACACACACACAAACACACACACGCATATTCTTCGTGAACTGAGTGCGTGTTCTACATCACAGAAACCCTTCTCTTTTATAGTTACTTAGAAGATAATGTTAAGAATTATTCCTTCAAGCATACGTGCTTCGCCATTATTGCATATTACGTGCACAATTCAAATATATAGATCGTGACTCATGTTGATGGAAAAAATCGAAACCAACCCTATGCCTCAATTATGCCTCGCTTTTCTTGAGGAGAAAGAAAAGAAACTTATCTTATCTGATGCTTAAAATCATTGGAACTGGAATTTTCAAAGAAAAAATTACAGGTCTAATGTTATTCCATAAGATCCCAAGTTATATTTTTCATGTTGTTATCAAATTTAAGAAATACAAAAAAAAGTTGGGAGAGGAGACAACTTAGAACATGTTTGATAGTATAGTTGAGGTTATTTTTAAAAGTATTTTTCGTTTAGAAGTACTTTAAATAATATTTTTTTATTTTTAAAATCTACATATTAAAATGATCTTAAAATATTAAAAAATAATTAAAATTAAAATTTCAGGTCACAATATTTGATAATAGAGCACTTAAATTAGACCATCTAGATACAAAAAAATGGAATAAAACCGACGATTAAGAGATTTGTTAGCATATAATCCAAGATATTCCTTTGAAAACAGAGAGAGAGAGAGAGGGCGAATACGGATTCTTGATTTATTCAATTGCAAGCTACTGAAATTGATTCCACACTCCAACTCCACAAAAGCATGTGGGCTTTTTTTTGTGTGTCCTCGTCGAAAGGCTGTCGACATCTTTTCAATTTACTTGTGTGACCTTAACAATTTTTATTTTTATTTTCTTTTTTCTCTCGATTTATGACTATGATCAACAAGTCTTCGAGAAAATTGCATGCTTCCAGTCAACTATTGCCACTCGTTAATTGAATTATATGCCTTCCATTAGTAAATAGTGATAAAAACCATGCTTTGCTTTTTTGCAAGGTGTGTGAATGGAAAAAAAAAAGGGGTGTGAATGAAAACTATATTTGGAGACAAAAAGAGGGATTGTGTCATGTGACATTGCTAGTTCATGAACCTCTCAGTACAAGGGATTTTTTTTCTCCTCTGCCGCCACTCAGGATCACAGGAGGTATATCAATTTTAATTATAATTTCCCCCATAAAATTAGTTTATTAATTGAGAGAAAAAGAAGAAGAAGATATTATTGTTTAGCAAAGATGTTAGCGAGAGAAAAAGATTTGTAATCTTCACAGGAAGTCTCGAGTTCAAGTCAGAACATGTATCTTTTGTAAGAATCTGAGATAATTACGATTTTATTTGTTTACCTGAACTCATAGAATATACTTTCCAAAAATGAGATTTTTCCAGATTAAAAAATAAATAAAGATGTTAGTGGTAGCATGATAGGTCTAGTGCATAGGTTAAAAATATATTGTCCATGTATCGGTTGGCTTCAATAATGGAAGCTAATTGATTGTGCTACAAGAGGTTGATCAAGAGGTTGATCAAGAGGTTGATCAAGAAGTTGATCGATCAGGTAAAAAAATAGATTATCTTTTAAAAACATATTAATTAAAAGTTTTTGAAAAATAAAAACCCAATATGCTCTATTTTTCTTTGTAGATATATATTCAATTATATACTTATTTCATTTAAATTCTACGAAAAAAATAATCGAATTCACATTTTCATTAGCAATTTAAAAAACCAAAAAAAATATATAATTATAAATAAATATACTGAAGAGTCTGTCACATTTCTTGATAAAACAAATATATTTTTTTATCATCACTCATAATCATCATAACAATAACAGCAGCAAAATTAGAAGAAGAAAAATGATAACAGCACAAACAAGATAACTACACCATGTAAAAATAGTTGATTATGACATTTATCAGCATAAAAAATAAAAAAATAAAAAATAAAACCATGAAAAAAAAAAGAAAAAAAAATTATTTTATTTTATTTATTTTTTAATCCTCGTCGCTAATTAGTAATAGAATCAGCAACATTTAGTGACATCATACTTGTCGTCACTGTACCTTTTTTTTCCATTTAATGTGACCCAAGGGTGTTCCCTACGAAGGCTACATTGACGCTCAAAGTTAGTTGTTAATAAAATTTTACGAAATCGGTGACTGTAAGAAACAAATATAGCATATAAGAAACTGTGCGAGAGAAACATCCTGGAAAGCCAAGCTGAATAAAATAAAATGAAATAAACATTTTCTGTATCTAATTAATTAATTGATGTTATTTAATTCAGGAATAAGATTTATTTAAAAAGATATTTTTTTAAGGGAACAGCAAATAAAATCACCTTCTATAAGACAATTAAATAAAGAAAAACGAAGGATGAAGCAAAGGTCATGAAAAGAAGGGGGAAATGGAGACCCGTCACCAATTAAATATATTTTTTATTTTTTAATATATATTTTAGAAAGTCAATCAAGGCATAAATCAATTGCAAGTATGTTTTAAAGATTGTAGAATAGCTGACATAATAATTTTAATTTTAAAAAAAGCCAAGCTTCCCAACAAAATAGCATATAATATTAGTTATGTAATGGCTAAAATACTCTCCGACCCTATACCTAAGAATATCATCTCTTTTTAATGTGTTTATACAGATAAAGATATAAAAAATTATCAATTTGCAGCTCATTTCCCCCCTAATTCTAATGATAATATAGTTATTTTACTATGCACCCTCAAGCAACAATACAAAAATCTTCCTCCATGATGAATTAATAGTTCTTTTCTTTTAAGGACACCAGTGTAATTTTATGGATGATGATAGTTGTTCATCTTGTTTTTAATCAATTTTAAAATGCCAAAACAAACTAATTGCAAAAAAAAAAAAAAAAAAAATTGGATGTCTGAGTCAATTTACGTTTATCTTGACTAATTCCACGAGCATTAGAATAAATAATTAGTTATCAGTCTCCAGTAACCCTGAGAGTTGTGAGACTCGAACTAGTGACTTCTATAAAACAATTCTAAGACCGGACCATTGAGCTACACCTCTCGGATTTTATTGCGAATATTACCTCGCCCTTCGCTCTTTTGTTTATATAGAGGATTAGATGGTGAATTTAATGTTTCTAATAAGTTTAGAAGAATAATGAATCCACCACCCCTTTGAGTTGTTTTTAATAATACAAATGATAGATAATATAAGATAAAAAAGGAGAGCAAGAGATATGGAATATAAAAGTATTTTTAATTGTTAATGAGTTGACATTGAATTGAGAATGATAATTTAACATGACTTTGATAGAGATTTTTTTTAATAAATATTTTATCCGATACATAATAAATAAAATATAAATATTAGTAATCTTGATTGAAAAATCAATATTACTATATGTATGTGTGTGTGTCTATATATAAACGCTTACATATTTTGAACTCATTTAGTTACCTCGAAATAAATTTTAAAAAAAATAAATAAAAAAATATCTTTTTGATGTATTTCTGAACAAAAAATATTTTTAAAACAATCTCAACCATACTTTGAAACATTTACTATATATTAAAGTGCTCTTTTATAATTTTATGATAGATATACATTATTTAATGATTTCTATAAAGAAGTGAATTAACTTTGAAAAATCATAAAAAAACAAAAGAATTTTCTGTTTTTTTATATATATTTTATGTTTAAGTTACATGAAACATAGTACCCGTTTGGCATTGCTATCCCACATGCGTTTCGAATAATAAGTTAGTTTGTAGTGTTTGGTAATGTACAAAACGCAGATTAATTCACATGGGACCCACCAAAAAAATGATGCAAACCACGGTCGACGATAAGCAGCAAATACATGCTTTTTCATGCGATTGGAAACAAATTTTTTTTGACGCGATTCCTACAATTCCTTCATCGAGTTGTTGATGCATGCGGCTCTCCTTCGCCAAGCAGACACTAGCTTTGCATGCAGCTCTCCTTCACCAAGCAGACACCAGCTCTGCATGACAGCCATGCCCGAGAGAGAAGTCACGACCATAGGACAATGCATGCTTCACAAGCCACACCCACGAGGAAGAAGATAGGATAGATTTACCAAAACAAAAGCTCGCTCTCTCTCTCTCTCTCCAAAACAGCCATGGATACCGGCATCTTCCAACGCTGACTCCGGCCACCACAAACCACCATTTACGACGAAACCACCACAGGAAGAACCACCTCAGCCTCCTCTACCCATCTGCATCGGCTGTTATAGCTCTCATCGTGGATGGTTAATAGTACCGCAACCTTCCAACGCTGCCTCCGACCACCATTACAGGAAGAACCACCTCAGCCTCCTCTACCCATAGGTATCGCCCGTTCACCCCCCCCCCCCCCCCTCCACAGTCGGCCAACAGTAACATGGCAGAAATTCGGTGAAGAACGATGGGTGCAACGCACCATTTTTACGTTTTGAGAGTTATTTGAACTGTTGGGCTGGGCTGGGTTGCTCTCGCCCCAACAGTTCAAATATCTTTTTTTTATATAAATTATTAATTATATTTTATTGTTATGATTATTAATCTATAAAATTCAAAAAACAATTTATATATATATATATATATATATATACATGTCTGTCCTTTAAAGTAATTTCACATGTTGACAGCAATATAAAAAGCATGAAAATCAACACACACAAGACTGTTTTATTTCAACCTCCAAATCAACCACAGTTTTAACCAAACACTTCACTGTTTATTTTGAACCGCAGTAAAAATGCTTTTTTTAAATTGTTTTTTACCATAAAAGCAAAAGCAATACCAAATACACTCATAGAAAATAAAAGCCACACGCATGAAACAAAAATTTGCTGTGTCTCATCAGAACCTAGCTGCTACTCTTTCCCTGTGCACAAAAACAGGCTAGCTAGCATGTAGGCTGCAGCAGCACTGGATGTAGAAAAACGACGATGTTTCAGAGTTTTGCTTGCCAAAAACAGAAATGATAGATGGATGGACGAGGAATTTACAGGTGCGCATGGCTCTCCTAGACCACCCATTTAATCTGTAAATTAATAATTTATCGAGAAACACAATAACACTTTTTGTGACACCCAACTCCCGTCGTCAAACTAAACCAGATAAGTTGATAATCCCAGGCCATGTGTTCCAGATTAGTTTATCTTAAATTAGGACAGATTCTTTGAAATATAACTGCCCTTTTTCGATTCAATTATAGATTGCAAGGATTGGCTAGCAGTTCTCTTGGTCGTCTGACATTACAAGTACAGTTTTCCTCGTAAGTGACCGAGAAACAGGGCTGCTGCAGCTCTTCACTTCTCGGGCCAACAATTGTCTCCACAAACATTTTTTCATGATTTAAATTATCACGTCTTGGAAATTAAACCCTTAATTTATGTGATTAGCTAACGTGTGTTAGTGTTGTTGATTGTTTTTTACAGAATTTTTTTTAAGAAAAATAATTTAAAACACAGTGACAAATGACTGTTGGGAGATCTCCTCCAATGCATCCATACAGATGCCAAGAGGTGAATGTAAACCCACTCACATGATTCCCCTCTCGGCTTTCGTTCTTAATTAGGGTTATCCTAATATTTTCTGGACATGTATTATAAATCTTGAAGCTTTTAATATTAACTGCGACTGTTTAGGGTAATGATGCCACTATTGCAAAGTTGTCATTACTCGAATGGAGCGTGTGTGTTTTTCAATTTCATATTCTTTCCAAACAGTTTGCTAATGAAAAAGAGATATTAAATTAATAGTTCTTTAATAGTTTAATTCTTTTGATGTAAAAATATATATTTTTACTTTATTTTTGAATTAAAAAATACCATTCACTGTTTTACTTTACATACATAATCTTATACTTGTTATTTATGAACATCAATTCAAGCAAAATCCTAACTCTGTATCTATAAATAGATGCCAATAAAAATGATGAAGTGAGGTGAAAGGACTAAAAAGAAAATGTTGTGATGATATTTCAAAAAAATCAAGTAGTTTTGGGATGACTAGTGTCCGATACTTGAAAAAAGATCATCATTGATGGATTCAGAGACTCTCTAGTGATTAAGTTGATGATTTATGAGAGAAAATACAATGATATTTTAAAAATATACCTTGTAAATGAATATGAAGTAGAAAATAAAATTTTCAAACTTGATATTTAAGGGATTCATGGTTTATTTATATAGCTCACGAGTTCATTTATGAAGACATGGGAAGAAAGTGTAATATTGCCTTGATAGTATTAAAGAGAAAAAATATTTTAGACACATGTATTGTTGGAGATATGACAACTCTTAAAAGACTTTTACATATTATCTTTCATATAATAATAATATTAATATTGATGAAAATATAGTTGATTTTAAAGGACTTTTATATCTAATAGGTACAGGGAGAGTAGGATGGAAAAATACAATAAAGCTTGAGTGATGATCCTTTGGGCGAGTTGAATGGAAATGAACCTTTCTCTCCGCTGATTAAAAGAGAAATATTGCGGTGACATCTCAAAAAGTTCAAGAAGTTTAGTGGCAAGATTTATATTTTGGATAATCAGTTAATATTTTGATTTTAAAATTTTATTTCACGCTATTTTTGAGGTGATTGGTGGCTAGTGGTTGATGCCTAATGCCTTCAAAAAAGCCATTATTCATCTTGGAGATTATCTAATAGGCAAGTTAATGATTTTTTTAGATAAGATACAATAGTACTATACAGAGAAATACTCTGGAAATAAACATGCAATAGAGAATGAAGATTCCAAACCTAATGCTGTAAGGATTTTTGATCTATTTATAGCTTATGAGTATTTTTATAGAGATGAAAGGTTTAAGTGTAATATTGTCCTGATAATATTAAAAAGAAAAAAAATATATTTAACACATAATATATTGATGTTGATAGGAAATTTCTCTCTAACATACATATCGACAAGAGAAAATATTCATGTCACGTGTACTATAGTGAGAGCTTAGAGAGCTTTTATACGTTATCTCTTATTTAATGTTGATGTCAATAAAAATATAATGATTATTTAAAAAACTTGTGTACACCTAATAAATATACATAGAGTAAGATGTAAAATATAATTGAATGATATTCATTTATTGACTCAGCCCAAGTACGGTTATGTATATCCAAGTGAGATGCAATTTCAATGCAACCGGGCAACAAAAACATCATGTGCATCAAACAAGTGTCACTGGTTATGGTTTTGATGGATGGAAACACTCAATGCAAGCTACCTTTCCGGCATTACACGCCGACAACAGAGAAGGATTATAGTTTGGAATTACATGTGACAATAAAAGTTAATTAACTGCCATTATTATGATTGAGTTTGTTGTTTATTTTTTCAGAAAACTGTCATCTAGGAGACTAACATATGGCAGAGTATGATTGGAACAGGGAGAGCGTGTTTTCTAAAATTGTAATCAACCGGAGTGATTCTCTTGAGTGGGGCGAGGCTAATTGTGTTAAGAAATTATCTCATCTAAAAGCTTAAGCTGTTATGTGAGGTTCTAAAATATGATTTATAATATTTTTCTAACACCCCTCCTCAAGTGAAAGCCCTTTGAGCTTGAAACTTGTATATAGGCTCACACTACCTTGTGCTTGATTTTTATCACATAGAATAAGGGTGGTGAGATTCGAACTCGTGACGGTTTGGTCAACAAGGCTCTGATATCATGTTAAATAACAATCTTACCTAAAAACTTAAGTTGTTAGGTGAGACTCCATAATATAATTTATATTATTCTCTAATGTGTTTCTGATTCTTGTTTTCACAATAAAACTATCTTATTAGTTTACAAAAATTATTTTCTTAATTCAGTGTGGCATTAAGTGATTGGTTGAGTCCAGAAAAGATGGTTTTTTGGCCTCATTGAATCTGAATTTATCATGTTGGATGAGTTATTATCAGTCTAGTTGTTGGTTAGTAGAAAAAGAAAAATCATTGCTTATATTGAAAAATATAAAAGAGAATAAGGACAGGAGTCAATTTTAAATTAAAACGAGTGAAGTTAGAAGTAAAATCCAAAAATCCAATCCCTCTTAGAATTTTTAATATCATTCATGTGAAAGTTATACAATCAATTAATTAAAGAAACAGTATTTAGCTGGTAGCGAGGCACTATATTTTATAAAACGTTGAGCTTTCTTTAAAGGAGAACAGTACATATAACATGTTATTGTTTAGTCCCCAGAGAAACAAAAAGAGGGTCTGTAATATGCACCGTAAATCTTAAATTCGAGTTAAAACATGTATAAAAATACGAGAACAGGGTTTTATTTGCCACATTTTACAGTAAGTGTGATTTACTCCATCCAACAGAACATATACTTGTTTACAGAAAACTTATTAATCAATAATTTTAACAATTTGTTTGTCTATTATCTATCCAACTGTCTGGACAAAGAACTGTAGAGGTTAGTGACTCTCGACTTTTCTACCCGCGCAACAAAAGAAACAGGCACAAATGGCTAAAATATTTACAGGAGTGTGCTTAGCCTAGCCAGCAAGATCACATAGCTAGGCAACAAATTTTAGTTATTTTCAAATATATTTAACTGCCCAAAGAGCTTTACGCACTATTCATGGAGAGATGCCTGGTTTGGTGACGAGTAATTTTCTTTACACCCCATGAGAAACTTCAGTTTTACATCCATTTTATATGAAAATCAATAAAAAAAAAAGTTAGAATACAAAACAGATGCTGCCTCTAATCAGCTCTGGAGCAACAGTGTTTTATAGAGTGGCATGCTGAAAGACAACTCCATTCGAGAGTTCTATACGTTGAATGGTTTCTGGACGCTGATCGCACGAGTCTAGCAGGGGTTGCCGAGCGAAGCCACACGACGTCGCGGCGAGGTCCATACGATTCGAGGGACGCGGCCAGGTTTGTTCAGGAGAAAAACTGCTACTGCGTACATGCACAGTGCTGAGCAACTGTAGATGACAAATAGAGGACCCATGCTGTCAATTTTTGAAAATTTTAGATGCAAGATGTTCCTGAAAAGAAATCAATGGGGGGTAATGTGGTAATTGGCAAAAGGAGTTGTCAATCAATACAAAAGGGTGAAGAAACAAAATCATGTTATTCCTTTGTATAAAATATTTTTAACCCCAATGCCTTTTTCCTGTCTCCATCCACCATCGCTCTCCTCCCTCTCCCTCTCTGTCTTTCACTGTCAACCTCTTTACATTTCCACAAAAGCCCTAAAACTTGCTCCTTCCACTCACCCATTTTCTTTTCCATCCACCACCCATCTCTCTCTCTCTCTCTCTCTCTCTCTCTCTCTCTCTAGGACTAGCTTGGCTAGGTTATTTGGAACTTGCTTGGTCCTTTTAAGGGAAAAATATCCGCTGAAACTCACAGATGTCTTCAGATTACAAAGTTAGCGAAAGCCTACCATCATCATAAGCCTTTCGTAAGGATTCTGGGATTGATAAACAATAGATTGAAAAAGAATCCTCAAACCACTACAAGATCAGTAGCTACTGTTTTTTTACCCTATATATCACCACTTCTTCATCTCCAAAATCTCACTACTGCTATTTTTCCTCCCACGGAGAGTAGTTCTCGTAGCCATGGCATTCTTGAACCCTAGATATATGAGGTTCGTACATCTCTGATATACCAAGCCCCTTTTAAGATATCAATCTTCTTGATATATCAGCAACAATTATTGAAGCCCTCTTCATCCACATCTCACATCTCTTTCTTACACTGAGAAGTGAGAATTAACAATACTATACCTTAATTGGTCTCTTTGGGCCTATCTGTATTCCTATTTCTCATGGAATCATCAAGTTCTTGTTGAAATCTTCAAGTGAAAAAACACCATCGTTTCCGGTTCAGCATAGTTATTAGGAAAGTACCTTGATTAACGCTCCCTAGAAAGTTAAAGACATGGACTCTGTTCAAGATTTCAACAGTACCACAGCAAACCCAATAATCACACTCCCCCTCGCTACCACCAACACAGGCGCCTCCTCTTCGTCCTCCATCACCACCACCACCACCTCCCCCTCCACTCTCAGCCGCTATGAGAACCAGAAGCGGCGAGACTGGAACACCTTTGGGCAATACCTCCGGAACCACCGTCCCCCTCTGTCACTCTCCCGGTGCAGTGGGGCCCACGTCCTAGAGTTCTTGCGTTACCTTGATCAGTTTGGAAAAACCAAAGTCCACACCCAACTCTGCCCCTTCTTTGGCCACCCTAACCCTCCTGCACCGTGTCCATGCCCGCTCCGCCAGGCCTGGGGAAGCCTCGATGCACTCATTGGCCGTCTCCGTGCTGCCTTTGAAGAGCATGGAGGCAAGCCTGAAAACAACCCTTTTGGGGCTCGTGCTGTTAGGCTTTATCTACGTGAGGTTAGGGACTCACAGTCTAAAGCTAGAGGGATTAGCTACGAGAAGAAGAAGAGAAAGAGACCACCACAGCAGCAGAATCCTGCTTCACTGATGCCACCACAAGCACCACCAGAGAGTACTACTAGTGCAAGTGAGAATTATCAGTAAGAAAAAACTAAGCTATTGTCGTAATCTAGCTATTTGAAATCTGGGTTTTAAAAGAAAAGGATCGATGAGTATATTGCATAACTCGCTACAACTTGATGACGATATCCTAAAATATGTTTGCTATGAGTAATGAATTTTCCAACTAGCTAAGGGTATTTCATTTTCTGTCGTTAATTAATGCTGCTGCATCACGTGTAATATCGGATGGTGGGTTTAAGGAACCCTTTATAAGGTAGTCAGATTGCATTGCTGGATAATATAAGGATCTTGGTTCCTGCTAACAGCCATAGGAGTATTAGCAAAAAAATGTCAGTGACTTTGCATCCAATTTTCATAGAAGAGGCTTTATGACGAGTAGTACTACTGGAATTGATTTCGATATCAAGTTATCTATCTTTCTCCCCTTTTTTTCCTTTCTTTTTCTCTTTTATTTAAGGTTTTATAATAATATTGAGGTGTTGGCAAATCATTCAGACAAGAAAAAGGGTTTGTGTCGGATTTCCAGAGTAATATGTGTGTATACTTGTTTTGGCAAATCATTCAGGCGCTAAAAAGGGATTGTGTCAGTTTGTCAAGCAGCGTCGCGTATTTACATATAAATGGAATAATATTCCATGACTCTGTTTGTGTTTGCCTTTCCTCCTCCTTCCTGCCATTGCTTTTGCTCACACCTCGCAAAACTTGTACGGATAGGACAGCCCTGCAAACCTGATGTCAGGGGTGGTAATCTAAGCTTAAAATGGATTCTCTGCCTTCAAATTTACGTCACTGATAAAAAGGAAGGGTGAGGGGTATTAGCATACTCATGTCATAGGAGCTAGCAATGAGTGGAAAAGATAAAACCTATGTTGGATGGAGTCTTACTGTGTGTTTATTTTTTATGCTAAACTTGTTTTTTTCATGAAAAAATTATTTGATTGACATTTTCTTACATCTTTTCCAATAATTCCGATAATTTTACAAAATACAACTCTTCAAAGGGTCTGTAGTCTCATTTGTTGTCTCATTTCTCCATGCTGTCATATCAATCCTGGGTTTTCCCCAAAAAGGAGATATCATTAAATATGCAAGTGAAAATCCATTATCATATGAACAATCTTAAACAGTGATTAATCAAGTGAAATGTATTTGAGGTGAATTATGTATACATGGAGCGTGCGCAATCCCCCCCCCCCCTTAAAATGACACGTGTCCTATGTAAATTTGTCAGCAGTCCACTGAATATCACTAAGCTTGTAGAATGGACTCATCATTACGTTTCCGTTTCCGTTTCCTCTTCACAGTTCTCTTCTGATTTCCCCAGCCCCATTTTCTAAGTCTTAAGCTTGTTTCCTTGGTCTTTGATGTCTTCATCTTTGTACTAGATCGGGGAAATCTTTCGTATTTCTAGTAGTTTTGTGGTGGGTTGAATTATATTTATTTATTTGTGTTTTTTATGAACTAGTGCGTGCTTTGAATTGAAAAGTATTCGATTATTATTTTTTAAAAATGTTTTTTTTTTTATGTTTTTGATGTGCTAGCATTAGAAATAAAATTATTTTGAAGTGTTTTAAAATAAAAAATATTTTTTAAAAGCAGGAGACACTACAATATCTGGGAGATACCAGCCACATGACCCTTATATATTTAGCTGTGACAATTTGATTTAGCAGCTACCTCTCTAGATTTCAATAGAGTATCTGTGTATTCAATCTATTATATTTATGTATAACCTCCATGGATAGCTTTGTTTTTTTTGAGTTAAAATTTTGAGACTAGACAATTAAAATTATTTTTTTCGAAGTATTAGGCGAGTTCTTATGGTCCCTGAGAAAATTCAGTCGTAAATTGTTTTGAATATACTCCTGACCTGAAGAAAAAAGACTAATGTGGGCTCCTACAACTAGGTTGCACTAAGATGTTCTGACATCCGATCATGTTTATAGATAAGATGCATAAGCAATTGATTAACGAAATATCTTTAGATGTATGTACACACACACACACACACACACACTCACACACACATTTACATAGTAAGGTGATGCCGGGCCGTGAAAGGACTTTCCTTCTTTCTTGTATATATTAAAACCGAACATAGGCAGTATTAATAAAATATAGTAGCTTCCTCTCTAGAGTCTAGACTCCAATAGAATATCTATAGATTCAAGCAAATTATATTAAAGTTAATTATTGCACTTTAAATATTGTTAAATTACCTATCTTTGATAAATAATGCTGCATTTAATGTTGATTGACAAGCAAATGTGTGGAGCATGAGTGGTTTTTTAGTGCTATTATAATGTCAATTATTTTTATTATCATGACTTTAGGCATCGATCAGCCCCATATAGTATAAATAAATTGACAATTCCATGTTTGGGTCATGTCCATGGATTTGATCAGCATTTCACTCGGCTTTGCACATACGCATCCCGGGAACTAGACGAGTCAAAAGATTTTGATTTCCATCATTATTTTGTAAAATCATTTAGATTATATGCAGTCTTTAAAGATTTAGAAAGAAACTCCATAAAAATGTCCCGCACTTTTCCAACCCTCTTGATGTGATATAGCTAGCTTTTGTCATAGGATACAGCAAGGCTTAATCTTGTCCCCTTTTAATTTCATTAATCTCCTAGCCTTGGTAGAATCTAGCTTGGTAGAATTATTAGATCATATTGTATTTGGGGGGTAGCTTAATCGTGAATAGTTTATATGGAGAATGGTTGATGGAAAACGGAGGTCTGGATTGCTGTTGTAATTGCGTAACATGTAAATCACAGGAACCACTTTGCACCTACCACGGATTAATTAGATTGGAAGCTAAGATATCAAAAATAGTTTGCTTCAAGTCTAGTGGTCAGAATCATGTGGCGTTTTCATGTTCTGGAGGCAAACAAAAAACAAAAAGGTTTCCATTTCTAAATTATGGTCTGAAATGAGCATGACCACCTTCGATTCAATCCATGATCTTAACTATTTCATGGTCGACTTACAACCTCAAGAAACTGATCTCTTTGTCATGAAAATGTGTTTCCTCTTCTTTTTTGTTGTAAACCTAACGATCAGCATTGTGAGGAGATTTTGAATGTACTGTGCTGATGTGAAATGTGTATTTTAGGTTCATTTAAATAGAAGATTTAATCTTGTTTGAAACATAAAGCATTCATTATTGTTGAATAGAGAAAAAAATCTAAGTTTTTCCCTGAAGAGTTCATTGTATATATACATGAACTGAGTGGATTACGCCATGAAAAGAGTATGGTTTTCTTAATTTTTTCTTTCAAGCTGGACTATTTTTATGACACCAATCTGCTTTGTTCATAGTTTAGGGGAATAAGAAGAAATTGGATATTCCCACTCTGATGTCAGTCTGAAGTCCTTTGCCTGTAAATATGTATCTAATGCATGCTAACAACCAGTTGGCTCTACTTGAAGCTGAGTCGATGTGCTGGTATTGAACTTGAAAGCATTAACAAGCCAACTCAGTCAGTATCTTAGTCAACAAATGAAAGCATTTATCAGGCTTGGCATAATGCATTGTACTACTACTGACTATAATTTAACGAAAATCTGACCTAGCCAGCCAAACTCAGCTAGGCGGTCCGTGGATTGTTTTGTTGGTGGCACCGATGCATGTATCATGGCTGAGTGATGTGAAATATAATACCAAACCAGACAGACCATGGGTGGTTGTGTTTTTTATTGACCAGTACTGAAGATGGGTACTGCACAGTATATGAAAGAATAATATAATTATCAGATAAATTTTTAGATAATATAGTTTTTTATATAGTATCAGAGTCTTGTTAATTCAACGAGGTTATTAATTTGAATTTCATCGTTCTTATTCTATTTGATAAAAATCAAAGTACAAGATTTTTGTCGGGTTTGGTACGTGTTTTCTGCTGCTTCTTACGTGATTGAATCCCCCCGGAGACATGTAAAAATAGATTTTCTAGGGCAAGCCACTGTGGCTCGAACTGGAAGATTTCTCGAGTTCAAATCCATTTTTAAAACAAAAACAATAACGAAACACGTTTTGGAAATTAAAAATGAATGAAGATGTGTTTTTTTTGCAAAATTTTCCCTCTCCCCTCCGAGTATACAGAAATTTTCTTTGAACATTTTGTCATATGGGGTCAAGCCCTCCTTGTTCTCTCCCTGTCGTCTATAGGGGATCGGATGCCTCCTCGCCATCTCCTTTCTCCGTCTTCTCCCACCAGGAGCGATGAAGATATCTAGGTCGAGCTCTCATGATAGGGGGTTTTGTTTAAAGATTTGTTTGTTTTTGTTTTTTTTTTAAATTGATTTTTATTTTTTGTTTTGAATTGTTTTTTTTTTAAATAATTATTTTACTATACTAATATGAAAAATATGTTTTAAAAAATAAAATATTTACAAGCAAAATAAACTTTTAAAATCAACGAGTATCACACTAACCATACACTCTTTTACATAAAATGATATTTGTCCTGGATTTCAAAAATGTTTTTGAATTTTTTTTTAAATTAAAAAACTTTGGTATTTTTAGGTGTTTCGCTGCTAATATAAAAAATTATTTTAAAAAATAAAAAATATATATTATTTCAATACATTAAACACAAATCTTCAATAAAATAACTCACCAAGCACTTGTGGGTTTTCCCTGTCAATGCGTCAACAAAAATGGGTGGAGAAGGTCAGCCAAGTTATTGGATTGAAAGTCTTTATCACTATACATTCTCAAATTTATAATCCACTCTTTGTTTTGTTTTTAACTTTTGCAATTGAATTTGATTTTTAAATTATTTTTTGTTTAAAAATATATTAGAATGATTTTATTTATTTATTAAAATGTATTTTTAAAATAAAAATAAAAATATATATTATTTAATTTCTTGCATGTGAAAAAAAAAGAGCCGATACTAACGCAATAATTATAGCTTCGTCGCTGGACAAAGTGACTCTAGAAGGAACCGCTTTCATTGCTATTGTTTAGGATTTGAAGAAACTAATGTTAAGACTTGAAAGAGTTTTCTTTCATAACCAATCGAGCTGAAAGTGACAGATGGGTACTCATGGATCGCATGTCGGTGTCCATCAGGTAGAACCGACTTCTTAAGCGTGTGTAATGAAACCACGTGGCAACAGTTCATCTTGAAACCAATGGTTCCCGTCCGGATAAGTAGGATATGTTCATATTTTCAAATAAATTGAATTTAATGAAGATGCTCGTTCTGGTTTCTCTGCTATTAAGTAAGTTTATTTAAAAACATGGACAAAATTTGATATCTGAAAATTTTAAATTATGATGAGATTAAAAAAGTCATAAAATAATTAAAATAAAATTATACATATATATATAAAAGACGTCGTGATTTTACTGTGGATACGTTTACTGTGCACCAAGACACACTTCACTATTCATTGTGGCAATGTAGCGACGGAATTAGCCCTCGAAAACGACAAAATAGTGCATGGTAACCAGGGGCTTCGCCGGCTTTTCCATTTAATTTGCACAGTTCAGCTACGAAATTAGCCCTCGAAAACGATAACATAGTGCACAGTAACCAGGGGCTCTCTCGGTTTTTCCCACTTTTTTCCCATCTGCGCAGACGAAAACAGCCCTCGCAAACGACAAAATAGAGCACAGTAACGGGGGCAGGGGCGTATTTTCCCCTCAGGTTTTTTCGTGAATACCGGTGGGTTCAGGGGTGTGTTTGTAATTCACCATTATTTTATTATTTATCCCGGATTAATAGCTGGCGCGTTGCCCATACGCGCCAGCAGTGTGTAACGCCAACGCTCCATTCAAGAGGCGCGTGCGGCTACTTCCGGCGGTCAAAAATTATCTTCCGTCGTGTTATGAGGTGCGCCGTCATGTCCTCTGTACACTGGTTCGGCGCGTTCCGGTCATATATGTGCCGGTGAGTGGCGGCGAACGGGTTTGTCTCGGCGCACCGGAATTGCTGACAGGTCCCTGATGTATGGGATAAGTTTACTTTAGTCCATGAGGTTTTAATTTCGATTTTATTACTGATTTCTGTAATTCAAAGTTTGATTGTTTTCAATTGTGCCCTTCAATTAAAACTGATTATATAAGTAATGTTTTATTTCAGTCCTTATTCTTTTGATTTTTGATTTCTTTTTGGTTACTTAAATTTTTTCGGTACTTAGGTTTTGATTTCTTTTAATTTGGTCCTCCAATTAAAATTGGTCATATATGTAACTTTTCATTTCAGTCCTCCTACTTTTAATTTTTTTATTCAACTACACAACAATTATCATTATTATTCCTTTATTTATTTTGGTCCCAAATGTTTTATATTTTTCAATTTTATCCTTTATTTTGAATTAATTATATATTTTACTTTTAATTCAAGTCCTTATTCTTTTAATTTTTAATTTGATATTAATTCATTTGGTTTTTTTTTTTAAATTCTTGGACAATTTTTAATTTTTATTATTATTTATGCATTTATGCTTTTAGTTTTTGTTTTTTGTTTTTGTCTTTTTTTATTTTTGTTTTATTTTTGATCGGTTAAATCTTGGAATTTTAATTTATGTTTGTAATCATTTCATAATTAATATTGCTCCCTTTATTCGTGTTTTTTTGTGTTTTTATTTTTATTTTTATTTATTCTTTGAATTAGATAATTTCTCTAATTTTATTATTTAAACAATAATAATAATAATTTTAGTTATTATTTTCAAATTTCTTATTTATACAAATCTTTTGATTTCCCTTAAATTTTTATTTTTATCGGTTATCATTTATGATTTTATTATTTATGCGGTAGTAATAATAATTTTAGTGATTATTTTTTAATTGTTTTTTTATAAAAAACTTTTGCTTTTTTTGTTATTTTTCAAGGCAATTTATTTATTTTAATTGTTTTGACAGTAATGTTAGTAATAATTTTAGTTTTTATAGCAATGATAATGACAATAACATCAGGATGGATTTTAGATTTATGTTTCCGTCTATTTGTGAATAGAAAATTAACTACTTATTTTTTTTATTTGATTATTGTAAGTATTTTCACAATTTATATTTTATTTTTGTTTGATTTGGATTGAATTATAAAATGAAGTAATCTTAATACAGTGAACTCAATAATTCAGATATCCGAGTTTTCTTGCTTTCTTAATGATGATGATAGATTTATATTGGTTATTTCATTGAAACTACTAAACAGATAAATTTATATTGATTTTAAACTCATATATTTTATATAAAACTTGCACTTAACAGGAATTTTGTACAGATTTATTATTTTGGCTCGATTTATATTATAATGAAAAAAATACACACAATTAATATTTTTTACACTGAAAAAAATACTGTGTCACTCGCAACGAAGCGCGGGAGCATTGTCTAATAGATATATAAAAAGGAAGCATGACAGATAAAAAAGTTGACACTTTTTATTTATTTATTTATTTATTAAAACAGATATTTTTCTTATTTTTTAAATTAAATATCTGTATAGGATTTTCAGTTTGTCAATTGAGTTTTATTTTATGTTTCCGGTGAAAGAAATGATTAAAAAAATCTATATATTTATTTATTTTTAATCTAAAAAAAATTATCTCGCCCGTGATGACACATGATTGAAGTAACTAGTTTTATATCTGTTTCATGATTTGCTCGATCTAATATTTTCTCATTAATTAATAGTTACATGACTGACATGACAGGTGAGCACGTGGAGGCTGCGGTTAGCAGTGTGTCAACTCGAAGTGACTGAAGTGAGGTGCCTTCGTTATCTTTTTAAAAAAATAAATAAATAAAATATATTTTTATTTTAAAATAAATTATTTTATATGCAAAGAAATAACAGCAAACACACTTGCCTTACAAACAGAGACTAGAAACTCCACTCGAGTACAAGAGAAGAAGAGGTGCTTTGATTTTCAAGTAAAGTTTTGGATTTCTCAAATCTTATTCTTTAAAAATATTATTCAGGGAATGCTTGCTTTTGTCGTTAAACATGCTGTTAAAAATACTTTTAAAATTATTTTTAATTTAAAAAATATTAAATTGATATTTTCCAAAATATTTAATACTCTAATCTACATATTTTTAAAAATAACACAAATATTACACACTGCACTACATAGGAAATCGAAAGAATCAATAAGAACATCCTAGATGGGTCGTCGGGTTTCTTTGAAAACCCAGCCCATGTTCCTATGGATGAAAACCTATGTTGGATCTAAATCCCAACATGAGAACCTACTTGCGTTGAAATGAATTTAGGGTTTCGGGACAGATTTTTTTTACAAATTAAATTATGTAAAAATAATAAAATAAAATAATTTAAAATAATAATAAAAAAAATTATTGTTTTTTCAAAAACAATTTTGAAACACGAAGTTAGCTCCTTCCTGCGTATAAGTAGTTACTGTTCCTTCGGTAAGCCCTCGAATCTGGTCCTCCTTTAGAGACAGTTATTAATATCAAAAGTTTTGCTTAGTACACTCTGGTCCCGTTTCTTTCCTCTCGTTTTTATTTCTACCCTTTGCATGCCTTACACGTCCCATTAAATTCACTCTAGCTCTGCTGGCGAAGCTTTTTGAGAAACACTGGCATTCAAATCTAGGGAATTCTTTGTTAAACAAAAAGTCAATTTAACTTTTATTTTCTTAGTTTTATTATGTGATGTTGTTTGGGAATCCGATTATATTGTTTTTTAACACAAAAAAATATATTAAACAAGCATTTTTTTAAAATATTTTATTTTTTGGCTTCTTTTTTTTCATTTTGATACTGTGATAAAAAAAAATTAATATAATTAGTTATCCCTGATAGTTCAAAGTAAAAATTATTATTTGCACTGAGCTCTACAATCTTAGTCAGACATCCAAACAAAAATAATTGAGTAAGAGATAGAGATTTGGTTGGGTGTAATGATTGATTGCCAACGATAATAGCCAATTGTTTTAATGTCGGGCCAGTTGGGATCGGATATAAAAATGGTTATCAGAAAGATGGGGAATATACTTCTCTATCTGCTGGCAACAGCAGCTACTTGCTCCGGCTATACCTTATCAATGATTGTTTACTATGAGTTTTAAAAATTATTTTTTAATTTTTTTTATTTTAAATTAAAAATTATTTTTTATTTTTTTTTATTTTAAATTAAAAAATATATATTTTTAAATTATTTCACGTAATGATATCAAAAATATTTTTAAAAAATAAAAAATATTATATTGATGTATTTTTAAATAAAAAATACTTTAAAAAATAATTTCAATTACGCTCTCAAATAACCACCTAGTGCATGTGTAGTTTTGCTTCTTTTTTTTTAAGTATTTTACTTTTATTTTTTTAATGGGTTGATATTAAAAATAAAAAAAAAATACTAATCTTAAGTACACTTTGAAACCATATTTAAATCTAAAAATCCAATAACTTTTCATTCTGTTTGATTTATTTGAAATTCAATTTGTCTGGGTCGATAATCTGAAATACAAGGGTTGTCTGGTTATTAGCATTCCAATTACAGAAAATATGTTTGAAATTCAAGTAATTGTTGATTTTTAAAATATCTTTATTCAATTATATTAAAATAAATATTTATTATTGTCTCTGTTTATACCGCATCCGCAAATAAATATTGACAGCATAACATCCATGGTTATAGCATATTAATTATTATGGTTGAGATTATTTTTAAAAATATATTTTATTTAAAAATATATTAAAATAATAATATTTTTTAAAAAATTATTTTTGATATTTATATATATAAATGATTTAAAAATAACAAAGAATAATAATAATTTAAACTAAAAAATAAAAATATTGTTTTTAAAAAAATGACCCCATAAATTCTAACCATCACATCCATGGTGCTGGCATGTAAATATATTCATATCGTAGGCACGTGCAATGTCTTTGCCATCTCTATAATAGTGTCACGTGGGCTTGTTCTCCCTGCCAGTATCGCACCGTCGTTCCTAACACGCACAGTGCGATAAGCTTTGGCGGTTCCCATTGGGCATGATTCCTTCCTGGCATTAGTGATTGTTGAATAGCAAGGTTACTATTATTTTTAAAATATTTTTTGTTTAGAAATATATTAAAATAATATTTTTTTACTTTTAAAAATTATTTTTAATATTAACATAAATAAAAATATCAACAAAATTAATTTAAAATAAAAAATAAAAAAATCAATTTTTTTTCAAAATTATTTTTGAAACTCAGTCACTGTTAGAAAATAATATAAATCATATTATAGGGCCTCACCTACAAGCTTAAGCTTTTAGGTGAGATGGTTCCTTAACATGGTATCAGAGCCTTGTTGACCCAGCGGTCACGAGTTCGAATCTCACCACCCCCATTCTATTTGATAAAAATCAAACACAAGGTAGAATGGATCTGTGTGCAAGTTTCAAGCCCAAAGGGCTTTCACTTGAGGGAGTGTGTTAGAAAATAATATAATAACATGGTATCAGAGCCTTGTTGACCCAGTGATCACGAGTTCAAATCTCACCACCCCCATTCTATTTGATAAAAACTAAGTACAAGGTGATGTGGGTCTGTGCAAGTTTCAAGCCCAAAGGGCTTTCACTTGAGGAGGTGTGTTAGAAAATAATATAAATCATATTATAGGACTTCACCTACAAGCTTAAACTTTTAGATGAGATGGTTTCTTAATAGTCACAAATATATTTTCTTACCATATCTATGCTAGCGTCTATCATGTGTTGTCCTTCGCGGTCGGGACATTTTCACTTTTTCAGTACCCTGTATGGCCCGAACCAAACATCACATGTTTATCTACTTCTCTTCTTCGATGGCTTGTGGTCAATGACTTGTGTTAAAATCAAAGACAAATATCCTAGTAAAACATCTCGTTTGAAACTTGGTCCAGCATATAATCTTATTTTATGTTTTAGAAAATCCAAATATATTCCAGCTCATTCAATCGCGTCTACAGGAAACATAGGATGCTAAAGGATAAAAGTATAATTTAAGCACCGCAATAAAAACTATCTCGTGCATGTGTGGTCAGTGATTTCTACAGTTTTCTGGCAACACACTAGCGTTTCTGTTAATGTGTGGTCCGTTATTTCTACTGTGTTCCGGCAACACACTAGTGTCTCTGTTAATACATGTGTACCTTAACGGAGAGAACGGATACGACACACGGCGTCAAGATCGTGCGACCTCATTAAACTCCTCGATAGTGGATACTGGAATACCTCAGGTCTTTAACTTTTTCCACGTACTTGGCTTTTTCTTGCTTTTCGATTGATCTCCAAAGACAGCTCCCTGTTTCCATTGGTCGAACATGCATTATAAACAATTCCTGAAGTCATCAATTTAAAAACAATGAACTGCCGATCAAGAAAGTGTGACCCAGCGAAAAACATAAAAGAATACTCTCAATCTTAATATTCTATAATATTCTGAAATTACTAGAAGGTGAGAGAAATTCTCAAGAAAATTCAAAATTTTACTGAATAGTTCAATGCCTTGGCCAGAAGACTTACAATCATATTTAAAATGAAAACCCTGACCCTAATCCTTGTTAGACAAGAAAACGGGAGTAATTATTAAAATGACCAAAAATAGCAAAATTAAGATAATTGCAGAAATCCTAAGCAGGGCGGAATTGACGGAAGTCGATTCGGACCTGAAAATCAAGAGTTGTTATTAAAACGAAACTTTCATAAAATGACAAACATAATGATTTCGGGGCTAAACGACGGAATTTAACCATAAAAATTATGCACCAACAACAATGTCGAGTAATGTTGGACTTGCCGAAATGCATTAACTAGGTGAGTTTCACGTCATTCCGTCTTCAACGTCTGGATTGCTAAAAAAATCAATTGCCCTTGAATTTTGGACGTTCCCTTTTCAACATATCCATCTATGCCACTTGTTCCACATCAATGTGAAAGAGCGGGTGAAAGAAGTTGAAGCCCATCAACGCAACCACCCTGTTCGAATTAGCATCCTATAGAGGATGTGTAACTAGGCTATGGTCGTCAAGGGACATGATGTGATGACAAAAAGTTTCTGATCAGCACAGCAGGTCTCGGGTTCGAGTCAGGACGTGTACCTTTTATAAAAATCTAGGATTGCTGAAATTTTATTTGCTCCTTTGGACCCATAAAATATATTTTCTGGGGATAGATTTTCCCCGCATTAAAAAAATAATAAGTAGGCTATGTTAAAGATTTTCTACTCCACCGGCTGGCACCCAATTGCGTCCTGGTGAGGTCTGATAATGATGTATTAATGGACAAGTAGGGTAATTGAGGTCCAATAATGTCGCTCATTAATGTCTACAGCTTTCATGTAACCTTTCCTTTTCTTTTTTCTTTTTGATTGGATGCCTATCCAAATGACTTTAAAAAATGGCCCCCCACGTTGCCCTACCTGCAGGGAACCCCCCGCTCTGCTCATTTTGCCTTCCTCGTGGGGCTCGTGCTGGAAGGGATCGATTCTGGGGCCATGCTTGTCGAACAGCACCACTGCAAAAATCGTGGAGTGTTTTAAGCATCCCTGTTTTTTTTTTTTGGTAGAAACCATCCGGTAATCTGGCCATTGCCGACTAATCCGGATTCGAGCCCCTTTGGGGTCCACCCGGTGCGAACGTGGATTAGTCTGGACCAGTGTCTAGGACACCGCGTGGTTTATACCAAAAAAAACATCCCTGTTAGCTTAGAGCTATTCATTTCCGTGCAAAACTATTTTGTATTTAAAAAACAAAAAGAATTGGACATGTTCAGTAAATTTACATAATTAATGTGATGGCGGGTTAAAAAAAAAGTCTTGCAGGGAGAAATGGGTGAAAAAAAGTCAACTCTCATGGCTCCACCATTGAAGTATACATATCCACTGTAATAGCCTGGGGAATTTTGATCGTTCATTCACAGGCTGCCTCTCAGCATTTTGCTGGATAACAAGGATATTTCGGAGTAGGTTCTTGACGCTGCAACTCAGCTCTCGTGCTGTCTCTAAAAAGGTCATTCAAGAATGCTAATTGGAACTTTCAATGAAAATTATATTCTTTAAATAGTGGATCGAAGTATATAGAAAAAAATCTACTGACCAACTAGAATGGATGTTTGAAATTATATTTCAAAATCGTTTTTTTTTTAAATGAATTTTTTTTTTACTTTATATTAAATTTTTTAGTATTTTAAAATTATTTTAATGTGTTTATATCAAAAATAATTTTTAAAAAATAAATAAAAAAATTTCAATGCATTTCTGAATAAAAAACACTTTAAAAAACAATCACACTTCCAAACAGTCAATAAATCATACTTCCAAGATGATGCCGAGTGATCCATGAAACAAGGAAGCACTGGATATTGTTAAATATATAGAAGGATTCTTCTATTACAAAGCTGCAGGAGTGTTTGAGAGTGTAATAAATATTGGTTTTAAGTATTTTTGTATTTATAAAATAATATCCAAATAATATGTTTTACTTTGATATATCAAGATTGTAAGAAAAAAAAAACTAGAAAATTGTTAATTTAAAACTATTTGATGATAAATGCATCCTCTAGATTCATGCATGTCAACACATCTCCAGACTAGGGTAGGAAATCTTGTTGAAAATCTTCCCATCTTTCCCTTTCCCTGCTATCAATGAAGACCGAGATAACATCCCTCCCTCTTAAGATATTGGTCCAGTATGTAAAACGGCACAGTTTTTATTTTATTTTAAAAGCGTGAAAAATAGTGAAGTAAATAATTTACGGAGAATGAAATAATCTTTATAAGACAAATATACATTAATTTATTTAATAGGACAGCTGAAAATCCCTAAACTGCTAAACATGTTTTCAAGACAGCAAATCAATGGTTTCTTCGGTATCATGTATTGAAGACGCATTAAAAGATCATTAAAATAGCTTATGAGCTACCTCTTGATTAAGAAGATAATTTTTTTAAATATATATAAAGCTAAATGTTGATTAATACATTTTTTTTTTATAATATGATGTCTGATACGATAGTTGCAAGTTTTCCCATCAACCATCGAATTAAGAATTTAAATTATTAATATAATAATCGAGTTTATGTTGGCATATCCAATTTATACATGTCTTAAGTGACATGTATAATAAATTTCAAATTTAAATTAACATATATATATTTTTTATAAAATATAAATTAACTGAAATTTTAATTATTTATCTGAATTCACAAAATATATTTTTATATTATTTCCTCTCAACAGAAATATCCAATATATATATATTTATCATACTGGTGATCAAGTGATGTGACAATTATCATTACATTTTATATTTACTGGAGTGCTTGCTAGCATATTACAAAATCAGAATTCAAATGTCAGGTGTCATGTCTTTATATATATATATATATATAGAGAGAGAGAGAGAGAGAGAGAGAGAGAGAGTATTAAATTCATGTAAAATTCAACGTTTAGTTGAAAAGGTCGGAAAATTATCCGATGAGTTTTTGCAAGTCCGAGGATTGAATGCATTTGAAAAATATTTGATTTTTTTTTTAATTTCTTTATATTTTTAGATATTTTGATGTGTTGATATCAAAAATATTATTTTAAAAATAAAAAAATATTATTTTAAAAATAAAAAATATTATTTTAATACATTTCTAAATGAAAAATATTTTCAAAAATAATTTCAACTATACTTTCAAATGACACTTGGAGTCTTTTTCACAATCTGATTTCCACATTCATCTTAAAATATCATGAGAATAAATAGTGAACATTAAAAACTTATTGCGAAGACTAAAATAAATTAAGGTATTGTTTGTTATTAGATATGACCATGTTTTTTTAAAATGTTATTTTATTTTTTATATTTCTATATAATTTTTATGTGCTGCTACAAGATTTTTTTTAAATTAAACAATTATTTTAATATAAAATATTATTTTCAAAAACAGCAATTACAACAATATCAAATACTAACTTAATCAAGTCACTAATATGTTCGCTTTCAAAATTCAAAACTTAGAGCTTGCTTAAGTTTTCCCCCTAAATTTATCTGATTGAATGAGTTTTTAATTATCCAGCTAATAGCTGAACTCGAGGGATCAATACCATAAAAAATAATTAATTAATAAAAATGAATATAATAGTGTATATCTTTTAAATATTCAATCACTAAATTATATTTAATAACATGGTAATGGCAATGTTATTTCTTTTATTTAAGATGCAACAACATGGCTGCTTGAGAAACCTTAAAAAGAAAAACATTTTCAAAAATTTAAAACTTTTTTTAATGTTTTCATCCCATAAAACCGCGAAAAGCAGGAAAAGAAAGTTAGTTTATCAAGAGAGGGAAACATCTCGCGAGAAACGTTTCTCCAGTTACCGGTAGAATGATGAAAAAGGAGGACGGGGTAGAAAAAGAAAAACATTAAATTAAGGAGATGATTGAGAGTGATTGTTTTTAATTATTTTTTTAAAGTATTAAAATATTATATATATATATTTTTAATATTTAATTCTAATATTTAAAATAAAAAAATTGTAAGCTTTTTCGAAAATATTTTTCTTCGAAAAAAAAGCACAGAGGGAGTGAGCAGTGAAAGATCTTTTTTAAAAAAAGAACTAGAAAAAGAAGCGTCTTCGATCCATTGAACACCGATAGAAGCAGAAAAGAAGAGAGAGAGAGAGAGACTCAAAAGTTTCAACACAAACCAAATGGGTCATCAAAATCATGAAGACAAAGTGCTCCTCTTCTCTTCTTCGCCGAGATTTCCGCCTCTTCTCTTTCTTTAATCTTACTTCTTCATTTCTTATCCTACGCTACCTGCTCTCTCTCTCTCTCTCTCTCTCTCTCTCTCTCTCTCTCTCTCACTGTAATTACAGAAGGTCCTTTTCCCCCCATCTACTCACCTCTTTCTTACTTTTATTTTGCTCTATTTATTTTTGTTAAGGAAGTTAATCTTGTGGTTTTGAGTTTGAGGATTTCAATTTCTGTATGCTCAGCGAGAAAATGTAGGAAACACCAGTGCTTTTCGTCCTAGAATTTGTAGTTCATTGCTTTATTGATTATTATTAACTTTTGGGTTTGTCTGATTTCGAAATTTTGAGTTCTGAATTTCTGTTTGTTCAACCAAATATGTATGGTGAGTGACTATGGATTTTCAGGATCTGAAGTTTTTATTTTTGTGAAACAATGTCGGAAAAAGTGTAGTTTATTTGTATTTCTATTTTCTGATGGTTGCTGGTTTTGAATTACAATATCTGTTTCTAGCTGTGTTTAATTGGTGAGAGGATTTTAGGAAGGGGCTGGCCTAAAATATATTGAATTAGTGAAGAAACTCAAGCTGTTTAGTATTTTTTGGTTATACCAATTAGGACAATCATGTAGGTAGATTACTGATTTGAGGATTTGATTGTATCTTGCCTAGTGGTGTGTAAATTGTTGAGTGATGCAGCATTTGTTTGCTGCTTAAGGTTTAGAATTATATGGTTCGTTTGTTAATGAAATCGAGGGCTATTCTATACTGATTTTGAGAAACGAAAGAAGCGACGCAGGAATTTCAGTTGCAAGGCAGGCGTCTTATGCTTTCGAGATAATGATCCCTGGGAGATTTTGAATTGTGTTACTTTCTAAAGTTTTGAAATGTATGCTGGTTACATTTGATCGTCAATCTCTGAATGGATCTGCAGTTTATTTTATTATATTACCTGTCTATGCTGCTACCTGATGCATTTGTTCTAATGTTGTATTACATATGTTTGCAGTTCCAATTCATTGCAATTGCTTGGAGACAAGTCTGAGAAAAATGCACTGATGATCATGTCAAACTAGTTTAATGCTGTTTGCGTTTTTTTAATGCAGAGGTAATGCTTGAATTCCTTGGTAATGAGTCGTGAATCTGCTTCATCTGTCAAACGAGTGCATGAGCTAAAGGGTTCATCTTCAATAACTTAAGAAATCGAATGCATATATTTAAGAGTGAGGGGTTGTGACAAGAGGGCTCTAACTCCCACAAAAGCTGAAATAATCTTTAAGTAAACACATGGAGTCAACAGGGTGTTGGTTCAACAAGTTAAAGTCAAAGGATAAGCTGAAGTCTGCCAAAAAGAAAGATATCACTGGCAATGGGAAGGAGGGAACTAAAGCACCAATAAGTGAAGAAGCACCATCCAATGTAACCAAGCAGAAGGTTGCTGCTGCAAAGCAGTTTATTGAGAACCATTATAAGAAGCAAATGAAGGACCTGCAAGAGAGGAAGGAGCGGTATGATTTAATGCATCTTTTCATAGCAATAATGTTCGAGTAAAATTACACCTCTGTTAATATTCACACTTCATCCATTGACTTATATGATGCTCCGTTATTCAACCACTCACTCTGACCCCCCCATCTCTTAAAATAAGAAAACGTATTTTTTCTGATTTCTATTTTCATTTATCCTATCATAGCAATTATCCATTTTCTTTGGTGTCACCTAGGTAATGAATGGTTCTTGTTGATTTTTTGGCAATGGAATAGAATGACAGTGCGCTATTTAGCTTTACCTCATCAGATAATGATTTCTTCCACATAATGTGCTTTTTAAGTCTAATTATGCTGTTAAAGATTCGGAACTCCAACATAATCTGAACTTGATTGCATGCAATTGAACTCTGCAAATTGAAAATTTGGCTTGTTCATAATTCCAATATTGCTAGAGCCAAAAACTCCTCTAGGATTAAATCAGTACAAGTGTATTTCTCCCATAATATGGCAAATCTTATTTGATCTGGATTTATGGTGGATGTCAACTTTTGTTTTTTAATAGATAATCTTATGATTTGGCAAGGCAGGTAGTTGCTATTGAGGACTCTTGATAATGATGTCTCCTTGTTGTCGAGAGAGGAATACAGAGAAATTCAGGCTCAATCAATAGTTCTTTGTAACTCCATGTTGCCTTTTCTGGGGTGGTGAGGGTAGCATCTTCTGGAATGGTTGATTCTATTTGTTAATGGTCCTCAGTTTGTAGAATGGGGTAAATGAAAAAAATAACAATTGTAAAAGTTTCCGAAGGTGCAACTGTTACTTTGTAATTTTATATGTGCAGTGCATTGTATGAATTCTGAGCATTGCATTCATACTGACCATTAGTTGCTAGCACTATGAATTGTTCTTCAAGAAATCATTTTTTCCTTAGTGCATGATTTTTTTTATAAATTTCTTTTCCAAGTAGTCATCGGATGAATAAAGCACCTTTTTTTTCTTATACCATCTCACACAAGCGATCTTTTGACTGTAGTGCATTGATGATAGTGGTGTCTTGGTGCTTATGTTTCTTGCAGACGAAATGTACTGGAGAAGAAGTTAGCTGATGCTGAGGTCTCTGAGGAAGAACATAATAACTTACTAAAGTATTTAGAGAAGAGAGAAACTGAATACATGCGTCTTCAAAGGCATAAAATGGGTGCTGATGATTTTGAGCCATTGACCATGATAGGCAAGGGTGCCTTTGGGGAGGTAAGTTAGTCTTTTTCCATATTCTATTCCAGCCTGACAGATCTATTTGGTTTTTTCTTGCTACATGCTGGCATATAGTAAGAAGAAATAAACATGTATACACAGGTTAAAACATTTTACTGCTGTTTGCATGACAAGCCCACTCTTAGTTTACGTGTTGCTGCATTTATATGTTGCATCTCTATTTGATAGCCAGGATCTCTTGCTTGATTTACGTTTGGGTGTTTAAAATGGTGTAACTCTTTCAATCAAAGCATCAATTAGTGATTTGTTTTTTGATCTTCTCCTTTTGAGTTTGCAGGTTCGAATCTGTAGAGAAAAATTATCAGGTAATGTGTATGCCATGAAGAAGCTTAAGAAATCAGAGATGCTACGCAGGGGCCAGGTATATGTTTTCATTAATCCTGCCTGTCAATTTTATTGGTTTTTTTATCTGTTCATGATGCTTATATCCAGTTTGGATCCAAAAATGTTCAGGTCGAACATGTGAAAGCAGAAAGGAATCTACTTGCTGAGGTTGATAGCAATTGCATTGTCAATTTATATTGTTCTTTCCAAGATGAAGAGTATCTGTATCTCATCATGGAATATCTACCTGGTGGAGATATGATGACGTTACTGATGCGCAAGGACACACTAACCGAAGATGAGGCCAGGTTTTATGTTGGGGAAACTGTCCTGGCTATTGAGTCTATCCATAAACATAATTATATTCATAGGTAACTCAAGGTTTTTTACTTGAACTGCTGATATGCTTTTCTTACCCTGCACTGATATTGTAATCGTGACCTTATCTTTTCTGTGTTTTCATGTTGCAGAGATATCAAACCTGACAACTTGCTACTTGATAGAAATGGTCACATGAAATTATCAGACTTTGGTTTATGTAAACCATTAGATTGCAGTATTCTCCAAGAAAATGATTTTTCTGCGGCAAACAATCTTAGTGGAGCTCTTCAAAGTGATGGACGCCCTGCAGCCCCAAAACGTTCACAACAGGAGCAATTGCAACATTGGCAAAGGAACAGAAGGATGCTTGTAAGTTCTCTATATGTAGTGGAATGACCTTTCATTCTATAGGAGTGACATTGTCAATCAAGGCATTGATGTTGATGCCACAGCTGCTGCTTTATAGCTGAATGCTTCCTTTCATTCTATTGCTTATAAAATTTGCTGGCAATAAGTATTTATCTAGAGTGATTAAATACTCTTCCAAGATTCTCTATGGTTCTGTTTGGTGGACTTTTCTTAGTGGCTATGCAGAGAGACTGTAAAGCTCTATAATTCTACCCTCTTTTTTCTTGGTTTCTTTTGATTCTGAGTAGGATGTCTTGATTTCCTTTACAAGCATCAACCTCCCTTTTGCCTTTAGTAACTATTTTTCCTATAAAATTCTTTAGATATGCTAGGATGACCTTGTGTTCATCTATCATTTCCGCCCTCATGGTTGTGTAGTATCCGTGGGAATCCCACTGGGAATTCTATTGTTTAAACCTTCAATGTGGTCATGTTGCAGGCTTATTCTACTGTTGGAACTCCTGACTATATTGCCCCAGAGGTCTTGTTGAAGAAAGGATATGGAATGGAATGTGATTGGTGGGTACACTTTAAATGTTTCTTATCTAGTATTTTTCTTTTCTGAGACCATTCAGATGTGACTTTGTTTTATACATCCAGGTGGTCCCTTGGTGCTATTATGTATGAAATGCTTGTGGGGTACCCACCGTTTTACTCAGATGAGCCCATGTCAACTTGTAGGAAGGTAATCTTGTAATTGTTTACTTCTTACTTGTCAAGAGAAAAGTTTGCTTTTCTTGATTGCGATCAATGCATGTTGAAATGGGCCTTGTGAACATGTTTACTTGTTATTTGTTTGAATCTGTTTACCAACTCAAAACCATGCTTTTCAGCTCGAATTGTTAACCTGTAGCTGGTAACTTCTCAAGCTTCATGCCCAAATGCTAATAAACCTCTATTTGTCAGCTCTGAGATCCAAGTTCTTTTCCTTTTTCAGTGTTTACCTTTGGAGCAGTTCATTCTACCCTCTGTCTCCAATATCAGCAGTCCTACTCATTTCACGGTTTTTGTTTTGTGCAGATAGTTAATTGGAGAAATCATTTAAAATTTCCAGAAGAAGCAAAGTTATCTTCCGAAGCAAAAGACCTTATTAGCAAACTTCTATGTAATGTTGACCAGAGGCTTGGAACAAAAGGGGCATATGAAATCAAGGTGTTGTGTGGTGTTTTCTAAATTCTTTAGTTACTCCCAAGATAAATTAGAGATTGATAAAATTTACTTGCTGTGTTATTTTTAGGCTCATCCATGGTTTAATGGTATCGAGTGGGACAAATTATATCAAATAAAAGCTGCATTTATTCCTGAGGTCAATGATGAGTTGGATACTCAAAATTTTGAGAAGTTTGAAGAGGTAGATTGACTGGTCTAAAATCTTGATCACTTTTTAGATGTTTTATCTTGGTAACCTTTCTATCATTCATGTGATTCTTTGAGCAGGCTGATGACCAAATCCAAACTTCAGCAAGATCTGGTCCGTGGAGGAAGGTTGGTACTTATGAATTCTGTTATTTATGTTTTAAGCACGCGGAGTTATATTTGGGGTATCTTTATTAGTACTCCACCAAAGGATATGTGTTCTCTGTTCATTCTATTTCATTTTTTTCAATGGACAAATCTTTCATTTCCAAGACAAATTCAGCAGGAAGGCCACAAAAAAAGCATCAACTAATGATAACACCTTGTGAAACACCATTCAGGAAAGCTGAAATTTGGGAGCATGAGGAACTTTCCATTTTTCCAAACTCATATTACAGCATTCCTTTTCCTGATCTAAGTGGACATTCATGCATGAAAATTTTAGTTCCGCAGCTTAAAATTTTTTGGTGGTAGATTGGTCTGTGAATTTAATTGGAGTATTGTAGCATCAACACAAAGGCTATTTTGATTTATAAAGCCTGCAAGCTAAAGGTTTAACTAATTGGGGATAAATAATGTTTCTGGCATCTATATGTTGATCAAATGATCTTTTGTCTTTATTTGCAGATGCTTTCATCTAAAGATATCAACTTTGTTGGTTATACATACAAGAACTTTGAAATCATAAATGATCAGCAGTTGCCTGGAATTGGTATATTTTTATTCGCTTCAATTATATATATATATAATGCACCCTCTCCATTCGAGTATCCTGTTTTGTATTTTCTCTCCACATTATCCAGAGTGTCAAATCTTTTATTTTTTATATTTTTCATAGTGATATTGTGGTCCTAAGGTAGGGAATGGGATTTGCTAATAATAAAAGTGCTTGGAAATGCATCTCACTGTAACTTAAATGCACTCATGTTTTATTTTACAGTGGCATACCTTAACTTAATCTATTTTTGTTCATTTATGCAATGAACGGTTGGAAATGCTTGAACCTAAACTTTATAGCGGAGGCAGTATTGAGGCGTACTTATACTGGGGATATTTGTGTTCTGTTTCTGGCCTGTTTTTTTTCTTTTATTTTCATATCTTGGCTATAAAGTATTACTCTTACCAGTTAGCTGGTGATGATTAATTTTAATTGCTAAAAGTAACAAATTATGTAGAATAACAAATGCGTCTTGTGTCTTGTAGGCTGGGCACAAAGAGTGTTGATATTTTCCACTTGTTCTCAGTTTAAAATTTCCCATTGTTACCTCCAAAAGTTCACTTGTATTGTGTTATCTTGTCTGTTTTACTCGCATTTTCCCCTCTAATCCCAGTAAGTGTTGTGGTATATCACATAGATTCATAAAAATCTTAAAAAACGAAAGAACCGAATTCAAAATTTGAGTAGGCTTTTTGATGGTTAATTGTGACTTTGGAATTTTGGAGAGCTGTGAGGGTAACAATGGGGAAATTTAAGCTGCAGGGGTAGAAGCAAAATTTCAATAAAATCTGTAGGTGGAAAATCGAAGCTTACACATATTCTTATATATTTATTTGTAAAGAGCGCAAGTTTTATCTCTGTCCAACCATCTACTTTCATGTGATCCTTGTGTGTGACTTTTTTCTACCTACAATATGCAGCTGATTTAAAGAAGAAGAGCACAAAATCTAAGAGGCCTTCGATCAAGTCACTTTTTGGTAAGTTCTGTTACCAGCTTTAGTAAAATACTAGTTGTTTGACTAGCTTATCATTGCAGGCTAGATATTTTTTTCTTTTACAAAAACAATTTTTTTGCACATGCAGGTTTTTCTTATGTATTTTTTTGTACATGAAAATAATTCTAAAGTTTAAATAATAAAACTCATGCATACATGTAATCAAATTAATCGAGAATTATACATGTTAATAAATAGAATACAATCATTAACAATAACTCAAAATAAAACAAAAAAAAAAATCAAGAAGCAAATATAAATCAAAATATGTAATCTCATAAGATAAAACATATATTCAGTTGTGTTTACTGAATTTGTTTATTAATTTTTTTATTTATTCAATCAAATGGTAATAGAAATAGCCGAACATATTAAATTGATTAAATGAAATAAAAGAAAAAAAATATTATGCAAGGCTAGGCATATTATAAATGTTATCTAAACATAAATATATCTGAATTTCAAAAATAAATCTATACAAAAGATGGAAAATATACAAATAAATAAATCATAATAATCTTCTTAAAAATTAAACACGCATCATTAAAAATTCT
Source organism: Salix purpurea (assembly GCA_027405865.1). NCBI lineage: Eukaryota > Viridiplantae > Streptophyta > Magnoliopsida > Malpighiales > Salicaceae > Salix > Salix purpurea. The sequence continues at coordinate 10,056,274 of CM050331.1, forward strand.
ATCAAAAAAAGATTAGATAAGCCAAAAAGAAAACCATAGAGAGGTATATTAATTGAAACATAATGTTAAAAACTATTTTAAAAAAGAATAAAAAACGATATCAATTAAATCAAATGAATATCATAAAAAAAAGCTCTGGTGTCGTGGCTTAATTCGTCAAACCTTTGATCTGAGTTCTGGATTCAACCAAGTTTAATATTTTTTTCCCTTTAAATTTATGTTTAACCTTAATATATCTATTATAAAAGATGACAAAAAAGAGCTCAAACTTGTCGGCCTGTGGCCCAACGAACCTCGCCCATTGTAATGAAGAGCCCATGCATGCAGGTGGGCCATTAAGCCTAGACCCCTGGGCTGAGTTTTTTTTAAAGGAGGTAGATGAGTTGTTGTCAACCTTTATTTTTTTGAACAAAAATAAGTTAGTAAAACGTCATCATGCTAGGGTAGACATGTAGTCTGCAAGCCAAGCTTCCGACCACCACTGTGCTGGCCAAAAAATAGAGTCAATGTGCCTGAAAAATCTAATTCTTAAATCATTTTAACCAAAAAAATCTCACCAACATCCTTAGAACACCTACAAATCAATCCATCAAATACAATAAAATCTAAAAACTCGAAATAAAACTGGGTTAGTTTTGGCTTTTTAGTTTCTGATTTGATTTTTCAAGCAACATTGAGGCTCTAAACAACCACAATTAAATCCATTTTATCTCTTGGAATGTGAACACAAAGAAAAGTCATTTTGGTGGCTGGAAATGGCGTGAGTGACATTTCATATTCTCTATCTAACCAGGAACTGAAAAAATAATATAAATATACTTCTGTGTCAAAAGTGAGTTTTTGAAATTTAAAGTGATCTAAATTGTATAAATTATGTATTTTTTAAAGATTGAGGATTAAGTGTATTTTTCATGAAATATTGGGCACACCATATATGTTTGATGCCCTTTTCATTTCGCTTTCTTCTCTTCCAGTTCCACTATTTTCTAAGAACTCAAAATCAATCGGTATTCAATTGTGATCAAATCTTCCAAAATAAAAAATAATTAGTAAGTCTAGAGTGTTTTGTGAGTGTGAACAATGTCTATTTATATTAAAAATCTCATATCTTTTATTGTATTCTAGAATATTTATTAGAATGGTATCTTTTATTGTTTTCTATAGAATGTTTTAGAATTGTTGGGATAATCCAATAAAAAATCCATGTAAAATTTTGAAATTTGCATTGAGATTATAAACTCACAAAACAGTGGTATTACTCTTTTGAAACAATGCTTTATGTTTTCTTTGCTACTTCGTAGTTTTTCTCATTTCTTTAAGGTCCCGTAAATCTAATTTTGAAGTTACCCTATTTTTTCTTCATGAAAATACTGTTATTAACCGAGGGAAAATGCTGAGAAATGAGGAGCTGCTACCTTGGTCGGCGCACATTTTAAGAGAGGAGAGGTCATGGAGGGTAATATTTCATGCCCCTTTTGGGTTGAAGTACTGCCTTCCAATCATGGAAATTAGTCACTCCTCAATAGTGGTTTTGGTCCCTCATGTCTCGTTTCATCATTTTCTAATCAAATCATGTCTCATCAATATTATTTATAAACATATTAATAATAGCTATCAGAATTGTCCAGAATTGCTGGTTCAATTGCCGAACCAGAATTTAGACCTATCTGGTTCGAGAGTATGGACTATTTGTGCAATCAATTTGGTAAGAACCAGCTTGGACCGGACTGAACTGACTAAGAACTGGTGTTATTCGGATTGAACCGGCCAAGAATTGGGTTGAACTGATTCAAGGCCCACCATGTGTCCCTAAATAAAAAAATCTGGAAAAATGATCTTTCTAGGTATTAAACCAAGTGAAATGCCAGTTGAATTGATGAAACGATGAATCGGCACCTTTTTCGGTTCGGTTTGATTTTGATAATAATGGGACCCACTATCATGCTTTATTTACATCTTCAATGTATCGTTTATTACCATCATCTACACTTTATATGCCCTTGACACTTGACCATCATACAAGAAAGCCTAAAAATGTTTTATGCTTGTTGTGATAGCTGTTTCCGGTTTATTAACCGACAGATCAAGCTATGATTTATTTATGAAAGTTCTCAAATTTGGTCAGTGGCTAATGGCTGATGTTACTTGAAGTTATTAGCGATGCTTTGCTTTCAGCTTTCTTTGAAATAAACAAGTGCAAAATCTTTGTTTCAGCATTTTCAGAATTTCATTCATATCTTCCACATTTATATATTTATTTCTTTCAATACTGTACGTAGTCTGTAGATGATGCAATTGAACAGCATCATGCACTTCAAAACACAGCCAAAAATGTAGACCATTGTGACAGCTCGGTTTTGAATTCACCATCAATCCTGTTGCATTTCTTTTTCTTTCCTTGTTCTTATTGCGGTGGTTCATATTATTTCAGAAGACGAGTCAGCCGAGGTTACTACGAATCATCCTGTTAAAGGGAGCTTCCTAAGCCTCCTGCCTCCTAAACTAGATTCTTCGGAGCAATCGGGAAATCCAAACAAGCTGTTCTGATCTCATCATCCCATCAGATGGTCGCATAACATTCAACTTGAGATAAAATGATCATTTTTCTTGATGGATGGCTCCCCCATTTTATGTTGCCGGAAACGAAAGCTTCAGGGGCGAAGGTCCCAAAACATGAGTGGTTCTTAGTTAGGTTGTTAATCCTTGTAAAATTGTCCCATAGTAAATATTCTTTTGAAATCGTTGTGTATTCATTTCACCCCTTTTGTCAGAAATCTGCTATACCAGATAGCTATTGTTTGGTTTTATTATTACTAATCATTGCTGAGTTGATGGCGCCGGATCATTTATACCTCTGAAACAAGGGTGTCGTGTGTTTTGTTTTTTTAATTGAAATATAATATTTTGGTTTTGGAGTGTTTTGATGGCTGTTTTGTAGTTATATATATTAATTTTAAAAAAATTAGTTCAAATCTAAAAATAAAATTATTTAGAATTGTGCAATTTATTCTTAATAAAGATAATAAAATGATTTTTCTGAATAAAATTATGAACATATATAATATTATGAGAATATTATTATCAATCTTGTAAGGTTATTATATTCTTTGATTGTTCTGAAATTTTAACATAATATATATAAATATATCAAGAGATTCCTTGTAAGATTTTATTTCAATCTAATGGTCGGACTAAGAGGTGTGATTGATATTGTAAAATTATTCATTATTTAAAAAAAAATACTATTCGACCAAAACAGAACGGATAAAATGAAATCAGAATGTTTTGGCTGGTATTTGGTCGAAAATTCCGGAACAAGATAGAATTTAAAACAAGATAAAAATAATATTATTTTATCTCGTTTTTTTAACTGATATAAAATATTTATGTTATTTCGATGGAAACAGAATAAATCAGACAATCATGCTCTGAAAATGGGAGAAACAAAAGATTTTCCCTCTCCCCTCCCTCTCATTCTTGGATGTTACTTCCAGGTTAGGGTTCCGAGCATTTCAATTTTGAACCCCCTCTTTCTTGTAATTGATACGATGGTGATGCTATCTTCTCCCAAAGAAATGCAATTTGTTTTTTTAAATAAAATCACAAACTTTTTATTATAATTTAATCCTTGTAGTCTTTCCAAACAAAATAATTAGTTTTTATAATATAAAAAACAATTTAATAGTCCTTTGATCAATGCGAGCTATGCTAATGCTTTATTCTAAAAAATGATTTTTTAACTGTTCTGTTTTTTTAAAAAGCATGAATTGACGAAAGAACAGGGATTGAATAACAATTGTTGAAACTAAGATGGCTGATTATTTATTTTCATCGAGCTACAGGGACTAAGTTATAATTAACTCGATACTTTTCGAGAGCACATTACTAGAAAAACTTTACAGCCGCGTGAGATAGTAAAAACCTGTAATGAACAAGAAGAAAATCAGGGCCAGCTAGCATACCACGCCCCCCTTTTGTATGTGCCTGTGAGGAAGAGGAAGAAGACAACCACGCAATCCTCCGTAGGTGGAGTCTGCTCTGTTAGCAATTATTAGACATTGTAGTTGCGTAATCGAAGATGCAGGTAAGTCAATCATATCTTCAATTCCCTCTCCTTGTTTTCTCAAAACCCTAATTATCACTTCCCCTTTCCAATAATTTAACTAATCAACATTATTAATGATGATGATGCAGGCCAGTGATAGATTTAACATCAACTCGCAGCTGGAGCATCTCCAGGCCAAATATGTTGGGACTGGCCACGCTGATTTAAACAGATTGTGAGGCTTTTCTTTCTTTTCCTTTATTAGCTCACTTTAATATATAATTTTTTTTCAGATTTCTTTTTTTGATTGTGATCGGTAAATTAATACAGCGAGTGGGCAGTGAATATTCAACGTGACAGCTATGCATCGTATATCGGTCACTACCCTATGCTTGCTTATTTTGCTTTAGCTGAAAATGAGTCTATCGGAAGGGAACGTTACAATTTTATGCAGGTTCGTTCGTCGTTTAATTTCCTTCTCTTTATATGTTCATTGATCTAGTTTTCTTTTGTTTATGAGTTGCAATTTGGTTACATCACATACCTAGTACTTGAATAATGGAGGATTGGTTAGAGTTCGATGGGTTTGTAATTTGGTAGTTTGCGGATATTGAGGATGATCTTCATGCTCGTTCAAAGTTGTAGTTTCCATTTCGTTCTCTCTTTTTTTGTGATAAAAGCTGATCATGGCACTAGTAAGAGTGTTCCGTTTGACAGGTTTGTAAGAGGTGGTTAAGTATCATTTGTGGTTTTCATTTTCAAATTTTTGAGAACAGAAACTGGAAACTTGCTTGTTTTGATTTTCCCCTGACACCATTTGTTGGTTTTTTTTATGTTTCTGAAAATAAAAAACAAAAAAAACAAGTTTTCTATTCATGTTTCCAAATTTGGTTTTACCAACATGAAATGGAAATGATCACATCCCTGGCAATGCATGAGGACATACCAATTGTCCTGCAGTAGGAAAGCCATATGTTTTGTTAGAATCAGGTGTTGTTGTCAGGAATGCATTCTTTATAGGTTTTGCTGCTTCTCTGAGGTCAACTTGTAAAGCCTTCTCCCATTTATTTGGTTGGCTGTCCGAGTTTTACATGAAAGCAACCATCCCTTTAAGGAACACACATTTTTGAAAGATTAGTTTTTTTATACATTATGACTTTACTTAAACGATGATGAGCTCAGTCTACCAGTGGGACTTTACTCGATCGTGATTACTGTTTTATATCCCAGTTATTTATGCATGATGATCTTAAGATCCACAGTTGAAAGTGTGCAACTAAAGTTGTATCAATTTGAATGAGCAATTTCTAAATGCACGGGGGATGCTGAAAGATTGCATTACACACAAGCTATTCTAGAAGTTCTAAAAAGTATAAGATGCAAGAGTTTATATTTATTTCAATTGCTGATGGATAGTTGTCTGTACTATGACTTGCTTCATGTGTTAAATCTTGACAATCACTGGAAAATGGCTTAGTGACTGATAATGTGTTTGTCTTGTACATTGAAATCTTGATTGTGTGAAGATATCGCTGAGAAGTTCTGATTTTCTTTTCCATACTTATCACATATCTTATATATGATCACCTGATGATTCTTTTAACTTGGTGCAGAAAATGCTTTTGCCTTGTGGTCTACCCCCAGAAAGAGAAGATGATTGACACATGTCCGGTTCAATCTAAGTCATCTGTGGCTAACTGATTGCTGTGCTTAAGCTTGTGTATGGATGAAGGAACATTGGCCTTTTAATGACAGTTATGACTTATGAGTACTGAAGCTATCATTTGTGATTGTTGACCTGTAAAAATCATGTTTTATGGTTAAGGATGGTATGCACTTGGAGTGTTTAAGCAGTTGAATTATAATTTCTTACAATATTATTAGGCATCCACTTTTCAATGTCTTTGTGGTTTTCTCCATGTGTGTTGCTTATGCCAGTTTTCTTATAAGACCCTCGTAATTGTTTTCAATGGCAAGACCCTGATAATTGTCGAAACAAAAATGATGGAAGTGATATTTGTTGCCATGTCCCCTCTGAAAATGAGCTAGGCTTTTTATAACGTGTAAATCCCATCTTACTTTCCATTGCAAGGCAGCTTTATACTGACCACAAGATTTTGGTTCATGCACTTCCATTTGTGTGGTGAAGAACAACATCTGATTGAATTGAGTTTATGTTTTTCTGTGTTTGCTGCCGCACTTGTTGAAAGCATAGCTCTGTTCTTTATTAAGGGGGTTGAGCTGGCTATTATGAAGCGCCATCCTTAAACATTCTGGTGGCTGTCAAGGATGATGCAAACACCAGGCCTGCCTTGAGAGAAAAAAATGTGAAGGAAAGAAAAGGGTGCGAGGGAGCTGCGGCAGGATAAACCATCTCAACTTTGGATGCTGTGAAAAGAAAAGGTGGGAAAGCGTTCTACATCATCACGTTATTTATATTTACATTTTGTCAAGACTTTTATAATTATCGTCTAAACACTTAATTTTTTCCATAATTATTTGTTATTCTTTCGCAATTACAAGTAACAAATGGTAACGTGAAGCTGCTGCTAGCAACCAGGTACCATCCACCTATCCTATTTCCTTCCGTTTTGCGCAACGACTTAGTTTTTTAAAATGCTATTCACTTGAAGAAATATCTGATGCTTTTCAATAATTTAAATATATTTTATATTAAAGATTATTTTAAAAAAACACGCATCACAACATAAATGCAAAGATGCCCCCATATGGAGGACTCGACTGAAATGATGGTGCGTAGGAAGAAGGCAAAATGGGTTCAAATCTGGACCACATGTAGACGAGGTTCAATTCACCTCACCAGCAAGTGGTTTCTTGGTAAACCAATGAAAGCTACACTGCCTGTTTTGAGACGCACCCATTGACAGAGCTTTGAACAATTTTCTTGTTTTGTCTCTATTTACGAGCAGACGTTGTGGAGAACCTCATCATCGTCATTATTATTATTATTATTATTTATCGAGAAGAGTTTTGCATGCCCTCTTGCGTATTGTTTACTAAAAAAAAGATAAAAGGCAGAGAAGAGGAGGCGAGGTAGCTTATCACAAGTCTCTGTCGTTATTAGATTCCATAATTCTTAGCTTATTATTTCGTTAATAAAGAAATAAAACTCTTACAAGCTAGACGTTTTTATATAATAATAACAACATTTATTTAAATTTTTTTTAATAATGTGATCAGGTAAATAGGCTTTGAACAAGAAAATTACCCTCTTAAAAAATAACCTCATTATCCTTCTTACTACAAAACAAAACAAAAAAAAAAACTTAGGTAGAGGTTGTTTGCTTTGCTGCAACTATTGCTAGGCAACAACTACTAAAAAACAAATCAAATATTAAAAAATATAAGAAAACTCCTGCCCTTCCTCTTCTTCTTCTATGATATATGAAAACACGGTCCAAAGATTTCATTAACTTTTTTATATTTTTTATTGATATATTAATATTAATTTTTTTAATAAAAACTTTAAAAATAACTACTATTTTTGGTAAGTAATATTTTCTTGACAGAATCTCCATTTTTTCCCGAGAAAACACAATCCTTGTCTTTAAAACAGATCCTTAAAATTCCCCAAAATGCTTGCCGTTGCCCCCCACCCCCTACTTTACTACTATTATTATTATCATTATTCTCTCTCCAAAGAAAAAAAATCTATCTCCTTTCCCGTTAATTCTTTCGAAAACTTTACCTTCGTCCCCCCCCCCCCCCCCCCCCCCCCCCCCCTCTACTTCTTCTCTTCACTTTCTCAAGATAATGCAGTTTCGTGATTCGCAAACCCTAGTTTCCCTTCACTGATCAATGGGTTTTTCTTAGATTTTTAAGTAACATCTTAGTTTGCCTGGTTGCTAAGTAGATTGGATTACAAAAGATATCTTTTCCTTTTCTTTTCAATTTGGAGGCATTTACGGAATCGTATAGAGTGGTCTTTTAGTGATCTGTTTTTTTTTTTTGACAAGGAAGAGTTTTAGGTCACTTTAGTTGGCGAATTTTGACTGTGAACTTGAAAGAAAAAAAGGGGGGAGGGGTCTTTTTTTCTGTATTCGTTTGGTGGATTATAATATTTGATTGAGATTGTTAGATCATGGATCATGTGATTGGTGGAAAGTTTAAGCTTGGCCGGAAGATCGGTAGTGGATCCTTTGGTGAACTTTATTTAGGTACTCAATTTTTAGTTTTCATTTAGTAGCATTCAAAGTGTTTCGATCACTCTTTCCTTTTGTGTCTTTAGATGGGTTTTTTCCCCTCTTTATTTGTTTGCAGGTATTAATGTACAGAGTGGAGAGGAAGTGGCTGTTAAGTTGGTAGGTGTTACATCTGTAGCAATTATATGTTATTCTTTCTTATAGATTGTTATTTCTTGATTCAGGTATTCATGGATAGTAGTTAACTGTCATGTTTTGATATACTACATGGCTGATGATTGTGTGTGTTTCCATCTGTTTGAAGTAGCCATTTATAGTTGTTGATAGAGAATTTGCTTCTTTTTTTTAATTTTTTTTTTTTTTCCAAATGCTTTTTTGTTTTGAGAAATTTTGATAGTAACTTACTTAAGAAGGATGAATTTGGTTATCCAAGTGGAGGAATTCTCGTGGTGTCTTATTAGCTAGTTAATGTTTTCCTCAATCAATTCATTATATTTACGTTACTGAATGATCCTCTCAGTGGCGATGTTAAAAATGCTTTCTCTACTATGTTCTTAAAACAAAAGGATCCTTGAATATATTTTTTTCTGTTTTTGGCTGGTGATTCCTTGTCTACTAGCTTCTGACTGAGGTCTATTTGCATTAGTTGAAAACATCAAATATTGTACTTTAGATGTTGGAAGCTTCTAATTAGTGATGCTTTTGGTCATTTTGTGTATCTGTAGAAGAATAATTCTATTCTTTTGATAATTTACTGTTATGGTGAGCAAAAGCTATTGTAAAGAGTTTGCAGTTGGTGTGTTCTTGAGTCTGCACTTTCCATGTTATACAATGTTGAGGGAAATAGCCTGCTGTTGTGTTAAGCCTGCCCTAAGGTTGTTTTGGCTGGATGCTTTAATATAAAATTCTGACCTTTTCTGCTCATTTAATCCGAGGATGTAATCAAGTAGATTCATGTATTATGCCATTAATATATATATATATATATATATATATATATATATATATATATATATATATATGTTATAAAACAGTGCAATTTGCACTTTTGGTTTTGTAGCTGATACATGTTCTTATGATTTTCCCAGGAATCTGTGAAAACCAAGCACCCTCAGCTTCATTATGAATCAAAACTATACATGCTACTTCAAGGAGGAAGTAAGTTTCTTTCCTCTTTGCTTTTTAGCCTTGTTGTTAGCTGACTTACTTTAATAAGAGTCAATTTATTTATCTCTCTTTTTTTCTTCATCCTTGTGAAGCGGGTATTCCTCATCTCAAATGGTTTGGTGTTGAGGTTGATTACAATGTCATGGTTATTGACCTTCTTGGACCAAGTCTTGAAGACTTGTTTAATTATTGCAATCGGAAGTTATCTTTGAAAACAGTGTTGATGCTTGCAGATCAATTAGTAAGTATACCATTTTTAAGACAGGCCTGCCTTTTTTTATCAGCATAACAATTGTTAAGAACACATTCTTTTTTAGTAGCTGCTATACTTAGTGTTCTTTCGCATTCCTTAATGTAGATAAATAGAGTTGAATATATGCACTCACGAGGTTTTCTTCACCGTGACATCAAGCCTGACAACTTTTTGATGGGTTTAGGGCGCAAAGCAAATCAGGTATGTTCCTTTTTCCTTTTTATGTTCAATTTAAATAGAATTGTTGGATATTGCAAAGGTGCGAACTTACGAGTTCATCGTTGAGGGACAGTGTAACTATGTCAACAGGAAAAAATCTTTGTGATTTAGAGGTTTTAGATTTGAAAGTTTGTTGGCAATAGAAGAAAAATGGGGTCTTTTCCATTTGAGCAGCACTTGTCATTTTACAATGCTCACATGAGGCTGACTCACTAATTCAGTATTCAATCTTGCACTCTGTTACTGAATGTCTTAGCTGTGTCAAAATCTATCTTATATCTGTTATGCATATGCAGTTTGGTTTTATTACTTAACATATATCTTAGGATGTGCTAATTGTTATTGCGGATTGTTTTCTTGCTACACCCTCTCTGAAACACAGGTCTACATCATTGACTATGGCCTTGCAAAAAAGTACAGAGATCTGCAAACACACAAGCATATACCATATAGGTAAAGTGCTGTTTTTCTTATGCTCTTGGAACCTGTATCATTACCATTTTTGAAACCCTGGTTTGATGATGAAATTTATTCCCCCTCCCGGCTCTTGCCCTTTGCTCATTGATAGCCAGTTGGAGCAAACATGAAGTATTTTATGTTTTAATGTTCATGCTCATGGTTTTGTTATAATTCAGTATTCAGGAGTGCTAAGGACATGCTTACCTCAGATTCATTCTTTAGAGTCCTGATAATTTGTGAGGATTCATTCTTTTGTGTCTGGGACCTATCCATGTTATAGTCTATTTCAAAAAGGAAAAGGAAAGAAAATAGCCAGGAAAGAGTTGGCAATTAGTTGTTTTCTCCCCAGAAGAAAATGGAGGCCTTGGAACTGAGACTTTGAATTGAGAGCAGGATCATACATGGATCTATGCCATGCTTCTGTATATCAGATGTTTTATTATATTTCAAATTAAAAAAAAAATGTCTGTTAGGAAAGAGCTTACAAACTATTGTTTTTCTCTGTAGAAGAAAATGGAGATCTTAGAAAGATTTTAAATGTTCAATGAATCTTGAAAACAGAACACAAATGAATAGTACTGTGTTTCTAATCAGTTCACGTGTACTTTGTTTGATCAGTTGTTGAGTTTGACAACTATGATCATAAAATTCCATCTACTTTTAATCATAGAGTACTTGTGAATGGAAGTTTGGTGAAAAAGTGTTGCAATAATCATAATAAAAAACTGATGTTGTAAGTTGAATCTAGAATTACTGTTGCTTGCAAGAGCCTGGGTGTCCATGCATGTTAAGCTTGCTTCTATTATTTATGTGTAAAGCTGCAATTCAGGAAATCTTCTGCTTGGTATGTTTCCCGTCAAAAAAGGGAAGTGCTGAGGATGCTGCTGTTGGTAATGTTGCTTACTTTTGCAGAGTTGCCCGGGCAACTATCTCTTGCTATTGTTTTTATGTCTTTAAGCCTGGTTCCCTTGGAGCATTCAATGACACCATTTATCATGTTTATATCTGTACATGTTGTTGTGCATTTTTTTGCACATCTTTTCTCTGATGTAATGATGAATTTCTCACCTCCTCCCCTTTTCAAGCCTCTTTCCATTGTCTGTCATGATATATGTGATAAGTTTTTTTTACAGGGAAAACAAGAATCTCACAGGCACGGCTCGCTATGCCAGCGTTAATACCCATCTTGGAGTTGGTGAGTGAACTGATTGTAACTGTAAGATGACTATTGGATGTTGCTAGCACATTTTCAAATCTTTATTTTGATCTTATTATTATGCCATTCTTACTTGCAGAGCAAAGCAGAAGAGATGATCTGGAATCTCTTGGTTATGTGCTTATGTATTTCTTGAGGGGAAGGTTAAGAACTTACTTGACCTGCCTTACCCTCCTATTTGTAAATCTTAATACGTGTTTGATCCTTTTTCATCTGGTGGTTTCTCTGGTTCAGCCTTCCATGGCAGGGCTTGAAAGCTGGTACTAAAAAGCAGAAATATGACAGGATCAGTGAAAAGAAGATGCTTACTCCTACAGAGGTACAATCATTTGCTTTTGCAAGTTGCTTGCTCCAAGTACTTGTTTTTCATGATGTAGTATATGGTACACAATTACAATGGGGAGAATTACTGGTGTACAGGGATACCAGTTTGGTGTTTAAGCAATTAGTTTATCCTGATAAATGATTATCATGATGGTGGAATATGAAGTTAATGGTTACTTTGCAGGTCCTTTGCAAGAACTATCCTTCAGAATTTACATCTTACTTTCATTACTGCCGTTCACTGCGGTTTGAAGACAAGCCTGATTATTCATACCTGAAGAGACTTTTCCGTGACTTGTTTATTCGAGAAGGTTTATCCATGCTCTAGAATATTTGATGCCTTCAATTACTATTCAATTGTTATTTGTGATTTTAAATAGGATGCCTTTAATTACTATTCAATTGTTATTTGTGATTTTAAATATGTTGCTGGGGTTCTAAATTCAATTGTTTAGTTTAGGTTCCTGCCAAATTTTAGAACCTAATATAGGTTTCTAAACTATTTCAGGGTATCAGTTTGATTATGTATTTGACTGGACCATATTGAAGTACCCGCAGATTGGCTCGAGTTCTAGATCACGAGTTAGTATTCCTTATTTTTTTGTGACTGATTTCAGTAGAATTTTTTTTTAACGAGTCTGTCCAATTATTCTTGATTCCGTGTCTTCTTTTAACAGCCAAGTAGCAAACCAGCTGTAAACCCAGGGCAATCTGCAGAAAGAATGGAACGGCCATCAGGTATGTTCTGCTTTTTAGTTAACAAACAATTTTTTGCTTTAATTTTTTTTATCAAGTGAACAGTAGATGAATGCCTGGACATGATATCTTAAGTGTCAATGTGCAATTCATTTGCAGCTCTTTTTGGTATTCCCTAGTATAGATTAATATTTAGCATGACATTTGTGGTACTATTATGTTGCCCTCACTTTTGACAAAAAGAGATTCCTGGGCTACTTTCTTGTGTTTGAGATAATTTTGTTTTTCCAGCAGGCCAGGAAATCCGGGACAGATTCTCTGGTAGAGTTGAGGCATTTGCTCGAAGGAATAGCTCTGGATATGCTTTGCACAGCGATCAGTCCAGGCACAGGTCCTCAGTTGATGCTCCATCATCCAAGGATGTGGTGAGTAGTATTGCAAATTGCAAGAGAAATTATGTACCTTTTAATTTTGGTGCAGTTGGTCCATTTTGCCCTGAATTTTATCCTCACTTCTCAACTGCATGCTTCCTTTCTTCTATCTCCATCCCTTCTACAGCATCCTAATTCAGAAAGGCCCCGTTCATCATCTCGAAATGGCAGCACTTCAAAGAGGGCTGTCATGTCAAGCAGCCGGCCAAGCTCTTCCGGCGAGCCTAGTGAGAATCGGTCAAGCCGGCTGGTCTCAAACAGTGGTCGCCTGTCAACAACCCAAAAGACTAAACCTGGGTTTGAGTCAAAATCATCTTCTTTTACGCGTGCTTCAGCCACAAGTGGCGGTCGAGGCAATACACTTAGGAGCTTTGAACTCCTCTCTATTGGCACTGGAAAGAAGAAATAAGGGCCGGATTTGTCTGGTACGAAGATTTACTTGTGTAAGGGTCACAACCCCCTCGTCTATTTCTATCAGTGTTGGGGCTACAATGGTGTGTCGCCAGTTACTGTATATTCATACCCGCCATGAGGTTTCCATCACAGCAAACGATCAGGGAATCCTCTCTTTGGAAGACGGACTCATCTTGTATCCATCTCTCTGGAGGATTGGCATCCAAAGGCAAGCGGACTCGATTCTTAAAAGAGAATCATTTCGCTGTGCTAATTGTTTATATATTTGAGATACTTTTAGCTCTAATAAATTCTTCAATTTTTCTGGAAAAAAATTACAACTTACGCTAAGAGATCGGCATGAACCTAGGCCATCCTCTCTTTATGCTACTACTATACATATAATCTTAGCTGCGGTTCACCATGGAGGCAGGAGTCTATTCAACAACGAGCGAAAAATGCAATAAAATGGAACTGAATTCTTGTTGATTTTCTAATGTTGAGCTCATTTAAACTTTTCTGTTCAAAATAAAGTAATGATAATAAAAATAAAATATGATCCTACCGGCCGGTTGCAACCTTCCAACGATCCTACCTTTGATCACAGGGTATCATTTGCGACGTCACCATTACAGGAAGAACCCCCTCCGCCTCCTCAACTTGTCAATATCGGCCAATGATCTTTTTGTCACAATTGATCATGTTACTGTTTACATGTTACGTGAACGATAATTTCATGAATTAATTCACGATGAACACAGTGCATTGTTTTGTGTGTTGTGTTTTTTCTTACACTTAATTCTTGGGTTCGGCTGGACCTCCTCTCGGCCCAGCCCAAGTCCAGGAGAGTTGGGCATTTTGGCACAACTTGGCTGGGCTAACCCATTTAGTTGGGTCAGACCCAATTTGATTTTTTTTAAAATAAGAAAATATATAGATAGAGATTAGTCATGATGAAAGGAAAAGACATGTGACTTCAATTCACTCTACAACCATGTTGTTTTTCGATTGATTATGAATCAGAAACTTGCAACTGAATTTGGCTTTAGAATTATATCTCTACAACTAGATCACGGATGTTGTTACTAATGATATTGTTATCAGATGTTGTTTATCCATCAAATAGCAAGGGATCACAGAGGCATTAACGTATCAATTTAGTTTGTGATGAAATTGCAAGTAGTTTGACGGGAGAATAAAACAAATATCTAATTTACTTGGATTATTAATTATATTTTATTGTTATGATTATTAATCAATATATATATATATATATATATATATATATATATATATATATATATATATATATATATATATATATATATCTGTGTGTGTGTGTGTGTGTCATTTAAAGTAATTTTAAAAGTTGACAGCAATATGAAAAATATGATAACCAAAAACACAAAACTGATTTTCATTAAACATCAAACTCAACCACAATTTTAACCAAACACTTCAATTTCAGTTATGAACTGCAACTAAAAACACTTTTCATGAAACTTTTTTTTTTAACCTCAACCACAACAATAACCGTTATGCCAAACATGCTAAAAAAAACAGCCCAATATCAAATTATTATGACATATTTTTATTTTTATTTCAATTATAAAAAAAATAAAAAAAATAAAAGTAGCCTATAAAAATTAACTAATTCAATTTGATGGATTTTGATGAAGTTGAATAAATTTTGGATTTTAATATTTTATGTATTTTTTTGTCTTGTTTTTTTTTAGTTTGTATGTGTTGTTATCAACCTCTTTTTTTATGCATATGTTTTTTTTGTCATATATTGGCCATAGATATAAATGAAATTTTTATTATTTTTTCCTAAAATAGTAAGACAATAGCTAAGACAATAACTCTATAAACAACAAACTAAGGTTAAATTTATTAATTTGATGAGTTCTGATGTAATTTAATTATTTTCTTATTTGAATATTGTAAGTTTATTATTGACTTGTTTTTTAAAGTTTTTTTATAGTAAAAATAAGTCACTATTATATAGTTTAAAAGTAATCAAATGATTATTTTATCTTATTTATATTTTACCAGCTCATTGTTTTGTGTTCCGCCGCAGGTTGAATAATTTTTTTTTAAAAATATATATAAAAGAAGATGATGAAAGTGTGATATATTTTTTTGAGTGTGTTATTAAACTTTGTTTAATAGGTTAATCTTGAAATTCAACAACCTAGTTCTCTAGTCTCAAACTAAATCCCATGCGTCAACCCAAATTAAATTGATTGATTTCATGGATCAAAATGATTGATAATAACATGGCTCGATTTTTAACAATGCTTCAAGATAATAAGTTTTTTTTTTTCACAAAACTATTGAGACAACGACAAATGAGATTGATCTTAGTCCATAGACAAACAATGTCATTGACTCCATTGAGTTTTTTTTTAAAAAAAAAAAACTACACACACACACACATAGAGTTTTAAATGATCACAAAATTGAAAACCGACCTAATTTTTTTTTTATTTGAGATAATCATAACCCTAAAAAACTAAATAAATAATCATATAGTTTGTTTCCAACTAATCTAATATTAAAAGATATAAATCAAGAATGTTTTTTTTTATTAAAAATCATTAATGAACCAAAAAACTATATTTGACCAATGGGTGAACTCGTCAAACTTATAAACTAGGTAACCCAAGCTAGCATGCCAGATTTGCTAATTGGGTTATGCACTTTAGTGAGAATAATATTTTTTTTTCCAAAATTATTTTTATCTAAGTACATGATAAAAAAAATATGACCACAAAATAAAACATCAATCTAATACTGTGATGTTGTAAGAAATTAAGTGACAAATAAAGATCATAATATTAACATCGTGACATGAACAATTACTTTGTTGTGTTTAATGATTTTTTTATCAAAATAAATTTATAATAGAAAAACACATAAAATTTACAATAGAAACCAACACACACAACATTTATTGAATAAAAAAACAATATACAAGTCTAAGCATATGAAAAATCTTATAAAAAAATCGATATTAAAAAAAATAAAAATCAAGAGAAAATCACAAATAAATCATATCTATCTCTTTAAAAACAACACGCACTCAATATCATTAAGAAATCATCACAAACTAATTCAAACAAAAATTCAAAATTTATTTGAAAAAAAAATCAACCGATGCATCATTATTAATTTTTTTTAAAATTAATATAAAAAACAAATGAGGCCTAGTAGATTAGAGCCCGTTTGGCTCTGCGTTGCAACCGGCGTTTTGCCAAAATTTGAATTTTTTTTATTTTAAATGAATATGTTTTGGTGTTTTTAGATTATTTTGATGTGCTGATGTCAAAAATAATTTTTAAAAAAATAAAAAAAAAACATCATTTTAATGTATTTCGGTATGAAAAATACTTTAAAAAACTACCGCAACCGCACTCCCAAACAAACCCTAACGTAATCAAGCAATGGCTTGCGTGTAGGGCTATACTTGTTTTTAAGTTTAACAGGGTAGACATCGTCCGCCCCATACATCAGGATAAATAAATTGACGTGTTGTCTGTTCATCACTAAAATCTAATCACTGTGGTGATTGAAAAAAACAAAATTATTTGTTTTATTTTACCCAAAAATTCATTTTTAACTTATTTTTGGCCCTAAACACTAAAAAAAACACCTTGAATATCTTTGTCAAACCAATTCATGGTCTCAGAAAACATTAAAAAAAACCGTTCTAAAACTTAAATCCACCCGAAGTAAAAAAAAGGCTTTCGGAGCTCAGAATCAGTTTTTTTTAGGTTTTTTCAAAGGTAAAAAGAAAACCTCCTAAATTTAGCTCCCTTCATTATACTAAATAAATTATTTAACATAAAAAACAACTGTTTTAATAGTTAAATTTTTCATCAACAGACACGTTTTCTTTTTAAATAGAAAGCCAACTACTTTTAACTAAAATTGTCACTCCCATTTCGGTTATTATTTCGTTTTTTCAATTGAAATAAAATGTTTCAGTTTCAGAGTGTTTCAGTACGCTGTTTCAGGGTTGTACTGTTTATATATATAATTATATATATTAATTCAAAAAAATAGTTTAAATTCAAAAATAAAATTATTTAGAATTGTGAAATTTAATCTTAAAAAAAACAATAAAATGATTTTTCTGAACAAAATTATGAAGATGTATAATATTATGAAAATGTCATTATCAACTCGTAAGATCATTATATTCTCTTATTGCTCTGAAATTTTAACATAATATATATAAATATGTCACAAGACTCGTCGTAAAATTGTATCTTAATCTAACGGTCAGATTAAGAGATATGATTGATTTTGTAAAATTATTTATTATCTAAAAAAACACTATTTGGCCAAAACAAAATGGGCAGAACGAAACCGGTATGTTTCGGCCAGTATTTGGCCGAAAAATCAAGAACGGGCCAAAATTTAAACCGAGGTAAAAACGACGCTGTTTTGTCTCGTTTTTTTAACTGGTACGAAATGTTTAAACCGTTTCGGTCGAAACAAAACAAAATTGACAACTATGCTTTTAGCCAAATAAATAAATTTAATTTAATTTAATTTAAAAATATTTTTTATTGGATACAATATTACTTACGAGGGAACTTGCCCAGTAAATTAGCAATGTCCCAAACATGAAGAAAATGAAAAACAGATGAAATGTCGATAGAAATGTTTGATTGGCTCTCGTGAAAAGGTATGCAAAAAATGTTAATCCAAAACCTATGAATTTGATTGATATACTAAGTTACTAACAGAGCGTTCGATTTTCCCGATAATGGTAAGCCATTTATTATCGCCGTGCGCAGATATAAGAGATTATCTGCATGAAAAACAGCTGGTGGTGTGAGTTTAGAAGATCTAATTAACTGTGCTCACTAAATTGCTGATTAATTAATTAATTAATTAATTAATGCAATCAATAATTGTAAACAATATATAATTTATTTGCTTATACATACACATAGTTTATTCCTAGCTAACAGCTTTAATTATACATGCTCTTAATTACAGAGCCACCGATTCCTAAAATCAACCTTCCATGCTAATTAATTATAAAATCAATGTTTTGATGTCATTCCTGGAAGGATATCTCATGCGTAGATTCAAGGGCATTAGTTATTTTCCAAAAAACAAATAAAAATGACGATGGCAATAAAAACATCTATGGAAACTTCATGAACTCTTGCTAATCTTTTTTGTTTAAAATAAAATAAAAGAAATAATTTGCCAAACAAAGAAAATAATAATAACAATTCCTCTCAAGACACAATAGTAAAAAACAACCAACTCTTGTGCTTTTTCATGAATTGAACAGAACAAAAATCTTCAATAAAGGCAAATATATATTCTGATTTATAAATTTTCTTTAATGCTCAGGATCGTGATCCTTTTTTTAGCTTTTGCACATAGATTTCTTCAATAAAATCACAATCCTCCTTTCTAAGTGTTCCCACTTTCACTATTTCCCTTCCTTGATTAACCACAATAGTTAATCAAAACACACTAATGACAAAGCCTTCCCATCTACGTACTATAAATACATGCAATCCTTCCTAGGATCCAAGATAAACTCGTGAACTCTCTCTCTCCTCGATCTCTGCAAGTTTCTTCACAGTAACAAGTCTTTTCACTGTCATAGTCGACGCCATGGCTGGATTTGGCTGGAACTTGAGGCGTGGCAACGCACTTGGCTCTAAAACGCCGTCGCTTCCTTCGCAAATCGCCTGTCGACTATGTGACCATGTGTTTGCGAGTGTACAGGCTCTGATAGACCATACTGAATCTCACATGATAGAAAATGTCGAAGCTGCGAGATGGAAAAATGGTCTAAGTTTTTCCTCCTCCCGCGCAGATCCCACAGCCAATCCATTCAGTTTTGGTCCTTCTACTCCTACTCGTTTGACACAAACTGGGTTCCTCGGCCACAATCGCTTCGATTTTCTTTCTTTGACAGAGAGAAACCTTGCCTTCAGTCCCAGCAGTACCCCACAAAATATTGCCTCAGCGCAGCCAGTTAGTACTCCACGATCACAACTTTCATTGCTGGCTAGGACCAGCAAGTACACAGCTGGGTCGCAGCAAGTTCCTCTTACCTTGCCAACGGTGCAGCCAAGAGTGGTAGAAGAGCCTCACGATATTGCTCGCACCAGGCCGTTTCTTCAGCAATTGGAGAGACCGTTCTCATCCGGAGGTAGCCATGGGAAGAATAGATCAAATGCGGAAACGCTGGATCTGACTTTGAAGCTGTAGAACTTGAAGAGGGAGGGTCGATACAGGGGTTTCATGCCAAAACCCTAATCGAGTTTGCAGGGACATGCATGCTGTTTATGTAATTTTATTATTTTTATTTTAAAATAAAGCTCTTAAGTATCCATCGGGTGATTGTCTACTCCATATTTTATTTTTTGTCTCGTTTTAATCAATCAATTATTTTGTTAATGTCTGTCATTATGTAGATCGAGGAGAGATTCTCCCATCATCTTGTTCTCCGCCATGCGTCTATTGGTCATGGATGTGATGAAGTATACTCTAGAATTAAATAATTTTATAAATTCAATGTAACTTAATTATGGTAAAAAGTATTTCCAAACACGTATATATAATTGATATACATATATCTATACGTATATATATATCTGATTTTTCTAAAGATAAGTTCGAGAATGTAATGGATATTAATTATTGCTGTAATATATATCAGGCCAGATGCATTATTTATTTGTGAATTAAAGATATCTTTTTTCTTTTCTTTTTTTTAATGAAATCGGAACGAAATCACTTACCGAGTCATAAATTTTTTATGTAACACCTAATCGATGCTTTTAATTTCTTTGCTTAAATTGAAGAAAAACAAATATAGTAATTAAATATAGACACTAAATTCAAATACTATAAGTCAAACATACTCTTAAACAAATAAACTAATAAAAAGTTAATCTCTCCAATTAAATAAATATATTTTTACTTTTATTTAAATCTTAGTCTTTTATTAGTTATCAATTCCTGAAATGCTGAGCTATTAACTTGAGTATTAATTGAAAAGATAGCTAATTCATTGATAAATTAATGGATTGGCTAATCAATTTTGGTTTAACCAAAGATCTATTGATTAAAAATAATTGAATTATTAATGATTCACATGTAGATTTATTTTTGATTTTGTATTACGATCTGATATACTTTATCTCCGTCTAACTGTTTTATTTGAGGCTGATATGGTAATTTTACTATTTATTGGCAGTGTGAGAAACCAAAAATACCCTTGCAAATTTAAAACTCTTTTGTCTTATAGCAGGTCCACAATCATGGTTTTACTGTGCAATTTTTTTATAGAAAAAGTTGCAAATACTCCCAAACAATAAAAAAATACCAACCGGTCCATGTGAAAAGTTGAATGCCCCTTAAGCCAAGAGTTAAATTTTAACACACTGATAACAAAACCATAACTACACTATTACACTCTGTAATATCTATTTGCTGCCACAATATTTATTTCACACGATATAACTCTTTGCTAATTAACTTGTAAAATGATGGTTTTAATAACCTGTAAATTCATGGCTTTAATAAACCTATGAATTTGATTTTTATTTTTATTTTTTTATATGAGAAAATCTTATCTCTTGGAAAGCATACTTTGAAGGTCCAGGTGAGCGAGTAAACTGTGGTTGTTCCAGATTCTTAAAGAATATACGCCATAACTCGAACTCGAGATATGTTATACAAATCACGAGTTTTTTGTAATCACGTCACGCTAATTGGAACCTACGAATTTGATTGATATACTAACATAGCGATTTTCCTGATTCGAATCTAATTTAATGGTAAGCCATTTATTATCGCATTGCGTAGATCATAAAAGATGATCTGCATGAAAAACAGGTAGTGATATGAGTTTAGAAGATCTAATTAACTGTGCTTATTACATTGCTAATTAATTAATTAATTAATGCAATCAATAACTGTAAACATTATCTGGAATGAATAAATGACTAAAAAAATAAGTTCGAGAATGTAATGAAATCGGAACGAAATTACTTAACGAGTCATAAATGTTTTTATGTAACACCTAATCGATGCTTTCAATTTCTTTGCTTAATTTGAAGAAAAGCAAATATCGTAATTAAATATAGACGCTCAAAAAATTATATTATAAGTCAAACATACTTTTAAGCGAATAAATTAATAAAAAGTTAATCTCTCCAATTAAATAAATATATCATATTTAATTAATCTATTTTTACTTTTATTTAAATCTTTGTCTTTTATTAGCCACCAATTACTGAAATGCTGAGCTATGAGCTTGAGTATTAATTGGAAAGATAGCAAATTCATTAATGGACTGGCTAATCAATTTTGGTTTAACCAAAGATCTATTAATTAAAAATAATTTAATTATTAGTGATAGTCGTTAGAATAGTGTGATTCCGTACAATCTACAATTGAAAATTTTCAAAGTCATCCAAGCACGTCCAGTCATATCTTTCTCCAAGGCATCACCGGATTTTGCATCAGTCAGTGGCATGACTGGATTATTTGCTTGATCCAGTCCTGGATTTGTTTTTATTAACTATGATAAGTGTGGTTAAAGTTGTTTTTAAAAATATTTTTTATTTAAAAATACATTAAATTATATATATTTTTATTTTTAAAAAAATTATTTTTGATATCAGCACATGAAAATGATCCGCATGTAGATTTATATCTGATTTTGTATTACAATCTGATCTATTTTATCTTTGTTTAACCGTCTTATTTGAAGCTAATATGATTATTTTACTGTTTATGAACAGTGTGAGAAATCTAAAATACCCTTGCCAATTTAAAACTCTTTTGTTCGATAGCAGGGGCACGATCATAGTTTTGCTGTGCAATTTTTAGGAAAAGTCACAAATACCCTCGAAACAATTACAAAATACTAACAGGTTCATGTGAAAAGTCGAATTCCCCTAAAGCCAAAAATAAAATTTTAACATACTAAAAGACAAAACAATAATTAAATCATTACAATCCACGGTAATATGTCTGCTGCTATAATATTTATCCCACACGATATACCAATATTATTTTTCAATAATTATTAACATGTCTGCTGCTATAATAATTAAACTATAACAATAATTATTTTTTTATAACTAACTTGTAAAATGATGGTTTTAATAGCAATGTTGCCATACATGCTCCTTTCACATCTCTTTGTTTTAAGTCTTCGTAAGGATTCTCCTGTCGGTTTTTATTTTTATTTTTAAAGAAAATCAACATCAGAAAACATCCGCATCCAATATTTTTTTTAAATGAAATAAATATTAATTGAGTAGCAAAATCATTGTATGTATTTTTTTAGTGGGTCGCGGAGGAATGACCATATGATATCTTGCTGGTGTTTGTGCAGCGTCGCTATACGTGTCAGAAGCAGAGAGGGCCAGTTTTTAATATTTAAAACTAACAGCTTCACATTCTTAAATTTCTTAGGTTATTTAAGCAGTGCAACAGAGTCATCTTTTATTTTCCCATACGTCGGGTGCATTAAATTCTTACAGAAAAACAGTGTGGTGTGGAGTATGGACAAAAGTGAGATGAAAGAGGCCATCTGTTTGAGGGTACTATTTTGCATTATTTTTATTTAAAAAAAAAAAATTTTTGTTTGCATTTTAAATTAATTTTTGATATTTTTAAATTATTTTCATGTGATGATTTTAAGAGTTTTATTCTCTCATTTAAACCCATTAAATATGTTTTTTAATAAATAAAGTTTAATCGCATGACAAAAATAGTCAAGGTATTTCATGCACGTGTGTTTCGCACTATTTTGTTATATTTATAGTACCATACAGCCACTTGAATTTGGCCGAAAGAATTCTCTGACATTAACCGTCTAACCGTTTATTTCCAAAACCTATATGTGAGTGGTTGAATCGTTGTTTGATCAAATTTTAAAAAAAAAATTATTATAAATTATTATTTTTTTTGTTTTTAGATTATTTTGATATGCTGATATCAAAAATAATTTTTAAAAAATAAAATAAAAAATATTTTTTGTTTTTAAACAAAAAACACTTTCAAAAGCAACCGCAACTACACTCCCATATAACCTTATATATCTGTAATAATCTACCTTTTTTTCTCTAGTACTGACGATGGTGGCTAATGTTTTTTTATTTCATTATTATTTTGATAGGTCTAAGTGTTTCATCAAATTTAATTTGGATTATTAAATAATATCTTAAAATATATATTATTCTTTCATAAAATACAATAGTTCCAATTAATAAATAAAAAAAACAAGAATGACAAAATAGAGCCCGCACAACAATATGATTTATCCATCATCTAATAAAGAGATAATTACAAAAATACTCAATTCATTTTTTCCTTACATTATAAATTAGCCATACGTACGATTCTTACCTAACATATGCACTGCCGATGATGCTATTAAAATTTATTTACACTGGTGGCTCTTCCTACATTGAACATGTCCTGCCCAGAGTTAATAATTCAATTAAAAAAAAACCCACTACCCTTTAACAATGCCATGACCAATTTCTGTGAAAATTATTTGTGGATTTGGGTACCTCTGATAAAATCAATTTTTTTTTAAAGATTTTTTTTTATATTTTTAAATTATTTTAATATGCTGATATTAAATATAACTTTTAAAAGGTATAATAAGAAATATTATTGCAATATTTTTTTAATAAAAAAACAACCACTATCAACTTCCAAACACATATTCCTTATTTCCACTAAAAACAATACCGCAATTAAGGTAAATTTTAACTTTTATGTTTTTCTTATTTTAAAGAATGAAAATATATTGCTTGGAATTATAAATCTACTAGCTATATTGCATGCGCGGTGCCGCGGATATTCTTGTGTATATAATTTAACATAAATAAATTCACAACGATAAATTTGTATGATATAACTACATAAAAGTTATAGATTAGGAGATAAAATGTATAAATTTTAAAGTATAGTTTGTTGCGCAAGCATAGAATACATCTTTTAGAATGTAGGTATTATGTCATAAAAGATCAAAAAAGAGCGCGAACTAACATTAAAAAACAAGAGCAAAATATTTTCATAAGAAAAAAATAAAAAAGTAATCACTAAAATCATCGTCATTATTGTGCAGATAGTAAAATTATAAAAATCATGTAATACAAAGAGCAAATAAAAATAATAATAATGAAAAAATAAAGGGGAAAAGGAAGCAATATTAATTTAAAATATTATAACAATAGCAATATCAGAGTCTTAACATCTAAAATTATTATTGTTGTTACTACCAAAACAATAAAAATTGTCAAATTATACTGAGGAAAAAAATAAAAAGCATGAACAAAATAGCAAGCAAGAAAAACAATTAAAATATTATTATTATTATTATTATTATGAAAGAATAAATGAATGAATGAAAGATTAAATTTTTTTTGTAAAAATTACAAAAAAAGATCAAACAAAAAAATACAATGAAAACTAAAAATTATCATTGTTATCATTGTCAACACAATAAAAATTATCAAATTGTTCTGAGGGAAAAAAAAAACACCCAAAAACATTAACAAAAGAGTAAGTAAGAAAAACAATTAAATTACTATTATTATTATTATTATTATTATTATTATTATTATTTTCATTTATTTATTTTATTTTTGTGTTAATAATGAAAGGGAAAAAAATCCGGAAAACTTCAATACAAGATCAAACAAAAGAATAAAACAAAAACAAAAACTATTGTTGCTATCACTACCAAAACAATAAAAATTATCAAATTATCCCAAGAAAGAAATAACTAAAAAACATTAACAAAAGAGTAAGCAAGAAAAACAATTAATTATTATTATTATTATTATTATTATTATTATTATTATTCTTGTTGTTGTTGTTATTGTTATTGTTATTGTTATTATTGTGTTAATAATGAAAAAAATAAAATAAATGAAAGACTAAAAAAACCATAAAAACTTTAAGAAAATTTAAATCATAAAAAGAAATCAAGGGATTAAAAAAAAACATTAAAGTATAAGGCCCGAAAGGAAAATCAAATATTAAGGGATTAAAATCCAAAATTAAAAGTATAAGGACCAAAATTAAAATTAAATTTATTATCAATTTTAATCAAAGGATAAAATTGCAAAAATGGAAACTGTTGTACCGAATTTATCGAGTTATTTAAACCCAATCCAGAAATTAAAAGAAGGAGGATCGAAGTGAAATTTAAACATTCAATTAATTTCAATCAAAGGACCGAATCGAACTAAATCAAAACTTATATAACAAAAATCAGGACCATAAATAAAATTAAAAGTACAGGGACCGAAGTGAAAAAGCATGAAAACCGGGGGACTCCCCTGTTTTTTGACGTGCAGGAGAGAGAGAAACGGTTGTAGCGGCTTTAACCGGCCACCGCCGCGTCAACGGACGTTGGAGTACAAAATGCGCCGCACACAGAGGAAGACCAAGCGGAGGCGCATCGACTGAGACGTCGATAGCTAATCTCCGGCGACGCCATGACCACGCACACGCCACTTAAATAGGACGTGGGGCGGAATACTGTCGACCGCGTGTGACAAACGCGCTGACAGTAAAAAATAAATAAATAAATAAAGCATGGTCAATTACCGGTGTAGCCCTGTGCCTAAGTCATCTATTTTGTCTTTTTTCGGGGCTATACCGGTAATCAACCATTTCCGGAGAAATATTAAATAATGAAAAGGTAGGCGGACCGGACAGGACTGGTCCAGTTCGAAATTATGCAATTACCGCGGAGCCCCTCCACCCATAATCATTTTTTTTTGTCTTTTTCGAGGGCTAAAAGGGTTATTTCACTGTGCAAAAAACAATAAAAAAAAGGCAAAACCGGGAAACCGACCAAACAGAACGAACCGAGAACCGAACCAATCTAAAAATACACTATTATATTCCACAGTTCACACACTCACATGCTATAGTGCCGGGCGCTGCAGTGAAATGTCCACATGGTTTATATATTAGGTAATTTCTATAATTATCAATGGTCACAATCTATCCTTTCACACAACTCAAAATCCCCGAGATTAAAGGGAATTAAATATTAATAAATTTATATTTATAATTTAACTCTTTTTTTACCCTTTTGGCAAGTTAGGAGACGATGGAAAGTTAAGTAGATGAGCGATAAGTTGCAGGTTCGGTCCTTTTATTTTTAAATTAACAAAGAATATTTGGGTTGTATAAAAGTGTTTTGCTATTTTTTTTTATTAAAAACGATTCAGTTAGTTAATTCTATTTTTTTTATTTAATCTGAATTTTAAATTAAATTAAACCATGTGGAAATTACCATGATTATGATTATTGTAATAAAAAAGACAATAGGGATAAATGTTACATGTTTCCATGTATTTTATATTTTAAGAGTATGTAAATCAATTCCAAAACTTTTACAGAGATAAATTTATTTTTAATCAAAATATATTTGCATCTATCTTATATTTGTTCTTTTTATAAAACACTATCAAATACAATCTAAATAATAATCATGAGTATTTACTGGTTTTTTAAATTACATTTAATTTAACTTTTTTAATTTAACATTTGTTAGATTCCATCATTACGCGTATCAAATATTTCATCTTTAAATCGCTTTCATTTCACATTTAACACCCCACTATCAAGCAATTTAAAATATTAGATGTTAACTCTTTATTTAAAGACAGCCTTAAACTAATTGATTTAAGAATGAATTGTCGGATAAGCAAGAATAGAGTCATTATGCTGCAAGGAAACAATCGTGTTAATTACAACTATTCAAAGTATTTTTATGTTAATTAGTCAAACAAATACTTCCAAACCGAATGCGAAATCATTTTAAAAAATTCGAAATCATAAATGAGATTTCTTTGATTAATCAACTGAATTTCTTTCTTAATAAATTCCTCATTGCTGACCAAATAAATACCCCAAGCTGAAAAAGAAATTTACTATATATATCTATATAAACGTTTATAAAGTAAACTACAAGCGAGTGAGTGGATATTGACTAACTCCACGCAAGATGCAGCCAGTAGTGGAAAAAGCCATCCATCCATCATGCATCCAGGGTAAGCGTTGATGTAATAGAGGCTACATTAGTAATTTCAAGTCCAAAAATCTTGGACCATTGTTTGAAGCAATGCTGTCAGTTCTGGCCGGTGATTAGTTTTTTTAAATGGAATGTTTTGGTTTGTGAGTGTTTTGACGTGTTGTTTGAGATTGTATTGTTTATATATATATATATATATATATATATATATATATATATATATATATATATATATATATATATATTAATTAAAAAAATCAATTCAAATCTAAAAATAAAATTATTTAGAATTTTTTAATTTAATCTAAAAAATACACAACAAAATAAAAGTTCTGAACAAAATTATATATATATATATATAATATTATGAGAATGTTATCATTAATCTCGCAAGGTCATTACATTCTCTTATTATTTTGAAATTTTAACATAATATATATAAATATATCAAGAGGCTTCTCATAAAATTTCATCTCAATATAACGGTCATATTAAGAGATATGATTGATATTATAAAATTATTTAAAAAAATACTATTTGGCCGAAACAGAACAAGCAGAACGAAACCAGAACGTTTTGGCCAATATTTGGATGAAAAATACAGAATAAACTAGAATTTAAACTGAGATAAAAACAATATTATTTTATCTTATTTTTTATTTGATACAAAATATTTTGACAATTTTGATCAAAACACAAGAAACTAATAACCTTGATCTGAACTCCCTTATAGACTTTTTGTCCTCATATGTCAGCATTCGTTCGATTTATCTAAACTACCCTTGATCATTTCCTCTATTTACCTCGGCCACATTAACGTCGTACTTTTTCCTGCTGCACACAATTTTCTTACTGTCCAGTTGGTATCCAAAGCAGAACCTCTCTCTTTCCCCTTTCCTCTCTGCTTGGGATCTCAGCTGCAACTTTTCTTCTTCTTTTATAGCTCTCGTCTTTTCACAGAGAGCGAAACCTTAATATATCAATGGCTCTTTTGGCAAATTAATCTTTCTGTCCTTCTTTCTTTTCTCCCCCCCCCCCCATTTGATCTCATTTTTGGGGCTATTAAATATTAGTTTTTGTTGAGAATGAAGTCTTCAACTCGGCTTGACTCGGCCATTTTTCAACTCACTCCAACTCGAACCAGGTAATTTACTCTTTTATATTACTTTGCTTTCTCTGCATGTGTAGCTTAGCTTATTCCAGCACTTGTAACTGTTTTATGTAAGCATTCAGTATTTTGTTATTATATTAATCATCACCTTTTTTTTTTTGAGCAAATATATTACTCACTCAATGCTTGAGTACTCGAAGCATAAACCAGCTTTCTTTTTTTTTTTTTTTTCTGGGTTTTATGAGTTGATTTCTGTATTCACTGGAAACCTTTTGCTTATTGAAACGATCTGGTTATGGGCCATAGATAAAGTTAATGATGCATTTCATGTTGACATTAGGCTGTGAATTATTTTCAAATTTCGAAGCTTTACCAGTTAACATTTTAGTGCTCAAGTCATTGACTATTGGTTGTAAATTTTCTGGCGATAATTAACTTGGATTTTGCTGTAATTTTTTTTATCAGGTGTGATTTGATTATATGTGTAAATGAGAAGAGAGAGAAAGTAGCGTCTGGGTTGGTTCAACCATTTCTTGACCACTTGAAAACTGCTCAAGATCAAGTAGCCAGGGGGGGCTACTCAATAATTCTTGAGCCTGAAAGTGATGCAACGTGGTTCACCAAAGGAACAGTTGAGAGGTTCACATTGCTTTCTAATGCTCCCCGGTCACCACTTTAAATATCACTTATTGTTGTTGTGGTGGTGGTAGTGAGTATTGATCTTTGATATATAATATCTTGGTTTTGATCAAGAAAATGCATAAATGTTTGTTCCAAACGAAGTTTAATTAAGAGTTTGGAAAGCTAGAAAGAAAAGATAATACTTGAATGAGAAATGGTTGAGACAAAGATAAACTACAAAAACATGATATAGATGTTTCCTGTATCTTTTTTTTTTTTTTGGAATGGGATGTTTCCTATATCTGCTATTGCCAAATGACTATTTTGTGCAAGAGGCTTGAACTTTATGTGATTTGCCGCTGGTCTTTTTATTTAATAATGTAATTCGTTTGGTTTCTTGATCATAACTCGATTTGCAGTTTTATGTTGTCAGGTTTTAACTAAGTTTTGAGTTTCTTAAGCGTAATTCATGCAAATCTTGGTTTAATTTTGCCTCCAAATCATTGTTGCAAACTATTTTTTTTATTGTATAGATTTGTTCGCTTCGTGAGTACACCAGAGGCGTTGGAACGAGTTTACAATTTAGAATCAGAGATCTTGCAGATCGAGAAGGGAATTGCAATTCAAAGCAACAATGATATGGGGTTGAGCTCAGTAAGTAAATTCATGAAGCGCCTCATGATGCAAAATCAGAGCCTAGAATTGAATTTTGGTTGTCCTTTTTTATCCACAGGTAGAATCTCATCAAGCAAAACCCGTAGAGCGCATTGAAGGTACTGTTGCAAAAGAATTTTGGCCTTGTGTTTGTCTTTGTATTAAAAGCTCTTTTATTTTCTGTCTTCTGCTTCTAGTGCTTTCAAAATTGTCTTTCTAAACTGTGGTCAATGAATCTTTGTTCTTCTTGTTTTTATATCCTTTCTGGTGGGTTTAAGGAGGGTGACAATTCTTTTTTAGTATATTTACCTAGTAGTTTTTCATTCTCTTTTTGTTTATTCTTGCTGTTAAGTAGTTTCTGTAATGCTACCAAAGTGTTTGATCACATTTGCTATCCTATGAGCTAAATGATTAAAAATATAATTGTCTAGCTGTGGTGCTGTTTTTTGTTGGTTTTAGATTATATGGGATGACTTTTGACAGGTAGCAAGCCTCTCACAGATTCTAGTGAGGAAAAAGCCATTGTTCTTTATAAGGTAATTGGTCACTGATAATCCTTATCACATAGTGAATTATTAACATTTTCTTTCTTTAATTTCATCTCTTTGCTTTCTTGCAGCCTGGCTCACATCCACATGAAGCAAATGGGTCGACTGTGCAGGAAGGAAGTTCCAAGTAAGTATCACAAATCCCATGAGTAACTGGATAGTGAAAAAGAAATTAATTTAGGGAAGGATTTATTGCTTCAAAATTCACGTACCTGATTGCTGTCATCAGTAACAAATAACAAGATTATGATGAAAAAAGATAGTGTATAATTGTTTAACTTTTACTTCAAAATTCACAATCCTCAATGTGACTTTTGATTTCAATTTCCTAAAGATCCATGCGTCAAACTGCAGTTACAAAAATTACCAAATTTATTTCAGTTCCCTACTGCAAATTTCATCATCATATTCTTCATCTACCAATATAAATCGTACATAAAGGGTATTAGAAGTTGTATCATGATTTCAAGACACATAGCTAGAGTCAAATAAGATTGCAGGGTCAATTACTTTCTTATTCTGCAAAGCCTCTGTATTGACTTCATTTTCTGTCATTGTAATGCAGATTCACAGAATGCCAAAAAGTTTGTTGTTAAGGAGTATGTTGCTCACATTCTTGAAATAATTATTGTAGTTGATGATGAGTGGCTAGACTATACCATATCAAAATTTGATAGTTTCATGACTGCTAGCATCTCTAAGTGTAATCCATTGTTTATGTAGACTCACCAGAAAAAAAACAAGTGTTTTAATCAAATACTGCATTTGGTTTGTGTATGCTAGGGTTCAGCTTATTAAAGTTCTGGAGACACGAAAAGCTTCGCTGCAGAAAGAGCAGGGCATGGCCTTTGCACGTGCTGTAGCTGCTGGTTTTGACATTGATCAAATGACACATTTGATATCATTTGCTGAATGTTTTGGAGCCTTACGCTTGATGTAAATAGCTTTTTTTTATTCATTCTCTATATGTTGCTTTCATGTTGATCACAAATTGGTCAGTGGTGTAGCTATATTTCCTAGAGGATAATCTCGATTGTGGTTCCATTCATCAATGTGAACAGGGATGCAAGTGTCAGATTTATGGAATTATGGAAAAGAAAGCATGAAACTGGCCAGTGGGTTGAGATTGAAGGAGCTGAAGCAATGTCTAGCAGGTCTGACTTTTCTTCCATGAATGCATCAGGCATTGTTCTTTCTAATACAATAAACAAGCAGTGGCCTGAAACTCCCGATGGTAAAAGGAAAGCTGGTGCTGGCCCAAGTGCAGGTATGAACTCCAAATGTAAGCAGTTCCCTAAAAATGAAGAGTTACTCTATTGTCATTGCCACTCAGTTACATGTCTTCACTATCTGATGGAAATTAAGTGTCATGGGTGTCGGAAAGGAATACAACTGATACTGATTCAAGGAAATCTCTCAAGGAGTGGAAAAGCCTGAGACCTGACATCAGCCTTACACTTCACCTAAAATTAACAACTGACTGTAATATGCTGGACTGGCTATCAAGGGCTCATGGATTTGCGCTCCTTTTTTATATATAGAATAATGCTTTCTTTGTATTAAGAACAAAGGTGCAGCTATTGATGTCAACATCACTTCCAATAGCAGCAAAAAACATTTTGGACAGAAGCATGTCCAGTAGCGTGAAAAAATTCTTATAAGCATGCTAAAAATGTTGAACTTGGAATGTCCTAACTGTAATTATTTGTGGCGTTGAATTTCATTTATTTTTTAGTTTCTTTAAGAATTCAATTGAACATTTGTCAACTGATCTGCCAGATGAGCGGCCTCCAACAGATCAACACCCATCACCAGGCCAACAGGAGTATTTTCAAGGCCAGTTTCCACATCCTATGTTCCCTCCTTGGCCCATTCATTCTCCACCTGGAACAGCGCCTGTCTTTCCAGGGTATCCCATGCAAGGCATTCCTTACTACCAGAATTATCCAGGAAATAGCCCAGTTTTTCAGCCACCAAATTCATCAGGGGCGGATCCTAGAATCAATGCTGGTCAAAGAATGAGTCACAGAAGGCATTCTATGGATAGCAACACTGAACCTAAAGCTTGGGAAGTAGATGCTTTGAGAACAAGATCTCAGGATGAGACAGAAGAGAAGGAAACTTCAGGAGGCCGAGAACCTGGGAGGAAGGGAAGTAATTCAGGTAAAAGACAATCAGGTACAGTTGTTATTCGGAACATCAACTACATTACTTCAAAGAGACAGGACACATCTAATAGTGAATCTCAATCGGCTTCTGGTTCTGAAAATGATGAGGAAGATGAAGTTTTATTGAACACCACTCTAAATGCCAAGCATAGGAACTCATTGAGATCCTCAAAAAGTATGGGAAGCCATAAAAAAACTCTGGATAAACTGAATACGTCATATGTTGCTAGAACATCTTATGGGAAGGAGGATGATGGTGGACACTGGAAAGCATTTCAAAATTATTTGCTAAAAGATGCTGATGAAGCTGAACATGCTGTTGACCAAGGCATGAATGCAATGGAAAAGAATGTTCACGCAAAAAGGCGACAAAATATAATGGGTGATGATCCTTTAGTTATTGATGGACGAGATCCAGGTGATATTCAAGAAAGGGATGTGACAGATACACAGAAAATTAGTGGAAACTGGACCCGCATGACTAATGCATCAAAAGATGAATTGCTGATATCCAGAAAAATGGGTCAGCCTAATGATGGTACAAGGTTTGTAAATGGTCAAATGGATCTACAGTCTGCGGAAATAGATGGCGGGAGATGTCGGTATAGGATGAACACAAATGATGATTTTGTGATTCTTGGACGAGAAAACAAGCCAGGTTATAGAAGTTCCTCATCAGATCCACTAGCTGTTAATGGATTTGAGACTGCAAAAAATGATCTGGACAAGAGGTCATCCAACAATATGGATGACGATTCATATGTAGTTTCACTACGGTCAACATCACTAGATCAAGTGGTAACTGAGGGAAGAAACATTATCGATGTGGATTCTGAGTTCCCATCAACAGCTCAGAAGACAGAAAACTTGTCTAACAGGGTTGGAAGCCGAGTCAAATATGAACCAGATGATTTAAGTTTGATGCCTGAACGTGGGACAGAAAAGGGATCAATTGGTTTTGATCCTGCTTTAGATTATGGTATGCAGGTCTCACTACATAAGAATAATAAGGAGGTGGTAACTGGGCAAGGCTCTAAAAAGTCAGTCAAGTACTGCAAACCAAAACTCGTTCCAGATACTTCAGATAGGAAGAAGAAAGTAGGGCCAATAAGGAAAGGAAAGCCTTCAAAGTTGAGTCCTTTGGATGAAGCAAGAGCCCGTGCTGAGAAGCTAAGAATATTTAAAGCTGATCTCCAGAAAATTAAGAAAGAGAAGGTACTTTTCCTTGACCTTTTAGTGAGCACTCAACTCCACATTGAAAGTTGGAGTACTTTCAGCAAAGTGGGGTGTTGATCTAGGCCCCAACCAGTTCTGCCATGGGTTAGTTCTGTCTTCCCATGGGGGATGATTTATCTGTTTTACTAGCTAGCTCACTAGGAGTTATCCTCATATTTGGAATCTCTTTTGTTTTTCAGGAAGAAGAAGAGATTAAAAGACTGGAAGCTTTGAAGTTAGAGAGACAAAAGAGAATTGCTGCTAGAGGCAGTTCCACTACTGCTCAGCCAGCATCGCAGCCAACCAGAAAGCAATTGCCAACAAAACTTTCCCCAAGCTCTTACAGAGGATCAAAATTCAGTGATTCAGAGCCTGGATCCTCATCACCTCTGCAAAGGTTCCCCATCAAAACTGTTTCTGCAGGATCAGGTGACTCTCGGAAAGTCTCTAGGTCCAGCAAATCGAGCACTGGACCTAGCACTGCTGGAAATAGATTAACTCTGTCATTATCGTCATTGTCTGAACAAAAGAATGAGAAAAGTGGTGTAACACCTGATTCAAAGGCATCGATGGCCAGGATTAGAAGATTATCAGAGCCAAAAGTAAGAAGCAGCAATCATGCTTCAATTAAACCACGAAATACTGGACCAGTACTGAAACCAAAATTATCCAGTGGGACTGAGAGCAAGAAAATATCTGCAATCATGTACCATGATAAAAGCAAAGCAGCATCTCTTCCCGAACTGAAAACCAAAACCCCTAAAGGGAAAGACTTTGCCCCTGGAAATTCAGCAGCAAAAGAAATTCCACAGAAGATGCATGAAAGCAAGGCCATTGCACCTTCGGAAAGCGCTGAGCTGAAACAGAATGGAAACAAAATTTCACATCATAGTGATGAGGATGATAACCCAATAATTGAGAAGACCGTTGTTGTGCTCGAGTGTGAGAAGCCTTCCATTCCCTATCTACACACATCAGAGCACAAAATAGAAGTACAAGATGGATACTTTAATAACTATAAAATAGGGGAGAAAACAGAGACTGTGGTGGACTGTGCTGCTATTCGAGCATCAGTTTCACCGCTTACCATGGATGGGATTGGTAGAAAACACACTGAGCACCAATTACCAAAGCACCCTGGGCCTCATGAGGTAAGTAACTAGAAATGATTATTACTGGTATATCAATGCGTGCTACTTCTAAAATAATTGGCTTGTAAATTCACTTTGGAGACTTCAGACTTGGATTAAGTATGTAGTGCATTTGAAATGAACATAGTAGTACAAGATTGGAAGTATTCCATTATAGCAGATATTTAGATTTGAAATCGATTATGTTATGTTTTTAATACTGGATTATACAATACCTCACAACCAGTTGATAGCTCCTTTCACGTCTCAATGGAAATCTTGTGAATTGTAACGAACCTCCTTTATTGATAAATTAAACTTGTAGCAAGGGTTCATCTAAGTTTATCTCTTTTCTTAAAACCTCCTTGCTGATGTAATTGTTTCTACTAGGTCCCAGAATCAATGTGATAATCTTCTGATGATGATCTTCTCATCAGGAACATAGACTGATATTTTGCCTCTGAATGGCAGCACAAACTTCTGCATTGTTGTAAATTCTGCACTTTTTTATGAGTAAACCCTTTTTTTTTGTACCGATGGAAATCTGTTTCATGATTTGATGTTTGTTATGTATCATCTTCTGTTCTTAGGCTGCGTCTGTACATGCAAGTCATGCAGAGAAGGAATCAGCAAAGCTTACAAGCACCATTGCTGAAAAGCCCTACAACACCCCTTATGCTCGGGTCTCATCTTTGGAATATCCACGTACTGGAAAGTCTGAATATGGCAAAGCATCTCCATCAAGCTTACAGACAGATTCAGCAGGCACAGAGACCATAAAAGCTTACGTGTCTGATTTAAAAAGCTTGAAACTAGAAGAGATCCCTGAAGCATTGGAGGAGCCTCATACAAAGGAATCATTAAAGGGGTTTCGACAACTGCTGAAGTTTGGAAGAAAGAGTCATACTGCAGGTAAACGTAATGCAGAAATAAATCATGTCAGTTTGAATGGGTCCAAGACAGATGATAATGCTGCCTCTTCCAGTAAAGGTAAGAGCAACTATACTTTTGCCCCTGCTTTTAGTGGATAGTTAAACCCAAAGTTTCTTGGACTGCTTAGTGGTTCCACTGAATATGACTATCCAGGAAACATTTAGTAAGCAAATGGCCCCGTATCTTATAAATCTTACAGCTAAGTCTAGTTTTAAAGAATATACCGAATGATATTGGTAATGTTTGGACCAAAATTAAGTAGCTTTTTGCTGTTAATGCCGCCAACACAGCTCATTTCTTTTCTACGCAAAATAACATCATCTCAACTTCTATATTTGTCTTTTGATATCTCAAATCATTTAAAAAAATTGTGTGCGAACAGGAACTGGTGTGTTTTAAACATCTGTACCTTATCGAGATTAATATTTTGGTAGGTGAAGCATATATCTATAAGAAATACTTTGCAAACAGAGGTGTCTGTAAATTTTGAGTGCCCTCTCTCTAATTTTACTATCTGAGGTTTGTCAGTAGAATTTATAACTAAATACTCCAAAATGAGTTTAATGCTGATAGATATATTTAAGCACAAGCCTTAATCATGATTAATAATTTGTACTTTCCACAAGATCACTCAATTTTTGGTTGTTGCACCAGTTCATACATTGAAAAACCTTATCTCTCGAGATGAAACCCCCACTGCTGGCTCCAATCAAAAGAGTAAGCTCTCTTATGCCCACATCAAACTCATCATATAACACTGTTGTTCATAGATTATGTTGTCACTAAGATAGAAAAAACATGGTTGCAGCTTCTCGTCATTTCTCACTGTTATCGCCCTTCCGAAGTAAGACAGGTGAAAGAAGTTGACTACTTGATAGCTGATATGTGGATGTACCAAAGCAGAAAGCTGGTCTTGTTTTTCACCATTTTGGTTGTGCTTTGTTGATTTTCATGTCTTGTATCTTGAAAGAAAGGTACGCTAGTTTCATTACGTATATCGGTCAATGTACATTCACATTCAAATTCAATATCTAAATTTCTTTTGATTAATTAGGTTGTTGACTTGTTGCTCCCTCCCACTCTTATTGATTAAAGCACAACGGTGTTGATAGATTGATACAAGTATTTGACATGGCAAATGGATATCCTGGAATCTTCACAAATGTAAGGCAAATGGCTCATCTAGGATTTTGTAGACTTCTTATCCAAACTAATGTGTGGACCAAGAAGCAATGCGGGAATATGTATCCGATCAGTTGTTGTCATGGGCACTTGCACCAAAACTTCTGTGGAATCTGCGTACCGTTGGCATCTGGTTAATTTTGTTAGTTAAGTTAAAATTTTACTTGACTGAATCAAAGTGGAAATTTAATGTTGTGCGACATTTTAGCAGAACAAAAAAATAATTTGAAGTTTCAATTCTTTGTGACAATCTCTTTGAACGTCAAATCCAAACTGGGTTTCATGGATGGAACCATCAAGATTCTGTCTGTCATAGACAAACCAGATGAGTATGCCTCATGGAAAAAGTGCAATGATATGATTCTATCTTGGATTCTTAATTCACTCACACAAGATAGTGTTATTTTTTCCACCACAATTCAGGAGGTGTGGGAAGATCTTCAAGATCGTTTTCTTCAAAGCAACAATCCTAGTATTTTTCAGATTGAAAGAGAACTTGTTGTCTTGCTCAAGATCATATAACAATTCCAGCCTATTATACAAGACTTAAGAATTAAGATCATATAATAATACCATCTGCTCTATGGGGTGGACCATAAGAGGTGCTAGCTAATGTAGTTCTGTATAGGACTTAATGAATCATACAGTGCAATTCGGGGACAGATTCTATTGATAAACTCATTGCCTGATGCTGCTAAAGTCTACGTTTCTATTGTACAGGAGGAGAAACAACATAGTCTAGGAAGTACTCGTGAAACGATGAAGAATTCAGCCATGGCTGTGCGAAGGGCTGAACCAATAGCCCTGGCTACTAGACGTGGTCAAGGTACTTCCTCTCGATCCATCCCACCTAACCGAAAGCCATTGCATTGTTATTATTGTGACCGTGACCATCATCTGCGAAAAACATGTTGGAAACCCACCAGAGCACCCTAAACATGCATCAAACAAGTCTCAAAAAGTGCAATAATAGCCATCAATTTTCTGCCAACAATGTTAAAGAGGATCAGATAATGCAGGAGGTATTTT
This sequence comes from Salix purpurea, assembly GCA_027405865.1. Classification (NCBI taxonomy): domain Eukaryota; kingdom Viridiplantae; phylum Streptophyta; class Magnoliopsida; order Malpighiales; family Salicaceae; genus Salix; species Salix purpurea. The sequence continues at coordinate 10,094,299 of CM050331.1, forward strand.
CTGTGAAAAATAGGCTTTCAAAGTTACAAATTCAACAAATATTGTATATCATGCAAGGAAAAGAAACAATACAAACTGCTACCAACTCTAAAGCTAATATTGCTGAAACTTCCCCAATTACAAATATTGTTAAGGCTTCCCCAATCATCTTTTGATTTTACTTTATCTCCATCTCTACTTGTCAACGACATGAATATTATTTTGTCATCAGTCACTGTACCGAGTGGAGAACAAGCTCCAATTGCATCCATTGAGAATTTACCTTCGAATTCTGCAATTACTTTAAAAATATGCTTGGTGTACCATCTTTTAGGGTGGATATAATGTGTGTGAGTAAAATTACTAGAGATTTAAATTCCTCAACAACATTTTTTCCTTATTGGTGTATTATAAAAAACTTAGTGACGAAGATGACGATTGGTTTGGGTAAACAACAAGATAAACTTCATTACTTGGTGGCATTGTCATCAGACACATCACGATCTCCATTAGCCGTCACCATTTCTTGTCATGCACCATGTCATAAGGTTCCCTCTTCCATAACTTTTTGGCATCGTCGATTAGGACATTTGTCGTCATTTAGATTAGGTTTTATGGCAAAACACCTATTGCATTTCCCTTTTTAGTTTAATAATATTTGTTCCCTTGCAAAAAAAACTCGCTTTCCATTCTCTATTAGTTCAATTTTGTCAATTACATCTTTTGAATTAATTCATAATGATATTGAGTACCCTGAAAAAAATTTGGCTCAAAATATTTCTGATTATTGTTGATGATTACTCTAGATTCATATAGGTATTTTTTTTACAAAAATCACAAGAATGAAACAAAACATGCAATCATGATTTTTTTCTCTTTTGTCCAAACACAATTTCATGTTTCTATAACCATTATTTGGGTTGATAATGGTGGAGAATTCTCATCTTTACAGGAGTTTTTTTTTTAACATAAAAGGACTATTTATCAACATTCTTGTGTTTATACCCCCCAACAAAATAGGATCGTAGAGCGCAAACATCGCTATATTCTTGAGTCAACTCGCGCCTTTTGTTTTCAAGCTTATCTTCCTTTAATTTTCTAGGTTGAATGTGTCTCCATAGTTGTTAATATTATTAACTGATTGTCCATACCACTTCTCTCCAACAAAATTCCTTTTAAAAAACTTTGTGGCAAACTAGCTTCTTACCCTCACCTTTGTCTCTTTGGGTGTCTTGCATATGCTACTAATGTTCATGTTACCCATAAATCTGTTCATTGAGCAAAACATTGTTTTTCTTTGGTATTCAGTTGGTCAAATAGCTTATCGACTTTATGATCTTACTGCATATAAAATATTCACTAGTCAAGATGTTGTTTTCTATGAAACTATTTTTCCTTATAAGTCTATTCAACCCATTTCCTCCAAATCAAGTTTGTCAATTCCGTTTTGGTTGATGCTTCGTTTTTTCAATTAGAATATAATGTTTTGGTTTTGGAGCATTTTGGCGCGCCGTTTCAAGGTTGTATTGTTTATGTATATATTATATATAATTCAAATACAATTTAGTTCAAATCCAAAAATAAAATTATTTAGAATTGTATAATTTAATATAAAAAAGACAGTAAAATGATTTTTCTAAACAAAATTATGAACATGTATAATTTTATGAGAATATCATCATCAATCTTGCAAGGTCATTATATTTTCTGATTGCTTTGAAATTTTAACATAATATATATAAATATATCAAGAGACTCCTCGTAAAATTTCATTTCAATCTAATGGCTTGATTAAGAAATATGATTGATATTGTAAAATTATTCATTATTTAAAAAAAAATATTATTTGGCCGAAACAGCACAAGCAAAATGATTCCAGCGCGTTTAGGCTGGAATTTGGCTGAAAAATCTGGAATTTAACCCGAGGTAAAAACAACACTGTATTGTCTAGTTTTTTTAACTAGTATGAAACGTTTCGGTCATTTCGACCGAAACGGAACGAGATTGACATCCCTAGTCAATCCTATATTTCATGAAAGAACTACACACATAAAGATGAATTGTCACTTTATTTGCAACAAGATACAAGATGGTTCAGTTACAACAAAACATGTTTCTTTGGCAGATCAGCTTGCACATGTGTTTACAAATCTATTAGAAAAGGAAGCATTCTCAACTATGATATGCAAGTTGGGCATCCACTCTCCAACTTGAAGGGAGTGTCGAGAAATATTCTAGTGATGCAGTGATAAACAAGAAAGCAAGCACCTTTTTTCCAAATTTGAAGTTTCCATTCTTTGCTGTGAAATTACAAATTACAGCTGTCAATCGCGTGCTTTAGGTGCCATGTCGAATGGAAAATGAGAAGGAGCCGATTGCGTTGCTATACGAAGCTGAAACGGTGATCTTCTATCATTGAAACTTTTTTATATTCCTATTGCTTCCAAGATTTCTCACTGCATATGTGCCTGCCAGATCAAGAGTCTGGAGAAAACAAACGTGCATTAATCAAATCGAATAACAATGCATGAAATTTTGCTCTTGCTCATTCTAGTTAAAGCCTCCTTCGCCAAGCACTCGGCAGCCTCCTGGGGATCCTCCAAGTGTCTGATGAGATGCACTGCTTCTTGATTCCTCATAGTCTGGGCAAATATTAAAGTTTAGCGAATGTCTCTCAAGTATACGATAATTATTAGGAAAGATCGGGTTTATGCTTAAATTTTTAGGTGAGATGGTTCTTTAATATGATATTAGAATTTTGTTGATCTAGTGGTCACAAGTTCGAATCTCACCACTTTCATTTTATTTGATAAAAATTAAGCACAAGGTTGTGCGGGCTTGTGCAGATTTTAAGCCTAAAAGGTTTTCATTTGAGAGCGTGTGTTAGAGAATAATATAAATAATATTCTGGGTCTCACCTAATAGTTTATGCTTTTAAATGAGATGGTTCCTTAACATATGTTATGGTAATTCGAGGCATCTTACCTCCCATATGCCTGTGCTTGCTAGGATGACAAACTCTGTATCAGAGTCAATCCTCCCAGCACTAACAGCGAGCTCGGAGCCTTTAGATTGCTTGGTGCTTGCTGCATTGCTGGATTTCCACGATAATATGCGTCCTGGATTCACAAAATAACTTCTGGATTACGTTTTCTGATCATAATTTAATAGCACATACATCAGCTCCAGTTGTAATAAGACTGGAGTAAGGAGTGCTCCATACCGGAAAAGAGCCGGCGAGACCAGTGCCTCTTGGCTGTTTCCCGGCGCCTGCTTTTCATCTGATGAGCCTCGCCGTCTCTGCACACTACAACTCTAAAGTCACCCATGTTAGCCGTCACAAGCTTCTCCCTGTTGACCACCATAACAGAGGCTGCGCCTGCTCTCAACCCCTCATCTGACTTCTGTGTCTCCCGGATCTTTGCTCTTACAGCAAGATACGCTTTTCTCATCATTTCCTTACTCTTTCCCCTTATCTGATACTGCAAGCCATCTTGTAATGTCACAGATCTATAGACAAAGACTTGAAAGTGAAACAAGCTCATCTTAAATATTCTTCTATGATCTCAGTTACACGCATAATGATTTTGCTTGCAGGCTCATTAGTTGACTTTCTTCAGTGAAAAAAATTGCAAACAAGAAGTTTCCAGTCATTTCTTCAGGAAAATGACCTGCATCTTTTCATTTGAACATGGTTTTAGCAGTGAAGGTCAACGGATTAGCATAATTTCCAAGTCAGTGATCAAAACTTTTTTTTAGTGCTAGTTGTGATTTTGTTGTATTATGATTTATTCACGTGAAAAAAAGCATGAGAATAATAGAGCTGTTGAGAAATCTATCTTATCTAAAAGTTTAATCAATTAGATGAGGTCCTAAAATATAATTTATATTCTCTAACACATATCTTCAAGTAAAAGTCATTTGGGCTTGAAACTTGTACAATCTCATATTTCCTTGTGCTTGATTTTTTATCAAATAAAATAGGGGTGGTGAGATTCGAACTCGTGACTGTTGAGTCTGATACCATGTTAAGAAATTATCTTACCTAAAAATTTAAGCTATTAGATGAAGCCCAAAATATAATTTATATTATTCTCTAACACAAGCATTAGATGTAATCTTCATTACCTCGTTGGGGTTCCTATCAAACAGGTGGGATTGCAGATACTTGCCGACTCCATTTCCAATTTGTGCATCGGAAATTCCGAAATACCACAACTCGAGCTCCTCTATTTGCTCTCTTTGAACAACAACAGGGTCAGAGTCTGGCTCGACTGCGCCACCTTTAAAAGACTGATCCCCCACAACATGATATCCATGAGTTATTGGCACCATCCATGAAGCCTTCTTTCCCATATTAGTCCTTCTTTTCTTATTTCCAATGAGAAAGCGTTTTAGCCGAAATGCCTGAAATTTAAACAAGCGCGTTAATGAAATGACCATTCCATACAGTTTGACTTGCAACGGCAAGCTCCAAAGTCTCAGGTCTACCGGCACCAAAAAATTGCTTATGAACTTTACACAGTTCCTTTAATTCCTTGACAGTTTCAAAACCTTAGAAATACATAAATCATTCTATACAAGCAAATATTTAAGGGTTATGATCATTAGAGGTTCTTGAATCTTTTTTATTGTTCGATACTGATTTCTTGTAAAATTGTAGCCATAAACACAATAAGAATGGTCAACTCGATCTTAATTTGACTGTTCAATAACTCGAGATAAGAAGACTATACCATCCTCAGAAAGTGAAAAATGAATCAAGATGAAAACCATACACAGCATGTTGGACGTATAAGAACTTCAAAACAATCAAGAATTCAACCCCGTTGTTCATTTCAGACAGCCTTTTGAATGCCAAGAGTTATGAGCAGACCAACATGAAACCTGTAGGCATACCTTGAGCTTTAGATGTAGATCCTTGAGTCCCATGTTTCTCCCTGGAAAACTGACGATAGAGACAGCTTTCTGCATGCCCTTGAATATGCAGTATTTGAAGGCAAAGATATACGTATACTACAAGCAAATCAAAAGGGAATGGATTTGGAAAATCACAAGAGGGAAGGAGGGTGGGGGTGGAGGGAGGGTGGGAGAGAGTCTTACTTGGCAGAAGAAAGCTTCGGTGTCTGCTATGGAAATGTATCGAAAGAGAAGTTTGAACGTTGAAGTCAATCCAAGTCTCGAAGGTTTAAAAGACTTTTCAGCGCGATATGCTATTTTTAGGTCGCTGAATTCAATGTAAAATTTATGGGCTTTGACTCTATCTGTTGAAGAAAATTAAGCCTTATTACAGTCGGTTTCTACTTTCTGCCATTTTCGTTAAACACATAGTAAAGGTCACATGCCTGACTCTTGTTCAGTTTTATCATGATGTTCATCAAACCTGTTTGGCCCAGCAGGTGACTTGCTGGTTAGAGTTAAAAACTCCAGCTAACCAGGTCAAAAACTCGATCGAGATGGTTTTATTTTTTTTATTTTTAAGAAAATAATATCGTGAAAGATTACTTTTTCAAAAAAAGAAAACTGAAACAATTTTTTTAAATAATTCCGCGAGTTAAGGACAAGAGATGCACTACAATAGAGATTAAATGTTTGTGGACAGAGACCTAACACATAAAAACCGATGTAAATTTGAGCCAGAGCCAGCCTTGTTGTCCCCGCCATAATTTCAGGTTCATTAACTAAGACAGGTGAACAGTGATCATTGAGTGTTTGTTGTTGTGTTTTAAAAATATTTTTTTTTAAATTATTTTAAATTTTTTAATATTTATATATCATTTTGATGTGCAGATGTTAAAAATAATTTTTTTAAAAAGAAAAATCATTTTTAAATATTTCCAAACAAAAAACATTTTCTAAATCAACCTCAACAGTACTCAGAACATTAATGTTAAACTAGAAACATTGATTCTTGCCTGTACTATTTCCTAATATGTTGGTAAAACAAGGCAATTCATGCCTGTGCTTGCTGGCAATTGTTTTTGAGTCGGTCCAAAATATGGGTGCGTGTTGATTGGGAAATATATTAAATTCATTGTTTTTCAGTGTTTTATGGTTTTGATATGCTAAAAATAAAAATAAAAATATTGATGTTTTTTATATATATATTTCTTTCACGTCCGTGTATATTTGGAGAAATCTTCATTGATCTTTATTATGATTAAGATTTATAAATTATATTTTTATGATTTAGGCAGGAAAAAGACTTTGAATTGCAATTTATTGTTGAATGAATCTTCTTCTTGTCATAAAAGACGGCACGATTTTAAAACATCAGACAATACCAAACAACGATGGCTTGAGGAAACTGAGATAGCATACATATCACAGCCTGATTTGGCTTTAACTTTACGACCATTTTGTTGTGTATGAAATATTAAAACATGGTATCATTTGAAAACAGAAACTGCTAGCTCTAAACAAGGATGGCGATTAATTCGAAGAATTCTCCTTCTGATGATTCCTTCCTCTGTTTTTAATGTTGAATGTGATTCTTGGGCTGAGCATTCTTATTTCCTTAAAAAAAATCTCGTGTTTTTGGGCTTGATAATGAGTACAATTACTTTGGTTTTAAAAGCACAGGGAACGACAGGCAGCTCAACAGAACTGAAGTTAAATAAACATGATTCCATGTTACAGCTCCTTGTTAGGCTACTAAGGTTGTTTGCTCTCATGGATCGATGTCAGCTTATACGACATTAATTTCCATCCTTTACTTTTATATTTAATCACTGTTGGGGAATATGGTTAAGGTTTTTTTAAAAGTAATTTTTTTAAAAATATATATCAAAATAATATTTTTTATTTTTTAAAAATCATTTGACATCACATCAAAATAATCTAAAAACATTATTTTTTAAAATATAAAGTAAAAAATATTAATATTTTTTTTCAAAAACACTTTGCTAACACATTCCCAAGCACCACTTGGTAAAAAAGCAACGTCTTCCCAGCTAGTTGAAAGCAAATTAGTCGCGGGGCAACACAGTCTTCTGTTGATTCTGCTGCATCTGAGGTTATGGAAAAACAAACTGGTGATGGTGAAAATATTTCTGAATCTGAGGGGTCTGATAAGTCATCAGGAATCCCAAAACGATACTGCAGAGATTATTTCAGCATGGACGGCATCTCATTTAAGACAAAAGCCTTTGCTGTTATGGAGATACGAGGATATCCTGGTAAAATTAAGCATGATGAGTGTGATTGTAAAGTTGAAGCAGCAAGAGCCATAATTTAGAAGTGATAGACTGTTCTAGCAAGAGCCACAATTTCCGAAAAACCAAACGAGGTCATGCTTGAAAATGGGAAGAGGCTGATTGAGGAACAGACATTTGGAACACTTCAATCAAAAAATAGTTAGGAGGCTGGCTACGTAATATTTTTTGCACATCACTTATTTGATGATGCTTTTGAGCAAGGAATAGCAAAACTGTAAGTGAATCGGCTTCAATTAGAAATGCAAAATGTCAGCTTAAGAAGAAAACAATGCCTCTCTCTATATGTAATCTTTTTATCCATCAAGTAGCAGCACAAGAGTACATGCGAGTAAATAATGACACTTCAGACTGGCAAGTAAGAGTGACTTGAGGAGAACCCACAATTTTCAACGCAAAAAATAGCAATAAGATCACAATATAAAAAAGGTAGCAAGACAATACTGACCACAAAATCTTTAATGTATAGATAGAAAATCTTCTTAAACTGCCCTTAATCTGGGAGCAAAAGGGAAACCAACAGAAAAACATCCCCACAGAACTTGGCATCCTATTGATAACAAAATTGGAAGTCTCTAAACAGATTACTCTTAAGCAGCATTTTCTTTCTTCAACTTTGCGAGTTCTTGCCTGATCAAACCACCCCTCTGCAAATGCATATAACAAGATTATATTTGATTCAGAAAGAAAGAGAGTATCAAATTACATGCCACGGAGCTTCGCTGGATAGAAATTCTCCAAGTGAACTAAGAACTTGATATCAAACAATAGAAGCAGAAGTTCTAAATATAATTCAAACCGAGTAAAATAAGTTAGGGGAATCAAATTGCAAATTAAAGCATTGTGATATTTAAAGAAACAATCGATTAGAGTATTATGACCAACCTTGATCTTAGCCAACATCAACTTGAACCGATCAAAGTCATTGAGTGCTGCCCTTCTCTGCTGGACAATCAGTCTTCTGCCCCAGGAGCTTTTCTCCCACTTGTTCTTAACATCTATTATCATCATGGAAACAACACAACTCAATGAATGGTAGGTATTAAAAGCATACATAACACTCAAATTTCAGCAAAATTATTGTCCTCACCAGCCTTCTCCATAGCTTCAATCAAAGCCTTCTTCTTTGGAACCCGGTTGATCTCAATCTTGATATCGGTAAGTGAAAGCCTCTTGAAGTTCATTTGACTCCTCACCATATCCGGGGCATCAATTAGAGCCTGAATATATAAGACATAAAATTGCAATCAATGAAAGGTGACCAATTCAACGTATGAACAAAAAATCACATAACCAAAAGACATTTGACAAATACTAAACACACATTCTAAACAATTTCATGAATACAAAAAACCCTTAAAGACAGACTTCAGAATGCAAATTACATGCATAGCACTGCTTTCCTCATACCAACTACATTAATCTTAAACATCCTAAGCTCCATAGATATTCAAAGTCTAATGCTTATAAGAAACAGACCAATCACTCACAGAAGAAGCAACAGCATACAATAAAAAAAATCATTTAAATGCCTTTACGCATTAAAAACTAAAAACTATAATTTTTAATGGGTATTATGTGCTTCCATGTTTGATTGCTTAGTCTTAAAAAATGCCTTTAGAATGAGTCTAGCAAAACCCTACTCGATTTTCGATTTCTATATCGTTTCTTCATGACAAGATAAAAAAAACAGTAAAAATAGAAGCAAAAGAAGCAGTAAGCATAAGCTAAGAAGCATGAGAGAGACATACGCGGTTCTGGTCGATGACATCGACGATGACAACGAGCCTGCCGTATTCTTTGCCATAGTTGACGAGAGCTACCCTCCCGATCTCTACGTATCTCTTGAAAGGCTAAAAGAACGAATCGCAAACACGAAGTAATATCCGTTAGATTAGGAGAGACATGAGAGAGCTGCATAACTGATGAGAAAGAGAGAAGAAGCTTACCATGTTGGGTTCGTGAGGTGTGTGACTGTGGAAGCAAAGGGATAGCCGGGGAAGATGCAGAAATGACAAGGGGTTAGGGTTTTTTCGTTTTATATGTTTAGTTTTGTAAATATTTTGGGCCGTCCGATTTAGGGTATGCGTTTGGGTTAATACATTGGTTCATAGCTGGTAAAAGTCATTGGGTCTTGTGAAGGTCGGCGGATATGGACAGTGTGTAATAGGCCATAGAATGCTATGACTTTAGGCCCATCTAATGGCCTTTCTTTTTGTCCTTTTTTACAATTTCTTTGCTATTTGAAAAAAAATATAAAAACACAATTATTGGATAAAAAATTAGAAATAATAATAATTAATACTGGTTTTATTTTCAGTGGTTTTGAAGTTTCATGAATGAATTTTATTTTATTTTTTCTTTTTTCAGAGTTTTGTTTTTATTTCCCTTTTGAGAGAATTGATCCATGAGTCTTTCTGTTTCTTTTTTCTAGGTTTTTTATTTCAAAACTGATTTTTTTGGTAGTGGTTAGAGATGGATTCTTTCATGCAAATGACAACCTCCCCACCGTCTTTACTAGATAGGAATGTTCAATTGAAATACCGAAGCAAGTTCTTTAATTATTTTAACCCTAAGATAACCCACCATAATGTAACATATCAGAACCTTAGCTTCTATCTTCTTTATGCATCCCAGAAAAGAATGCTTAGCTCCTATCTTATCTTCTTTATATCAGGATACTGAGGCATCATTATTAAGTTTATCTCATGGCATCTAAAATATATATATATTCTACTTGAATTATACCCTTCAACGGCTGCGTTTTGCGCTCTGAGGACCGCTAAACTGCTTGTTTATATCAACCGTCAAAAGAATTGATTCCCCTTTTAGCTTGCAATTCTTCTATTCCTCAATTAGGCCAAATCTGATGGGATTTCTTTCTTATTTCTTGTAGATTTTTTATGTGCAATGAAGCATCCCGAGGTTGTTTTTCAAGTGACCCTTTGTCAGTGGCTTATAGAGGTTTGATTAGAATGATATGTGATAGAATAATTCTTTATGCACAATGATCATAAGAATCTCGACAATTTGGAGTCATTGAACCAAATCATCCATGTCATGTATGTTCAATTTCACTACTTATTTTAAATATAGTTTAATTATTTTATATATAGTTTAATTATGCAATTAATTATACAATTAATAGGAGTAAGTTATATAAATAAATAATTGCTTCTAAAAAACCTTCAAACAATATAATTATTAATTTAATTTTTTACTTTCTTGTTGAGGTATTTTTAAATAAAAATAAAAATAAATGTTTTTGATATATTTACACTGATAATCACACTGTAGTTTTATTTTGCAGGTCTCAAGGAATATTGATCTGGTCTATGGAGGAGGTAGCATAGGTTTGATGGGTTTTGTTTCACAAGCTGTTCATGATGGTGGTCGTCATGTTATCGGGTAGTCAAGCCTTTCCTTCATGTCCAAGTTTTGTCCTCTAATTCTTGCATTAAAATAACATTGAGATGAGCGGAGACAAAATTAGTGAGCCGGGTCGTGATTTTTCTGTTATATATATATATAAAACGAACACGTGGCTCCAGATTTTTGAAGCCAAAATTTTGGCTTCCTTGCATCTGAGCTGCTACAAATAGCAGCCCAGGGCAGCAAAGCCAATTTTGGCTTTGCAAATGGGAGTGCCGAAAACTACTAAAAATTGCTAAAATATTCATTTTTTATTTATAGCTCCCCATATAGCATTGCTATTGGACTTGCCCTAACTAGTTAAGTCAATTAGATTATATCAGGACAATTTTTATATAATTTTATTTAAAGCTGAAGCTAAAAATAAATAAGGATGTTTAAAATTAATAATATGAAGTTTAATATCGGTACACAAAAGTTCTTTATAGTATATATATATTTTTTAAAAGAAATATTAATCCAATCTAGCCCGGAGAGGAAACTAGTCGAATACTTGTAGCCATACTTATTTAAGAGCAATTTTTTTTTTTTTAAAGTAATTTCTTTTATTTTTCTCTCTGTTGCTTCAAGTAATTTATTTCCTTATAATGATCCGTATATTAATATATATGCTCCTAGTTATAACAGAAAATATCTAAATGATCCGTATCAGAGTTGCTAGGCTCAATTCTATTAGGTCTGTCCTTGACGATGGTGATTCATCACATCAGAGTTCACGAGTCCCTCAGCGATGCCAGCAACCTGTTGAAACTTGATAATAGCACGCCTCGGTTTCGAAACGTGAAAACGACCAACCGACTCCACCGCACTTTCTCTCTTTCTTCTTTTCTAAAATATCAAAGGCGATCATCGCGTGATCAAATGATTCTCCACTTCCACACGTACTGTCTGATTCTCCGGCATTTCCTTTCCCTTCATAATCCAATCCAATCCAATCACATCAACATCTCTTCTTGCTCTTGTACTGATACTGAAATTGCCGGTGGTCTGATTCAAATTTCAAATTTTAGATTGCTGCATGTTTCGTTAATTTTTTTATTCAGATTTCTAAATCTCTTTTCCTCATCTTTTTTTTTGTATGAAAAGGTTGTTGCAGTGAAATAGACGATGGAGGCTGCCGGTGAAGGAACGTTGTTTACTCCATCACTGGAAAGAATGAAGCACGTCAAATCCGATAACGGAGAAATGCTCACTAAACCTTTCCTGGATGTCTGCAGACTGATTTTGCCTGTTATCGGTTCGTTCCGCATCTCCTCTCTTTACTACAGCGGTTACCCAACCTTTTCTTTCTTACTATGCTTGAAAGCTACAGCAGAAGCCCACCGCATTACCAAACTATATATAAGCTTTAAGAGTCTGTTTGGCATTTCTTTTTTTTAAAAAAAAAATCCATGACAAAAATAAGTTTAGTTAGAAGTATATTATGGGAAAAAAATAATTTACATCAGCTTTTTTTACTTATAGAAAAATGATAAATACGTTTTTGTTAAAAATAGTTTTTGACTTGTCATTTTGTAAGTCATGCCAAACGCCAAACAGACACTTACTAGTTCTATAATGAGATTCTTCACTATGATGATTTTATTTTATTATTCTTTCGGATTGTCATATCGTCTTGCATTATTCAACTACTACTAGATGCTTGGTTGCAAATTGAACTCCTGTGTTACTTCTGATGACAGATAAGTTTGGAGCTGCTATGACCCTTGTAAAATCTGATATCGGTACGGTAAGGGATTGTTTCTTCTTATCTGCTTGCTTGCTTATATTAGTTATGTTATCTGCATATGTGGATGGATAGAATATGCCTCGTCTCAATGGAGACAGCTTGAGATCTCTACTTCGCCTGATGTTGCTGTTGATTGCCATATCTATGAGGATATTATATTTTGTTGTAGCTCAAATAGATAAATAAATCTTGACACCTAAATAGATGTATCTCTCTCATGTTTTTTTTTTTAATAACATTGAATATGATGGGCATTTGAGTACTGTGCAGATGATACGTTTTCTTTATCACGTTTGGGATGTGATTTGGTTCCTCGTCTAATATTGACTCTAGGTTCTTACTTGTAGAGATTGGAAAACAAATATTTGTCTGATCCGTCTAAATACACCCACTTATACTCTCTGGTTCAAGAGGAGGTTGATGCTAAAACAGCCAAACGATCATCCAGTTGTACCAACTGTCTTCTTTGGCTAACCAGGTACGTGTTGCATAACTCTGGCAACATATTTTGTTTTGTATTTTAGCTTGTCATTTGCATGCCATATTGCTATAGTGGAGAGATTGTTTTTCTTTAATTTACCAGTGTGAGAAATTTTTAGCATGTTGATCATTGCAAAGTTTGGTGCAAGAGAGTTATTGAGGAGAAAAATATTATGAGCCTTTATTTATCTTATTTTATTCAAACCATGTCACATTAGATTTTTAAATATGTCCCATTGGAACGGCCTCAATGCATAGGTTTCAAGTGATGAAAGGCACGCAGAACAAGGAATAGGATAAAATCAGATAATTTTAGGCTCTTTTTTTTCACTAGATAAGAATCTTGGCAAACTAGAGAAAAAAAAAATTATTACACTTTGTGACTGACAGTCATTGCCTATCCTCTTATGGTTAAGGAATTTACAATCTTTATGCTCTAATGTGTTTTATCATTCTTGCATGTCCTCAGAGCATTGGATTTCCTTGTGGAACTGTTCCTGAATTTACTTGCACATCCAGATTGGACAATGTCTCAAGCCTGTGCAGATTCATATGGCAAGACACTGAAGAAATTTCATGGCTGGGTTTCCAGTTCATATTCCACTGTAATGTCTATGATCGATTCAATTCAATCTAATTTTTTCTTTATATTAATGGAATCTGCATGCAAAGTGTCTTGCTTCTTGTTGACCCAAATGAGATCATTGAATCTCTGAATTAATTTGGTGCTTTCAAATTATGTTTTTGAAAATTATTCCATTCACGTGCCTTAGTTTTAGAAATTTTATGCAATCTTCCTGTAAATTTACTGCTGCCATATATTCTCTCATATCTTTAAACTTGGCCTCCTCCATTCTTTACTTTTTCCCCCTCCAGTTTTATGTATTTAAGTGCAAGCTCACATGAAGTATGGTTGTATTGATGACAAGGGATCATTTTTCTCTCTCTCTAAATTTGATTAGGAAAAGGAAATGGATTGCAGTAGCTATGCAAGGATACCTTAGACCTGATACCGCAGAAGTTTAATCAATAAATGGGAATGTCATTTTAGTCCCTCCAGTCTTGCTAGAATATTAACTAAATGGTTTCCCTCATAGCTAAGATAGGTGCTGAGTGACCTGAATGACTTTGTGAGGCTTCTTGATGTATTTCATGCTGGATTACAGGTTGTCATGAAGCTTGTTCCAGACAGGAAGAAGTTCATGGAAGTAATTTCGGGCTCAGGTAATGTTGCTGCTGACATGGAGCAATTCTGTGCAACCTTTCCTCCATTTCTTGAAGAGAATCACAAGTTCCTGGTAAGGTGTTTCCGTAAGAGAATTGCATGGTCAGTGATACCCAATATCTTGTAACTGCTTAATCTAAGGATAGTATGCTTCATATTTGACAATTAGGACCAAGGGGCCAAATTAAAATGCCAATAATGAAATGTCAACCAAATTTACTGTTTTTATTTTTTTGTTCGATAGCCCAAGTCTATTTCAGTGCCTGTTCCTTGCTCTCCTGTTTGTGCCTAAGCTGTAAGCTATGGCATTGCCAGTATAATAAGAAAGGATGGCAAGTGGAATGAACAATGCTATGTACTCTGCATAAAGGAACCACATACACTCTGAAACCCGGGAATTTCAGAAGTGTGTAGCAAGAAGTTCCAGAAAGTCTAGTTGGCTAGTAGGAGATTTTTTGTTGTAGGAGAAACATTGTTGTGTGATGTCACTTTATACTTGCTTTCTCACCAGTTTTATTTTGTTGATGCAGGCTAGTGTTGGTCTGGATGATATGAAAGCTCCATAATTGAGGAGATCCTTCTGATGACCGGCAGTGGTTTTCGTTACCTTTTCTCCCGTTCGATTTAGTTTCAAAAACTTTAGACGGGAGGAATTATTAGCTACTTCAAATTATACAGCTATTTACTCTTCCATTCAACTTCTAGATTCATCAAAAATTGAACAATTCTCTCATTTATTTAAAAATTATTTCTTCAATTTCTTTTTTTCCCCATCTCTCCTTTTTATGTATATCTCATTATCCTTTATTTATTTCGTAGTTACACTTTTGTCCTACTATTTGTAAAAGAAATTTATCATTCATGAGCACAAGGCCTAATGTAATGATTGTAATCCCATTATTGGGACCTCCACTTCGAATGCTCACCCGGTCATCTATTACCGATAAATTTGATCCTGTTTGGGAGTGTGATTGCGGTAGCTTTTCAAAGTGCTTTTCATGCAGAAATATATCAAAATAATGTTTTTTATTTTTTAAAAAATTATTTTTGACATCAGTACATCAAAATGATCTAAAAATACCAAACCACCGGTTTTTAAAATGAAAAAAAAAATCAAATTTTTTGAAACACCGATTGCAACGCACTCCCAAACAGGACCAGTCATCGATCACAGATAGAAAGATAAATAGCTGATGAGACTCTGATGCGCCTGACCTGATTAATTTGGTAAGTGTTCCCAAAAAGGTGCTCACGATTTATATATTTTTTTGTATATTTTGGCTGCTGCTAAATTTGCATGCTGATGTGTCAATAGAGAGGAGCAAGTAACGGAAGAAACCAAAAGTGAGAACCATTTTACCTAACCGCTTTTCCCGCGCTTTTATGAAAAGACAGGTAACAAAAAACACCCAAAGTTAGATGGCTCTGCCTTTCTGGATTTTTGGCCTTGAAAATAGGCTATCTACTGGTTTTGATTGGCAGAAGATGGGAAAGGAAAACGCGTCCTTGAAACAAAAATGATGTGTTAGACTACAAGATTTGGAGATTTTCCAGTTCGTAGAATCCCCCCTCCTCCTCTTGATTGGAGACAAAGCCAACAATCAAGAATTTGCATCCATTAGGGTTGAGGGATGGCATCTTGTTCATGGAACCAAACTTTATGATCCTGGTCAGAGATTGTTTGATGTGCAATCACTGACATTGCAGGATCATGGCATTGTCTTGACTTCTTTGTTTTGTTTTTCCAAAGGTGCGGTTTTCTCTATAGAATTTGCACATCCTCTGTTTCGATGGAAGTTTTCTTCAAGTTTTTTTTTTTATAACGTTGATTGGTCCTAGTTGTCCTGATTTTGTTTAGTGATCCTTGGCGAGTTAATGAATAGTGATAATTGTTTTTAGAATATATTAAATTGTGGATGTTCAAAGAAATTTTTTTGAAATGTACACAAATTATTTTTCGAATAGGAAGAAGATTTTCTTAAATTTGGGTGCATTTTGAGGGAATATAATGGATATTGTGACAAGATAAACGGGAAAATTTAAGATTTTTCTTCTGTCACCTTTGCTGATACACACGCACACACTTTGCTTTTCTCCACTTTTCAGGCGTAACCCCGGTTCGGCCATAATGACAACCAAAGTGAAAGGTCTTCTGAGAGGTCTAAGATACATTTCACAAATATTTGGTACGTCTACTTTTTCACTCACAATTCGGCGGATATAAGCAGTAGTAGTGCTGTACTATGCCTGTGTTCATCAATTTTTTCTCCAATTTTGCAGATGAAAAGGAACAAGAAATGCAAATTGGATTTCCAACAGATGTAAAGCATGTTGCTCATATTGGATGCGATGGTCCATCTGCAACAAACGCGCCAACCTGGGTATTCCAAAATGTTTCCTTTCCTTTCCCTCATAAGATCGTGGCTATCCATGAAAACGATTTAGGTTGCTTAATCTCCTATAGATAGGCACCCTCATTCTATGTCCCTTTTCCTTCAGTCATCAGTGAGTTTGAGATCAAAATATGCGAAAGAAAAACAAATGAAAACCCTAAATTCTACCGCTTCTGATGAGAAATAGTTCCTTGCATGAGCAGATGAATGAGTTCAACTCTCCTCCAGAACTTCCATGTGGGACTTCAAATTCTAAAGAAGAAGTGAAGAGCCTTTCAACCGATCCACACTCAGAAGGTTTGCTTTTTTCTAATGATCATGGATTAGTTAGTGTTTTTATGGATTAAAAAGTGCACAGGGCTTACCAGATCATCTGTTCAGCTGGGAAAAAAAAAGTAGTCTGATGATGATGCTTTGCTTTAACAGACACAATTCAGACTGAAAAGCCGAAGCACAGGTCAAGGCGTTCATCAGGTGGTAGCTCACTTTTAAATTCCCCAGACCGAAGGAGCGCCGCCGACTCATCTAGGAATTCCAGGCACCAAGCATCCAGCAGTACGGGTTCACCGTTAAATTCCCCACGTGGCACTGACGCGCCGAAGAGTTCCAGGCGTCACCGCTCTTCGAACAAGTCGATGGACTCTCCAAAAGGAGAATCATCATCAGGGACCAGCCGGATCTCACGACGGCAGAAGAACTCGAGTCTTGATGCAGAATCGCCTACTCATGACCAGCCCTCCATCCCAAAACATTCTCGTGGAAGAAAGTCCAGAGGATCACCAGGCAGTGGGCCATCAAAGTCAAAAGAAAAGAAGTCTTCGAAAGAAGCGGCTCCTTTCTCAGATCCTGGATCTGGGGGCAGTGAATCTATAAATGGAAGGACAAACCCTGCAAGCCAACTAAGTTCTGTTTTGGAAGCCCATGAAGAAGAGGGATGAAAGCAATGCGGTGACTTGTATGTTAGAGATTTAATGTAATGTTTATTAATTAAAAGTATTAACTATAATTCAATTTGTCTTTAATTTGCTTTTTAGTTCTTCCATGAACTTATATTTTTATTTTTTTGGATTCGAAGAGACCACATTTTTCAAAAAACATACTTTGTGGGTTCAGATGAGTGAATAAAACTCTGACTGTTCTAGACTCTTACAAAAAATCTTAACTCAAACTCGAGATTTGCTGTGCAGATCTCAGATTATTTACCACCATACCACACCCCATAGAGACAACGTAACGCACATGTTTATCTTGCATAGCCAAAAATCAAAAAGCCTTTTTAACCACATATTTTTTGTTACGATATGATTACAGTCCAGAGCGGAATGACAACAGGAATTTCTACAGCATAGTCTTAAAAATGTTAAACAATAAATATCAGTGATTCCATCATTTTATCAAACAAATAATAAATAACATGTCTCCACTCTTGATAACCATCTCTAGCTACCAATTATTGATTAAGGTGGAGGAAGGAACATGCAGGTGGAGAAATATTTTCTTTCAAAAAACAATGAATAAGAGGAAAAGCTTGTGGGTGTTTTACAGAAACTGGAAAGGCTTTTCCTGTAAGAGGTATATAAAAATTGGATTGATATTTCAAGCGATGCATGGTGCTATCACTTGCAATATTAAACTCGGTGATTTATGGCATCATGCTAACACACACACACACACACACACACGACTCGGTGCAGCTCTTTTATTGGGTGGGGGTGGTAGCAATATAGAGAAGAAGGTTGTTGTTACTTCAAACTTCACTTTACAAATTTTAATTTCGTTATCCACTTCAAAGATTTGGTTCCCTTGTCATTTGAAGGGAGCACTTGCGAACTAGATGGATATTGACTTTGTCAAATTTGAAGATAGAAATAGTATGAAGAAGAGACAAAAAAACGAAAGAAGAGGGGAATAGTTAAGCAAACATACCCCCACCAGACACAGATAACCAAATTCATTTATCGACAAAAAATCCACATTTAAAATCCAGCAAGAGTACATACGCATATATACTCAATGCCATTAGATACACGCACCATGACACAGCTAGCGCCTTCGAAGAGTGATGAAGGGAGTGGAGTTCAGGTGTTCAGCTAGTTTGGGAGATAGATCAACAGCTTGGCGTGACAAGCAAGGCATTGGGGTGAGTGGTAGTTTATTTTCTACTGGAGCCAATGGAAGAGGAGTTGACGGGAGATGATGACCGGAACCTTGGGTTCCCTTGGCTGGTCGCAAGCAAGCCAGGTAGCCGTAGGATTGGTTGTTGCAAATGGGGAGTTTGGTGGCCTGTACCGTCGATTCTTTCTCTCTTGGAACTGGTGCTCCACTAGGATCCTGCACATTTAAATTCATAGCGTTTCCATAAAAAAAAAAAACATCAGCAAGCAAGCTCGAAGAGGATGGTATCTATCTTTTTAAAGGATGTGTAAAATCTTACCCCAAGAACAAGAAAAGAGAATGCTTGATTGTCTGCAGCGAGATAGATTTCAATCAGCTTCCGCAGGTCAGCAAGTGTCGCATCCTTCAAAACCTTAAGTGTAGTGATGAACTTCCCGTTGTCACCTCTAGAAAAAGCTTCCCATTTCACATGCACTTCATTCTGTGAATCATTACTTCCTGTTAAAGGGTTGTGATTCTCCTTTGAAGCTATCATATCAGAAAGATCTTTCCCGCATTCTATCACAGGCACATTTTTCTGTAGCAGTGGCGAGTTTTCCTCCTTTGAAGGTGTTTTCCTCTGAAGAGCATAATCCTCGCCAACAGTAGAAATTGGAGGTGTTTGGGAATCAGTATCTGCGACCCTCTTTTTTGCAGGTGTAGTAGGAGTTCTGAATTGTTGACAAAGCTCTCTGTTGTTCCCACAAAGTGTAAATATGTTCTGGATTCTTAACAGTCTCGAAGAGGCTGGATCTTTTGAATTCTCATGCTCATTTACTGGTACTGAAACTGAGTGCCTATCATCTGACCCATCTTTGAACTTCAGAGGAGAAGATATCAAGGAGCCAGCACCAAAATTGACCACCGGGCTAGACACGTCAACAATCCTCTTCACCTCTATTACTTCTTTCTCCACTTCTTCGTCTTCCACCTTTTGTTCCTCCTCTTCTTCCTCATACACAGTGCTAAGACACACTTTATCACCATATGTTGGTGCAAATGCTCCATGATCAACCACCTGATTCAAAGTACTTGAATGAGGATAACCAGACAAGCTTTGGATTCCAATGTTGCTAGATTGGTGAGCGGATGTGCCAACCAATTTTACATCACGAACAACCACCTCTTGATCACTCATGTCTAAATCCATCGATTTCACCATCCCAGGGTCCTCATCAGCATAAACCCCCAGCAATCTTCTGGCAAAGCTACTGCCATCAATGTCCCTAGCGCCACTGTTTTCACCCTTTGAACGACATAGCTCAAACTCAATTTCTTCCAAGCGCCTTCTCAGCATCTCAACTTCCTGCTGCTGTTGAAGTATCTTTTCTTCCATCCTCCTCCTCTCCAACTCAACAAACTCTTCAGCCATTCTTTGACACTCTTCCAACTTCTTTTCCAATTGGTGTTTCAGTATTTCTGTTCGCTCACTCACTTTTAGGTTTATCTCCTCCTCACTTGCTGAAGATCCCTTCTCTTCAATGAGTGCTCTCAGTGCAGCAACTTCTTCTTCTTTCTTCATTAGCTGTTTGTGAGCTTCATTTCTCTCCTTTTCTCTAAGCTTGCTCTCCAGTTGTAGTTTATAGATAAACTGGTCCATGGCTGCTATCCTTGATCCTAAGATGACAGCAGGAGAATCTCCAGCGCCAACTTTATCCTTTATCGGTGTATGAGGGCCACGGACAATACATTTTGCCTTTGCTCCATATTCAAGCGTGCAGATTGTCTTGTGTATTTCTTTCGGGTCTGGGCTTGCACACAGAATCATCAGTATTTTTGACTTGTCATCTTCAAAAGAATCCTGAAAACCAAGGATCAGGAAAACCTGATGAAGCAGAATTCAAACAAACTACATAAAGTAACCTAGTTGTAATCAACATGGATAGGAGATTACTTGGAGCAGCATAGTCAACTTGCTATCTCTGAAAGGTACGTGAGAATCTCCATTAGCAATAGATTCAACCACTCTCTTCAATGCTATATTCCCTTGGTTGATCTTTGCTGTCTGTCATTTCATCAGAAGCACAAAATCAGTTTTCCTTTTCAATGCCAGCACGCAGAAAAGGGGGCAAAATGGATCCCAAAATTTTACCTGCATTTTAGCTTCAAAACCACTTTGGCCTGCTTGGTCAATATTTTCTGACCCTGCCATGTCCACAAGCATTAGCCGGCCACCTACGGTGGGAACATCAAGGATTATCTGTGCAAACAAGCCATTGAAAAGGCAGATCAATCTCAATCAACAACAATAATTGCGGTAGTTTCACTTTTTGATCCAAGTCAGTTCTAAATGAATCATACCATGCAATGACTCCTTGAACTTCGCTCATTGCAAAGCGTGCTCTTAACTATCCTTCGCTTCTCAACTTTCTGAATCTCTTTTGAAATCTTCCCGGCTTCATTTCCAGAAATAAAAGTCGCATTTTTAGCCTTCTTTCCCATTACTTCAAGTCTTACCTGCAAATAATGATGACAATCTCATAATTCACCGTAACATCTTGTCCACCGAGAGCTAACATGGCATGGCGAACCCATAATATGTCCTCATGGGAAATAAAAAATAATCCAGGCAATCATCAACGGAGAGATAAGCTAAGAAAATTGTTCAAATTAAAAATTTCATAAACAACAAAAAATAAAAGCACAAGAGAAGGTTATATAAAAGTATAGCAGTCACAGTTACATATGCACTATCTAAAACTAACTCCCGACTTATTCTGGTACCATAACAGATAGAACAATTTCAGATATCTAGTTCTAGAACTCCCAACCCACTTCTTATGATTAAAGAAAGTTGCTTGAATTTCACTTTGTTCACATGCCAATTTCAGTAAAGGCACAAACAGAGAATAAATATAATATATTTTTTCTTCTTATAAACTAAAAAATAAAGCATAAAACTGAACAAAATTTTCATGTGTGTATGTGTGTGTAGACACACACACACACACACACACACACACACATATAAAACAGCAGTAGTTAACAAGGAAAAAATTCTAAAAAAAGACAGCGTGATATCATAATGCCCTGATCATAACATAAACAGCAATATCTACTAAAAATAAGCAAATCAAAACCGAATTTGAATCAAACTTTTCGAATTTTAAACTTGTCGAAAAGTTTACCTTGGATCCACTACCGCCCTTTGGCCACCCTATTCCAAGTCCACCCCCACTATTAGTTGACAAAAGATCATAAATTTCTTCATTATAAATCTCTAGAACTGTAACTTGCACAAAGGTGCCAATTCGTATCTTCTCCCCATCACCCCCTTCACCTCCCTCTTCACCTCCTCCTAAAATATCTTTCAAAGATCGATACACAATGCCTGGCTGCTTCGAGCAGCCAAACATTGTATGACTTTTCCCAGAACCAGTAGGACCATACATCATTATTGTGCATTTTGCACCCAATTTAACCCCATTAATCCTCGACTCCACGAACTTCTTGTAAAAGGAATCTAGGTCTTCTTCTTCAGAAAAAGAGACCCCATCAAGGCTAAAGTCTCGGTACCCAATGTCTGCACGGACACGAAGAGTGTGATTGTCGGGATTTATTTGCAAGATGGAATTGGGTTTCTCTTTTTTGTCAGGATAATCTCGTATTCTGCTTATTACTTCGATCGGGTGGTCTTGAGGGGCTTCTTTGAGGGTGGAGTTAGGGTTTGGAGATGGATTAAGATTTGGGGTTCTTGTGGAAGAGAAATTTAACCTATGTTTTGATTGCGGAGTCTTTAAAAGGTGTGGATGATTTGATTTAGAAGAAGAAGAGGGTGTAGGGGCCATTGTGTTTGCTTTCAGAATTTTCAAGATTCTTTTTTGAAGGGTGAGTGTGTGAAGGATACGGATTATCGTAAGTGTGAGCGAACGAGTTCAAGAATGGCTGAATTATTGCAAGACTTAAGGGATTCTTTCAAGGGAAATACAAGAGATTTATGGTCTGTTGATGGTTTTTCACGGGTCTCTTCTTTCTTTCCTTGTAAAGTTCAAGACTGCAACTGGGGGGGGTGGCTCAGTTTTTAGATAGAGAAAGATTGATTTTTGATCTGGAAGATAGAGAGAGGGGAGAAAGTGGGGAGCTAAAGAAGAGCTGTTGAATTGGAAAGAGAGAAAAAAGGGCTTACAATAAAAACTGGAAATTGAAATTAGGGTTTTCAAGTTTGAAATTGAATATAGCCGTTATGGTTTCTAACGACTATTTCTGTGGTGGGAGGGACTCCTCTTCTCCGTGATGATTTGATGGTGGTCGGTGGTCCTGGTGGGTTTTTTTTTTTTATCGTAAGGCCTTAATAAACAAACATTTTAAAATAAATAACTGGACCGACAACCTTAGAGGCATGATGAGCTCATGTAAGAAAAGAAAAAAGAAAATAGGAAATCACATTTTTATTCCCCGGTGTTTGTTTGCGGCTACTGGTCCCTGTGTCTTAAACTTGATCAACTTGTACCATCATAAACTAATTGTTGTTCAATTGACACCCCCAATCAATAACTGTTTTGCATTTCTTTTTATGAGTAGGGATCAAATTTATTTTTTTAATAAAAACTGGTCCCTCCGTTTTGCTTTGACATTTATATTGTTCACCATCGGCTCGCCATCATCCCTAGTGACCAAAGATCCTTCAAATAACATTGATCATCATGTTGTTGCCTTTGGGGGGAAATAAATATTCTTTAGTCTATGAAATTTATTTATTTTTCATTTTTTTTATTATGTTCTTTAAGATTTTCTAGTTTCCATATTTTAAGGGAATGATTTTTCTATTTTTATTTCTCTATTTAGTATTAATATGCTTTTCTAGTTTTTTTTATATATATAAATGGTTGTAATAGCTTTTTAACAAACAAGATTTAAATGAGTCAAAGATAAATATTTAAAATATCTCTTCATATAGTTATGTTAATAAGTTTTTTAAAAAAATAACCTGTAACAATTCTATTATCCTTCTCAAACTACAAAACACGAGTGTTGTCTTTATTTGATATATCCAATAGTGTCCCTTTCCAAAAAAAAAGTAAATATTAATTAATAACATTCATCCAATAGCAAATCAGGGGCATCCATCCAATTGGTTATCATATGAAAACATTTTAATACATTTCTAAATAAAAAATATTTTTAAAATCAACCTCAACTATACTCTATACTCTAAAAAGCATCCATGACTGGAGGACTAGTGGGATATATTAAACTTGAGCAATAAAATGACACCATTTTAATGTTGTGATGCCTAATGCAGGATTTGCACACAACCACACACCAAACTTGTATCGGTCATCTGACATGACTTTTAGACTCGTAGGAATGCAATGATCACGGAGAGCATTCTGTTCGACTGTTCTAAATTTACAAGTGAAAATTTTACAATTATACAAAGCTGCGTCTCTTCCTGGGAAATCTTTTTCCCATGATTCCAGTGTGTGACCACCAAAAGATAGCATTTACAAAATAAAAGAAAGCAGTAGCATGTGGAAGACACTTCACATGTACAGAGATTAATGGATTTTATGGAACGTTGAGAACCTTAAATACTGAAAGAATTTATGATAGTACAAAAACTCGAAGCTCGCTTCTATCTCCTCTTGTGACGCGAGTATCGGCATCAAGGTAGGTAACTTCGAATTCACCACTCCCAGTATTAGATGGAGGCCTTAATGCATCTGGAATTTGAGGTACCTCCAAGGGTGGAAGTTGTGATAAGTTACCTGTTGTCTTAACAGTTGTTTTCTCAAATGTTATTTTAATCTTTGCCGATCCTGTTCTCCACACAAGCAGAAGCATTCATCTTATTTTCTAGTTCACTAAAAAAGAATATCACAGAATAATAACAGTAAAGAGAGTAGCAACCAAATACAAAAGGGAGAAGTGAGTGAGAGGCCAACCTACGAGTTCAAATTTGTGGGCCAATGTGGCTGTCACTTCAACCGGTTGTAGGGGCCATGGAACTCCCAATTCAAGTTCTACGATGTTGTCGAAATCTTTGCTTAGAACATCGATTCTTTGGAAGACCTGGTTAAGAAACCAAAATAAATATAGGGCAGATTATATCTTGTAAGTGTAGCTTGCACATCCAAGAAACCACGAGTCCAAATTATTTTGAAATGTTTAGCTTGACAATGATACACAGAATCACAATATTGTTACTTTAGACCAAACAAATGCAGGCAAGGCCTTCACACACAAAAAAAAATAAAAAATCATTTGGATGGGCGTTCACAACATGCAAGAAGTAGCCTATCATGTGGCAATAGATCTACTAAGCTAACAGTCATCCAGTTAAGGTGCTTGAAGGACTGCACCTTGATCTAGGTTTCAGAAAATGGTAACATCAAACATTGACCTGCAAACCCAGGTGAAAAGCAGATCGATAGGTAGTGGTCAAAATACACACCTGACCAAGAGTTATGGGGAGCAGCCTTCCAGTGGGAGGTCCAGGACGACTTCCTCCTAGGGTGCGAGATGAGAATGCACTGCTATATATAAGCTTCCATCTCCCTTGCAGCTTATCAATATCCTTCGAGAGATCAACTAGTCCTCCTGCAGCTTCAAGATCCTTGGCAGCAGCATCTGCCTTCTGTTGATCATCTTCACTAGCAGCAAGACCTCTGTTCAGGCCAGAAACAACACTCTGCATCCAATCAACAATATGTGCCAAGGTGAGAATATTCATGAAAAAATGAATACACACCCTAGAAGGAAGAAAATAAGCTTGGTGTGTCAGCATTGACATTCTCACATTTATTACTTGGAAGATTCAAGATTCTGTCATGTACCAAAAGAAAAGGGATCCAAGATTTTGCCTTTGTTTCTGGTAAATTGAATAATCATTTGATTTGATATTTTGAAATGGGTCTATAAATTAAAATATATGTCACGCGGACTTATTCAAAAAAAGGCATCCAAATCATAGTGTGAAAAGTAACATAAGAGATTCTAGGAATTAAACATCACATCAATTATTCCTCCATGTATCATGACCATAAGAGAAATATTATGGAAATCATCCAATATTATCTATATATATATAAAAAAAAAAACTATCTTGGAAGCTCCTAGTAGAACACTAGCAGGCCTTGTTTCCCTGACAGGTGGCTCTAACTGCACTCGTTCTTCCTAGGAACATATTTGAATCTCAAAGTCGTCCAATTGCAAGAGAAACACGCTGATACACATCCTCCGTGGAAGACCTGCAGTTAAAACTTCCATTCTATACATTTGCATCACAAATGACATAAGCAAAGATACTTTACATTTCAATCTAGAGAAAACAGAGTTCACCTCTGTTGTAATACAGAAAAATGAGCATTGACAGTTTTTCTGGTGGTTTCTCTATTATATAACAAAACATGTCATTGATGTTTAATCATTCTATTACCATTTACTGATACTGTTACTATCATAAAAATTACATCATTTTTTACCTCCCAAAAACAATATTTAATGAATTTTTTTATGCCAAGAATCGCAGATTAAGTACCCAACAGATGAAGCAAGGAATGATAACTGTATTTACACCTGCTTTTCCAATCACAGCCACCCTATAGTTGAACAAAAGATCAGCATCTATTAATTTCCTAACACAGTTTATAACCCAAGTTTTGCATTAACCACGTCTCAATTAACCATTACGAGAGTTATGCACTAACGTTTTTCGATCAAAACCTAAATACATACCTTTCACCACAAAAGAACGATACATTCATAGGGAATGCACTATGCATCCACAAATGAAATTAATGAACCTAATTAAGCAGAACAATACAAAAGATAGGTAGTGAAAAAAATTGGAACTGAACAAACATCGGTATCTAAATTTACAGCTGTGGGAAATAAAGTGGAAGTTTTAAGAAATAATCGGTTATATTAATATTGATCATTCCATGTTTTCCCTTGACTCCACTTCCGAGGAAAATACTTTTGACATCATTTTATATTAGTAATTTTCATTCAGATAGGAATCGAGCATTAACAATTCTCCTGGAGGTAGAAAGTTTGATCATATCAGTTGCTATTGATTGTGAGGTGTGGTTGCCTACCATAAATACAGCACAATAATATGACTTTCCCAACCAGAAACAAAAGGATTGATAGATGACAAAAATACATTATGTTATCCAATATCAGTCAGAAGAAGCAGGCATGAATCCACATATTTGTTGCCAATTCCCTCCACACAACCATCTATACAACTAAAACTCATACCAGGCAATCGCCCACATTTCAGTTAATCAGAAAGAAGCTACAATTCCTGTTCTATCTCCTTTACACCATGAAAGTACAAGTGAAGTTATGCTTAATGTTCTAGATTCCTGAGAGAACAAAGGTAGCAAAATAAACACATGGTGTACGTAATTGTTGCTGGTTCTAATGGTAGGAAGTCTACTTAAGCAAACACTATTGACTGTGATGTGGTGCTAACTACAGAGTTGTACACCATCCTGTCAATCCAAATCACCAAGAACGCATCAATAAGTATCGCCCCCACGTCACAGTTACTTATGCAACTAAACACAATACTAACCATATTAAGCACGCATCCATAATTTGATTAGCGTGACTGGAGAAATGGCCTTGCATTTAAGGAGGCTTGTTCCTTTCATTGACTTTCTGGTTTCAAGCCTCGGGGCAACAACTATACCAATATGAAGGGTGTGCGTTTTTAAAATTTCCTTGAAGGGTGACTTAGTCTCTGTCAAAGTGTAAGATGCTAAAAAGATAGCCATTAACGATCGAACAAAAAAAGAAAGAGAATTTAACCAATGTTCCCCAGGGGAAAAAAATCAATCAACAGCAAGCTTTTGCTCACCCCAGGACCAGTACAGAGCATCTAAATCTAAAAATTAAAGAACCCAGTTAAGTAGTAAGCCATGTATACCGAAAAGCATGTGATTGAAAACACCAGGATTGCCCATTAACTATTGATCACGTAAGATTGAAACCACGAAAACAAGAAGCACCCAGTTGGCAGAATCAAGTTATTAACTAGATTAAAAAAAAGGCAAATTACAATTACCAGCAATTTAAGTTTCAGTGAAGCAATGGATTCAGTTTTTCCCTCTTCATATGGCGAAGACGGGGGTGGGTCCAGAACATAAATTTCATCAAGAGCTGACCTCAAGACAACACTTCTCTGTCGATGGTGTGTATAAGAACCGTCACGTCCTGTTCGAGTTTCATGTGGAATTGGTGAGATTCTATGTACAGTGTGAACTTTGCTGGGAAGTTTACGTTTTGCAGAAGGAGGGGGAGAAGGAGAGAGAGAAAATACGGGAGGGTGAAGAGGAGAGCTTACAGGTGCCATGTTTTTTTTCTCTGTTGGATGCTGAAAGGCTTTCTTCTTAAAGAGAGATAAATAAGCAAGTGGGATTTTTTTGTGGCCAGGGGAAGGAGATTCTGTTTTTATTTATTTATTTTTTTTTTTCGTACTTTTGTAGAGGAAAATTCCTCGCCCAGCTGCTCCTCCTAAAACATGGCATCGCTTTATTTCATCTTTTCTTCTTCTTTTTATTTATTTATTGTGTTTTATGATTTAAAATAACCCATGAAAAGAAGAAAGGTGTGGAAATACTCCTACAGTCCTATTTCCTTACTATCAGATATTTTTTTCTTTTTTTCAGATTTTAATTTCCATTTTTTCCTTATTAATGAATAATGAATTCCAGAATAATTTGTTTATTTAATGGACACATCATCACAATTTAACATATTCTAGAAAAGACAATTGAAAAGAAATGGAGAAATAGTTACTTGAAGAAAAAAATAAAAATTAAGATGCTTAATAAAAACAAAATGAAATTACAAGTAAAAAAAGATAAAATTTAGAGATACAACACTATTTTTGTAGAGTTTTATTTAAAAAAAAAAACATCAAATAATTTTTTATTATAATTATAAAATTCTATTTAAAATTAACTTCGATTTAACATCCGAGTTTTGGACAATCAAGTTGACTGGGTAAAGTTAAGATTTAAAAAAGCCTTAAAAATTACTATTTTGAAAAACTTTAATGCACAAATCAAGTTTCACGCACATGGATTAATTTATTAAAAAATATTTAATAGGACATAATAAATTATTTCTTATATCAACATGCAAAAATAATTTTAAAAAAAAATTGAAGAATAATATTAAAAATATGGTTGAACTTGTTTTATAAAGTATTTTTTATTCAGAAATATAACAAAAAAAATATTTTATAAAAATTATTTTTGATATTAGTATATTAAAATAGTCTTAAAATACAAAACAAATAATTTGAAATAAAATATTTTAATTTTATTTAAAAAAAACACTTTTAAAACATGAAAATTGGAAGAATTACTGTGTTTGGCATTGCTTTTGCGATTGAGGTTGAAAAAAAGCAGTTTCAAAAAAAGTGATTTTAATGTGGTTCAAAATAAGCAGTGAAGTGTTTGGTTAAAACTATGGTTGAGTTGGAGGTTGAAAAAAAAAAGCAGTTTTGGGTGTTTGGTTACCAAGCTTTTCATATTGCTTTTAACTTGTGAAATTACTTTAAAGGGTATATATATATAATGTTTTTAAATATTGTAAATTTAATAATTATAATAATATAATGTAATTAATAATTCATGAAAAAACAAATATTATTTTTTATTCTCCCATCAATCAAAAAATAACAGGGTTGTGGAGTGCAACGAAGTCACGCGTCATTTTTTTCCATAAAAAAATACATTTTTTTTGTTATTTTTAAAATATATTTTTTTTTTTAAATTCGGACTGGGCCTCACCCGGCTAAATGGGCCGGCCCTGTAACAACCCGGTAATATATATATATATATATATATATATATATATATATATATATATATATATATATATTGTTCTATACGCAGAGTTCCTAGAATCAACGGGCCCGATCACCCCTTAACATTTTAACACCATTACACGAGTAATATTTTAATTTAAAAGTGACACAACATAAGGCATAGTTTTATGATTTCATGATTTACAATATCATACTTAAAATATATAACATAGACATGGTTTATATTCCCATCCTACAATAAGCCATCATAGCATTTACACAAAAGGGTCTAAAGAAAGTTAAACATTCATTACATTACTTCATACAAAATACATTGTGATCAAAATCTCATCTACATGATTCTTTGCAAAAGCAAGCTCCCATGTAACGGGCTCCTTAGACGTCTCGTGGGTGTGGCATTCCTGCAACAGTATAAACACTTAAAAGAGAGAAATTACCTAGAGCTAATAATATTATTATTGATCGTTCAATCTAACACTTGAAGCTTAATTTGTTTGTAATTATACCATTCTTTCCTAACAACTATAATCTTAGACTCGGCCATCCCTTCGGGTGTCATTAGCCAAAGTTAATAAATCCTTATCCCGGCCATCCCTTCGGATGCCATTAGCCGAAGCTAATCATTAGTTTGACCCGGCCATCCTTCGGATGCCATTAGCCAAAGCTAATCAATCTTTTATCCCGGCCATCCCTTCGGATGCCATTAGCCGAAGCTAATCATTAGTTTGACCCGGCCATCCTTCGGATGCCATTAGCCGAAGCTAATCAAACTTTTATCCCGGCCATCCCTTCGGATGCCATTAGCCGAAGCTAATCATTAGTTTGACCCGGCCATCCTTCGGATGCCATTAGCCGAAGCTAATCAGTCTTTTATCCCGGCCATCCCTTCGGATGCCATTAGCCGAAGCTAATCATTCTTATATCGACATTCAATATTTTCCTGCTTATGATTAACTCCATCACAATAGGGCAATATTTACATCACAGTTATTCCTTATACAACGAAAGAAAAAGAATGTAAGGTTCGCTTACCTGTTTCGCTAGTGGGTTGTGCTTGTCGTGACAATGGTCCTATCCCAGCCGCACCACCTGCGACATCAAGGGTCATAATCAGTATTCTTGTATTTTCGGCCTACATCCGTTATTGTAATCATTTCAAAAGTTCATATTTCATATGCCGCAAAATACACATTTCGGCACACAATTTTTCAACCGAATTCCAGTCCAAACACACATGCAAATCTTTAGAAAAATACCCATGAATTTCAGCATAGATTTTCAGTGCAACACACAAAATCTTCCATCATAATTCACAAGTTGAACTCATACATTTTTACTCGAAATCTTTCAACAAGTTTCAGCCAAATATACATCAATTCCAGCATAAAAACAGCATGCATTTCAGCCTATATATATATATATAAATTTCCAGCACATATCACATGAATTTTCAGCCTATAAACACATGAATTTCCAGCCAACACACACATATTTTCCAGCACCTAAACACATGAATTTTCAGCCTATAAACACATGAATTTCCATCCAAAAACTCACAACTGAAATCATTTATTTCGGCATACAAAATCCTTCAATAATTTCAGCCGAAACACTCATGCAATTCTTAGCAAAATACACATCAATTTGGCAACAAACGCACACCATACACGTTGTAACAACCCCACCGAAACAATTTAATATGCCTTTACATTTGTTATTCTTTTATAACTCTGACATTAAAAATATCATTATAAACACCCATTTTCAAACATAACTTGTTTCTTTTTCCTTTAATGCATCTCACTACATCGTTTTGCGACCTCCCACCTCTTTTCCCTTTTTTTTTTTTCAAACTGTCAGCAGAGGTCGGATTCCGTCCTCTGCCCAGATTTTTCCCCATAACTGGAGTTATAGAACTCCGTTTTGTACAAAATTTATCTTGTTAGAAAGATAACATATAGGGATACAACTCTTATGAAGGGAATAGAACCCATTTCTGTCCCCAAGATTTACTAAATGCATCTCAAATATGACAGACCTGCTGATTCTGCAGAATTCGTCCTGCACAGTCACGTTTTGGTGGCCCTTAACTAGAGTTATAAAATTCCAAATCAAGTGAAACAAGTTTCCTTGGATAGTAGACATCCAGAACTACAACTCCTATGAAGGAACCCGACCCTAATTCCTTTGTTTTACCACTCAAATTCTCTCCCAAAGTCACAACATGAATCTGTCCAGTTGTTAATTTCTGCTACTTATGCATTTGGCCGAAAGTTGGCCTTGGGAAACAAGACTTCCCTCATTCTTTTCATGCTCAACCATTCATTACACAACATTCACATCCTATTTCATGCCACATCCATCAATTATACACAATTTCGCATTTCCCCCAAATTTTATTCAAGAACCCTAACCCAAAATTCATAAAGAAAAGTCATGCAACTTAGCCATAAGGTAATAAAGTAAAGAATCTATTAAATGCATAAAAGAAACATTATACCAAGAGGGGTTCAAGATCCTAATAGCTTGTGGAAATCAAAATCTCCTCCTCTCCTCTCTTTCTTCCTTCAAGTGTCAGCCAAAACACTCCTTCTTTTCTTCCACTTTCTTTTTCCAATAATGCTCCCAATTCTTGGGTTTTTTTGATGTTTGAAGGTTTTAATAACTCTCAATCTCACTTTATTTCGAAATTCTTCCTTAATTTAGCAAGAAAACCCCACAATCTCCTTCTCTTTCTCCCTCACCATTGCTGGAAATGAGAAAAAGAGGGGTATTTATACTCCTCAATTTCTCTTATTGCACTAAGGCCCCCCAAAATCTTTAAATGTTTTCTTTTTACCCCACCACTTCTCTTCTTGTAATTTAAATCATAAACATTTCATTTATTCAATTTCACCCCTCTCCCAACTTGTTTATTTATCTTTTAATTTATTCCTTGAGTTTTTGTAAGTTCAACTCGTTGCAAATTAATTACGGAATATTGACGTTGGTCGTATCCCATTACGATTTTCTGCCCCGTCATGAAATCGACAACGACAAACTAAGTCAACCTTAATATATATATATTTTTTTTCTTGGGTGTTTACAGGCCCAGCTTAGCTGGACTTGGGCTGGGCCGAGAGCAGCCCAGCCCAGCCCCAGCTGACACACGCAGAAGAAGAGAAGTGAAACGGTGCGCTGCACTGTGCACGTCTTCTTCGCGTGACAGTGCAGCGCACCTGTGCACGTGAAATATTTCACGTGCACAGTAGCTTCCGACCGACCACCAAGATAGCTTCAACGGACGATACAGACGGGTAGATGAGGCCGAGGTGGTTCTTCCTGTGGTGGTGGCGTCTGAAATGGTGATCTGTGGTGGGCGGAGGCAGTGTTGGAAGGTGGCGGTACTATTCACCGACCACGACGAGAGCTTCAACGGACGATACCGATGGGTAGAGGAGGTCGAGGTGGTTCTTCCTGTGGTGGTTTCATCATAAATGGTGACCTGTGATGGCCGGAGTCAACGATTAAAGGTCTCGGCTTCCATGGCTGTTCTGTTTTGGGCAGAGAGAGAGAGAGAGAGAGATGCACAGATCAAAGTTATTGATCCCGTCCCGTTCCGGCCGGAACGCCCCGTCCCGTTGCAAAATCCGGGACAAAACGGCGACGTTTTTGTCCCGGTCAAAATCCCGGCCAGATCCGGATTTTCCGGCCGAATTCCGGCCGGAACGCCCCGGTTCCGTACCGGGCGTTCCGTTCCGGGTCAAAACGACGTCGTTGCAAGTTCTCTTACAAAAACCCGATTTCAAAAATTCCCAAATCAATTTTCATCTCTTAACCCCAGCTTGTCGATAATCCATCAAAAATCAACCCAAAAAGAGGTGAAAACAAAGCACCTTAAACAGATCAAAAACTCCAAAAGAAGGGGGCTGGCTACGTGGTGCTGGGGGCTGCGGGCTGGGGAGAATGAGGGAGAATGTTTGACGGCGTGGGGAGAAGTGAGAAACTGGAGCTGTTCTTGAAGATAGGCATGGATGAAAGAACTGCTCCTATAACTGCTCGTATTCGATTTCTTCTCCTCCTTCTTAACTGCATGCACTGGATTGATGTTTGAGGGATGTGTGGGTGGGTTATAAATTATAATGTGAAGATAGTCTTATTTTTGAGTTTCTGAAATAATTCTGAGCTTTAGTCAAAGAGGAGCGACGGCGTGGGGAGAAGTGAGATGTATGGTTTTTTTTGGAGATGAAGATGGGGGAGGGGAATTAAACTGGGGGTTTTATAATTAGAAAGTTGGAAATTAATTAAAATATATGTTCTTTTCCATGTAATAAATACAAATTTAGAAATTAAGGCAAATAGGGGTTTTAATTTGTAATTAATTTGATTGAATTATTTGTAATGGAATGTATTTTAATTAATTATGTTTAAACTTATTGGTTGCTTTACTTTCATAATATTTTGGAATTTTAAAGATGTTTCTAATTTTGAGATTATGTTTGTATTGTATAATTTAAATTTCATTTATCTTGAATTTAAATTATACTTGTTAAATTAATATTTTATTTTTTCCATATATATAATTAAATAAAAATGAACAGTACAAAACCGGAACGGTACCCGGAACGGTACCGAAACCGGAACGTTCCGTTCCAAACACAAAACCGGAACGGTACCCGGGACGGGATCAATAACTATGGCACAGATCGATTAACATGCAAAATACCAGTTTTTTTTTAATTATCGAACATAATGGATTTGTAAAAGGGCAGCTGCACATTCTCACAGTTTTGTTCTATATATATATATACGTGTGTATATATATGTATCGGCGTTTAAAAAATACAAATCGCAAATACAAAAGCATCAAATTTGTGCTTTTCTTGCACCGGCGTTTACAAGCAAAATTTACATGGGACCCATACCACAAACCTGCTTTTGTTACAAAACCAAACACTAGATTATCAACACCATTTGTCAATCGTGGATCGCACCACAATGCCAAACGGCCACTAAGATATGATAACACTTTTTCCCGTATCCATTTAGAATGTTTTTCATTGTCTTTTAAAAAAACAATTAAAAATTATATCAACATTTTTTTATTTTTTATTTTAAATAAAAAAAATATTTTTATATGTTAATATCATAAATAATTTTTTTAAAAAATAAAAATATTTATTATTTTAATTTATTTTTAAATAAAAAAACATTTTCAAAAATAATATAAAAAATATGATAGACGTTTTAGTTCTCGATGACAACTGGGATCTGAGCTGCAAGCGATAGATTGCGTTGGACCCACCAATGCAGAAATTCTATGATCCATACCTTATTATAACTACAAATTATTCTCTAAGATTTTTTAATTTATTAATAGATCAATTCCAACCTTGATTTTAACTTTTTTTCCCTAGCTTTTTTCCTGGTCCAAGGTCATCTTATCAGGAAATTGTTAAATAAAGTGGTTGTTTGGGAGTGTGGTTGCGATTGTTTTTTAAAGTGCTTTTTGTTCAAAAATACATTAAAATTATGTTTTTTTTAATTTTTTAAATTATTTTTGACATCAGCACATCAAAATGATCTAAAAACATCAAATTTTATTAATTTAAACTTGGTCAATAAGTACACGATATATTAAAAAAATTGTAAAACTAATATATTATCAACATAGAACGCTATATTTTATTTATGTCTACTGTTCATCGATAAATAAAACGGTTGACTAATTATATGGAATAGCATGGTTCACATTCATTTGTTTTATGGCAATAAATAAATATATAAAGCATCGTTAAAGGTGTTTTCTGATAATAAAAAATAACACATGTAAAAAATATATAATTTATTATTTATAATTTCAATCTAAATTCAAATATAAATTAACTTTAAATTATGCAATTTAAATTTAAAACACAAGTAAAATAAACTCGTGTAATTGATTGACTCAACAAGTTCAAAAACAACATGGACAATGAGTAAAAATATATTTGGCCAAAAACAAAAACAAGATTGACTCAACTTAGTTCATGAGACCATAATAACCCCAAGTAAAACAAATCAATATAAGTTATTATCATAATGTATTCCTAAGTTATTTTCTAAAAATAAAAATAAAATAAGGCTGATATCGTGAAAAAAAAAAGTTGGAAATTTTAGACGAATTTGACAACCCGATTGTACCTCTATTATGCCCCAGAAAAGAAGAAAATACATATTCAAGGCTAAAATAAATGATTATCTGATAAATTTGCGTAAAAGTTAAGTCGAAATACATAATTATATTTTTAATAAGCCAATTTGATTTACTCATGGGTCAAATTAAATTTTAATTATATTTAGGAATTAATTTAGGATTTAATTGAATGACTTAATTATACTTTAAATTAGTCAAATTAGTTTTAGCAATGACTTATTTAGTGAAAAATTAAGTTTGAAAGTCTAATTCAGGTTAAATTGGAAAAATTAGAGTTTTCAAAAATCAAATAAAATTCAGGCTCTTAGAACAATTATGTTTTCGACCTAATAGGGTAGAGTTTCTCATGAAGAGAGATCTACTTTAAGCCTTGGAAAAGACCATCAAATAAAAAATTGACCTGCAAAACAATCAGGCAACAATCCAACTTACCTTAATTAGGTGTATTGGCGGCGATGCGTCTTCCCCTTGCATAACAAGTCTCCTTACTCAGACTCTCGTATATCATTGGGTTTTCTAGTGACTTTAATACTAGATAACGACTCCTAAAAATTATAATCATAATTTTATGATTATAAACACTTTTTTTGCGTATCTCCTCCCATCTCCAGGGATGGCCGCATGCGAAGCGAAAAATCATCATCACGACAATTATGAAGTTGAATTTCGAGTAAAATCATTGTTGAATATGAAAATAGAGAAAAAAAATCAATTTTTAAAAGGGACAAACTAAAAGAAACCCTATTTACTCAAGTTAGCTTACAAAACTCATGATCCGAGTCATGGAAGTAGGATATTTAAAAAAAAAAAAATAAAGTTTGACTCCTAATCAATCAAAAATTTAAGTGTCAAACAATGAAATTGAAAAAAAATCAACTATAAAAAAGAAATAGAGTTAACTAGATGAATTTGTCAACCCTGTAACATAGGTCATAAGACCGAGATATCCATAAAAAATATAATATATTGTGAAGTTCAATAACCAATAAATCAATTGGAGGATGATATATATATATATAATTTAGTCAAAACATAATAGCCAAAAATTTCAGAATAGGCTGAGATTTGAAGCGAGATGAAATTATCTAGGTTATTCTATTTTTTGAACCTGGATTAGATATAACGGTCATTTTAGACAAAATAAAACATAATTGACAATAGTATTTTGCATCTCAAGTGTTTTTTATTTTCTAGAGCTTTTCAAAAATATGTTTACTTGAAAATTTATTAAATTAGTTGTTTTTTATTTTTCATAGATTTAACCTGCTGATATATATATATATATATATATATATATATATATATATATATATTCAAATTTAAAGTATTTTAAAAATGCATTATGTGATAGTGTTTAACATTGCGATAAAAATTGTTTTTCAAAATGTGTTTTGCTCTGAAAGATGTCAAGATAATATTTTTTTTAAAATATTTTTAACACTAACATGCCAAAATGATCCAAAAACACAAAAATATATTATTTATTTTATTAATTTTTTTTTTACAACATGACCATATAAACAAACACTCTTTGCATCACAACACCTAGTACACTTGAAAAATCATGAGGTTTTTAATATATTAAAATTACAGAGGATTTGAAATAAAATGGGTATAATATTGATGTAATTACTGTTCACTTGGTCTTAATTAATTCGTTAACACCCAGTGTGATTTTTTTGAACAAACTTGGATTAGCATAATAGATTTTGAGTTAATTTGTTAAATATTTTTTTAATGAGAACATGTGATTTTCATGTTAATTCTTTTTTCCCAAACTATAGAAAATCAATTACTCTAATTAAATCAAGTAATTTATTCAAAGATTTCTAACCAACTAATTATTTAATGATAAAATTAAAAAAAATTAATAAATATTTCAACCAAGGTTAATTTGCTAAATTTGGATAATGAAATAAGGACAATCCAATAGAAATTAAATAAAAATAAATTATGAAACTCAATTCTAATTAATCAAATATCAGAATATAAAATAGAAAAAAAATAATGAATAAAAGAATAAAAAATACCTTGAGTCAACTCAGATTAATTGGTGACTCGGGCCATAAGAACATGAGGACCTACAAAAAAAAACAAACTAAAACAAAATTTAATTCTTATTTAATATAGTGTTAAATAATAAGATTAAAACAAAAATGTAACAAAAAAAATACTCAAGCCAACAAATTAATCCATAAAACCATAACTCTAGTCATAAAAAGAGATAAAAATTTTGAAAAGCAAATAATTTTTTCTTTGAAAGTCATTCATAATAAATTCAATATTAAAAAATAAAATAAAAGGTAAAATTTAAAAAACTTTCATCTATGCACTTCTAAGATAGATGATATTTTTTTTTGTAAAAAAGAAAATATTTATTTTTCTCGTTTCATCAAAATATACAAGAAAAAAAATTACAGTTATTAAATTTGATATAGATTAATTTGATATAATGTCTAAATTATTAGTTGTGTAAATTAATCTCAAGCAATAAAAAATAATATATTATAATTTCTTACTAAAAATCAAGTTGAATTTTACGGGATAAACTTATTTAATTAACCAAGTAAGTTTAATAACAATAAAAAATATATGAAAAAAAAAAATATCAGATAATAAAAGGCATGTTTTTGTTTTTGAAAACTCGAAATCAGATACATTTCCCGCTCAAAGTAACTTGTCCCTTTCAAAAAAACAGATAATAGCGAACCAGTATTACTGATTTATACCACTGGATCCATTTCTTCTCTCTCATATCTAATACACAAATCAATTCAATTACCTCAAACACCCAAATTTTATTTATCAAATCTCTTTAATCCATGTCAACCTCCTCGTCTCGTCGGCTAAAAGACCGAAATGGCGTCGCCGCCGCCACAGCTGCCCAAAAACCCACCAAAGTCGTAACCCCCAATTCGACCTTCGATAAGAACCCTAGTTCCGTTATAAAAAAATCGCTTTCCGGAAAAGAGAACCACACCAGGCCCAACTCTCTGGCTCAAAAACCCTCAATCCTGCCCGTGCCCCGTGTTGACAAGGCAGCTGTAGGAGATGGCAGCGAGGGGCGCATGCGGTGGTCGACGTCGTCGACAGTAAGAGGTAGGAGTTCAAGCCCATCTGAATTTATAAGGGTTTTTAGGGATTCTAGGGTTTCTAAAAGGGAGAGTGATAAACGATCGGTGTCGAGTGTAGGGAAGAAGAGTGGGATAAGGGGTTTGAAAGAAAATGGTAAATTTAGCGTGGATTTGAAGAAAAGGAACGGAATTTGTGAAGGAAATGATTTGAAATTATTGGAAAGTAAAAAGCAACTTAGTGAGTTCAAGGTTTTGAATGATAATTTTAATAAAGAAGTTAATTTAAGAAAATCAAGTGAGTTTGATTCAAATATAGATTCAAAAGTCGCAAATTTTTGTAAATTTGATAAGTTATATGCAGAGAAATCTGGGTCTGGGTTTAAATTTGATAGCTTTAAAGAGTGTAGTGAGAAATCCTCTGCGAAAGGTAAGGTTTTGGAGAACCTGAAAGATAAGGGGTTGAGTGATGAAGGAAATGGAAGCAAGGTTGGTGTCAAATACCCAAGCAAGCTTCACGATAAGCTTGCTTTTTTAGAAGGAAAAGTGAAGAGGATTGCGTCAGACATTAAGAAGACAAAGGAAATGTTGGATATGAATAACCCTGATGCGTCCAAGGTGATACTATTAGATATTCAAGATAAAATTTCAGGGATTGAGAAGGCAATGGGAAATGTCGCGGGTACTGGTACATCAAAAAGTGGTGGGAATGATACTGGAACAGCTGTGGTCGTGGAGAAGAGTGAAAGTGAGAAAGTAGAGGACGTGAAGAGTTCGGTTAAAGGGTTGAGTACCGAGGAACTTGAAGAAAGACTCTTTCCTCATCATAAGTTGCTTAGAAACCGAACATCACTGAAGGCACCTATAGCAAGCTGTCAAAGTCACGAGTCTGGATGTGAGTTAAAGGTGGAAGAGAAGTTTTCTGGTCCTATTGAAGATAATAAAAAAGCATTCGAGTTTTTGGATTCCAAAGGTAAAGAGGATAAAAAAGTAACCATGAGAGATGCAAAGGTGGGTCTTGAGTCTTTTGAGGTTCAAGAAATGGGTGATGGTTCAGTTTCAGGAAAGCAAGACTCTTCAAACATGTTCAATATCAAGTGCGAGGAGGACCTTGATCTTACAACTGATGAAACACTTGATGAGTTTGATGATCAGGAGAATAGAAATACAGACATGATTGGCGAGGAAACTGAAGATACTTGTGTCTATGAGGTGAATAAAATAGGCACCAAAAATTCTACAGGAGGATGGTTTGTGTCAGAGGGAGAGTCAATTCTTCTTATTCATGATGATGGGTCCTGCTCTTTTTATGATATTGCAAATTGTGAGGTATGTGCTAGAACTATTATTTTCTGCTTGGCATTGAACTTCCATTTTGATTGGAGCTTTTACAGATCAGCACCCAAGTCTTCCCTATCTCGAATATCTCATGCATCTAAAGAATTGAATCCATCTGTTTCTGATTTTCTTTTCGGATAAAAGATAGATGCAC
Organism: Salix purpurea; assembly: GCA_027405865.1. Taxonomy (NCBI): domain Eukaryota; kingdom Viridiplantae; phylum Streptophyta; class Magnoliopsida; order Malpighiales; family Salicaceae; genus Salix; species Salix purpurea. Next base: position 10,134,432 of record CM050331.1, read on the forward strand.
TTTTGACAATTTATTGAGCTTGCTGATTTTATTGATCGCTGCTTATATCATTTAATCTCTCTCTGTCACTCTTTTCATTCAAACATGTTCGTGTGAACAAATTAACACGCAGATAATGTGTTTCATCATAAGAGTCATGAACAGATTGATGCATACAACAATGACATTATCAAACCAGTAGCATTTTATTCAAAACTTGTTTGTACACTCTGATGATTAATAATTGTTTCAGGAGAAGGCTGTATACAAGCCCCCAGGAGTATCACCTAATATATGGAGAGATTGCTGGATGATTCGTGCACCTGGTGCTGACGGATGCGCAGGGAGATATGTTGTGGCCGCGTCTGCTGGGAATACTCTTGATTCAGGCTTTTGTTCATGGGATTTCTATGCCAAAGACGTGCGAGCTTTTCACATTGAGGATGGAGGAACAACTGCCTCAAGAACAGTACTTGGTCCCTTACCCAACGATACTGCTCCTAGGAGAAACGCTCTGTCTAGCATATTGATACATGAAACTCGACAATGGTGGTATAAACCTTGTGGACCTCTTATGATCTCTGCTGCCAGCTCTCAAAAAGTCGTCAAAGTACATGATATTCGAGATGGAGAACAAATAATGAAATGGGAGGTGCAAAAACCTGTGCTAGCAATGGATTATTCAAGCCCTTTGCAGTGGAGAAACAGAGGAAAAGTGGTCGTGGCAGAGGCAGAAACAATTTCTGTGTGGGATGTGAACTCTGTTAATCCTCAATCCTTGTTGTCTGTTTCTTTGGCTGGTAGAAAAATCTCAGCTCTTCATGTGATCAACACTGATGCTGAACTAGGTGGCGGCGTTAGGCAAAGGTAAAAACCTCTGATAACTTTAAAATCATTTCTTGGTCTTTGTCATTATACTCTCTCTCTCTCTCTGTGTGCGTGTAACTGCACATATCACAATGCGAAAACATCTAAAAAGAAGCCACGGCAATATTTCATCAACATCTTAAGACATGATTTACATAAACTGTTAAGTTCTTTCCTAAAGCTGGAGAAAGTGATGACATTATCTGCAACATTGATTCTCAAATCAAATGGTGCTTAATTTTGTGATTTTAGACAAACCATTTTTATGTTTTTCCTCACTGAAATGATTAGAGTATTGCTTGTGAGATGGCTAAGTTATATTTTTTTTATTAGAGTAATCCTTTCTTTACAATTCACCTCATGTTATATGTGGTTTATCCTTTTCCCTTTTCAGTATTTGTACTTGAATGCAGTAGCTCTTTGTAGTTGACACCTTTGAAAATCTATCTTGCGTATGGCCAAATGAACAATTTGACAGACGTCATCATGGTTTCATTGTTTTATGGCATATCCTTCTTAATGTATTTTAACCCCTCATTCTGAAATTAAAAAACGCCTCTCTTCTGATCATTCTCTTACGTTACTTATCTTTCTCACACATGGAATTACCAGCAGCTATGGGCTGTTTGAATAGGTCAGTAATTGTTGAGTTTTATTAACAAATGCGTGAAGATGCTCTAGAAAAGTTCTCAATCATTTTGAAAATCCGTGATGATGTATGAAATGTTCACCTTTCTAGGAGCTGAAGGAAATAATGCTATCTGACGCTCTCTGATTATATGATTTGTCTACCACTGATCATTTTTCACTTTTATTGATTTCTTGCATCTCTCATTAAACTGTTTTATTTACTACTCATCAATGGTATCATGTATGAACATAGTTGCAACCACACATGTAATAATATGCTTCCTCTTCTTTTTGTTTTTTTGACATGCCGATATAAATTAGGGGCTAGTGTTAGAAGGGGGAAACCACACTGAATACAATACATGTAATAATATACTTATTCTGGTTATTAACTCTTTATAAAGAAGCTATGGAACATTTCTCTTACCAGTCCAAATGTTGGCTTTTGAACGCAGAGCAACTTCTGCAGAAGCTGAAGGAAATGATGGCGTGTTTTGCACCCAAGATTCTATCAATGTCTTAGACTTTCGCAATCCATCTGGTATAGGCCTTAAGATACCGAAAATATGTGCCAATGTGCAATCAGTTTTCAGTCGTGGAGATTCAATTTACATCGGCTGTGCCAGTACGAGACTTGCAGGGAAGAAACATTCTCGTTCCCAGGTGCAACATTTCTCAATGCGCAAGCAAAGGCTAGTCAACACTTACTCTCTGCCAGAATCTAACCCTCACTCAGCTATAACACAGGTTTGGGGAAACTCAAACCTTGTAATGGGAGTTTGTGGATTGGGGCTATTTGCATTTGACGCCTTAAAAGATGACGCGCTGCAGTCTCTCACCGGCGATGCTGGCAGCACTCAAAAGGTCAAGGATGTTATCGGATCAGATGACTTATATTCCCCTTCTTTTGATTACTCGTCATCCCGTGCTCTCCTCATATCAAGAGATCGTCCAGCACTTTGTAAGCGGTTATTGTAGGCGCTGTTCCTGCCTGGCGCTGGTGTAATATGTCTAGAAAAGCGGACTGTGAATGTGACAACGCCCTGTTGTTTATGTTTTGTTGTCTATTACATGACATAGTTGATGTTTATTTGGAATTCTTATCTATGAATACGGTTTGGACATATCTCATTCTGAAGAAAAAAGAAACCAGAGAAGAAATATTGAGAACAGAGTATAAAGTTGCTGCTTTGAATACTGCAGTGGTAATTTTATTACGTAATGCATTATGTATATATACATCGCAGCAAGGGCGTGAGCAGAGGTGGAATAAAATTCTATGACTAACAGATAATGCAAAGCATTAGTATAATTAATCCTTTACAAGTCAAACAACCGTTCCCTGTTGCTAAAATATCGGCTAATATTTAGCTTCCAATACTCCCCCTCAAGCTGGATCAAGGGGATTAATAGATCCAAGCTTGGCCAACAGTCGGTGAAAATGAGCAGAAGTCAGGGATTTTGTGAACACATCGGCAAGTTGATCGTGACTGCGGACGTAACGAGTCTGAATAATCTGAGATTGAACTTGTTGACGAATAAAATGACAATCAACTTCAATGTGTTTTGTTCTTTCATGGAACACAGGATTGGCTGCAATATGCATGGCAGCTTGGTTGTCGCAGAACAGGGTCATAGGGATGCTACTTGGAAAACTTAGTTCGGATAGGAGACCTTTAAGCCAAATTAACTCACAAGCAGCTGATGCCATGGCACGATATTCGGCTTCGGCACTAGAACGTGCAATAACATGTTGCTTCTTGCTTCGCCAAGAGACAAGATTACCACCAACAAACATACAATAACCAGTAGTTGACTTGCGATCAATAGCATTGCCAGCCCAATCTGAATCACTGTACCCGATTATCTGAGTGTGACCATTTTTAGCCATAACAATTCCACGTCCAATAGAACCCTTTAGATAGCGTAGGATGCGCTTGACAATACTCAGATGGAAAATAGTAGGTGCATGCATAAATTGGCTAACAAGACTAACCGCGTAGGCTATATCAGGCCGCGTAATAGTAAGGTAAATAAGCTTACCTACAAGATGTTGGTAGTGATTGATGGACTGAAGGGGCTCACTATTTGTGGTAAGCTGCAATTTACTATCCAATGGAGTAGGAGCAGGCTTGGCATTCATCATCTCAGCATCTTTGAGTAAATCAAGAACATATTTGCGTTGGTTAAGAAATAACCCTTTATGAGAAGTTGCCATTTCTATTCCAAGAAAATATTTCAACCTTCCAAGATCTTTAATTGGAAAATGACGTCGTAAGGTGGCTTTGAGTCGTGATATGGCCTCATCGTCACTCCCTGAAATAATAAGATCATCAACATAGATAAGAACCACCAATGTTTCCTTAGGTCCAAGATGAACAAATAAGGATGAATCCGCATTACTCCTTTTGAAACCGAGTTTTTCAAGGACGGAGCTTAATTGAGCATGCCAGGCACGTGAAGACTGCTTCAAACCATAAAGTGATTTGTGTAGTCGGCATACTAAGGTAGGATCTGAAGCTTGAGGATGACCAGGAGGTAATTTCATGTAAACTTCTTCCTCAAGGTTCCCATGCAGGAAGGCATTCTTTACATCCATCTGACACATTGACCATCCTTTATTTACGGCAACTGATAATAAAACACGAACAGTGTTCATTTTGGCAACAGGAGCAAAAGTTTCCTTATAATCCACTCCAAAAGTTTGAGTGAATCCCTGAGCTACAAGGCGTGCCTTGTGTCTGTCAATGGTGCCGTCTGAATTAAACTTTATCTTATACACCCACCGGCTGCCAACAACATGTTTTCCTTTGGGGAGTTTGACAATACTCCAAGTTTGATTCTGAGCAAGAGCTAGGAGCTCATCATTCATGGCACGTTTCCATTCATCTTGTGTATTAGCTTCCTGAAAATTTTGTGGCTCTTGGACATTTGAAATAGCCGAAAGAAATGCTGTATGATCAGGTGAGAGTTGTTGATATGAAATGGATTTTGAAATAGGATGTCTTGCTGCAAAGGTGACAAAATCTTGCATTCTAATGGGAGGAGCACGATTATGAACTGGATTTTTGCGAGTCTGGGGCAAAGGAATAACATGATTCTCCAATTCAGATTGCTCATTTTGAGGATCGCCCTCAGGATTAGCCATAATGGGGTTACCAACCCTTATGCCAGAAGAAGGATCTGCAGTAGACACAGGAATACTGCTACCAGAATTTGCGTCGGGTTCAGAGTGTGCATGCTCTTTCTCGGATTCTAAGATGGTATGGCCAAGGCTCTCTGTACCTGAGGGCTCATCAGTGGTTGATGAGGAGTTGTTACTGGTTGCGGGAGGTAAGGCTGAGCGAGACACCGTTTCTTCAGGAGCTGGATAAGGCAGCGGAAAAATATCATTTGAAGATGTATTCTGACTTGTCTCATCATAATATGGAATAGTTTCTTCAAATTGAACATCCCTTGATATGAATAGCTTCCGGGAATGAGGATGATAGCATTTATATCCCTTCTTGGTTGAGGAATATCCCAAGAAAATACACTTAGCAGCCCTTGGGTCAAGTTTATCACGATTTGGAGCCTGGATATGCACAAAACATGTGCAGCCGAATACCCTTAAATGTGATATGTCAGGTGATTGTTTCTGCAAAACTTCAAGTGGTGATTTAAACAACAATACACGGCTAGGCAGCCGATTAATTATATATGCAGCAGATAATACTCCTTGAGACCAGAAGGATTTGGGAACATGCATTTGTATCATCAAAGCTCGAGTTTTTTCTAGCAAATCTCTATTTTTGCGTTCAGCTACCCCATTCTGTTGGGGTGTGCCAACACAACTGGACTGATGTAAAATGCCATGAGAAGCTAGATACTGTGTCATTTTATGAGACATGTATTCGGTGCCATTATCAGATCTGAGAATTTTAAGTTTCGTAGAAAATTGAGTCATGACTAGCATATGAAAATCCTTAAAAACATCAACAACCTCACTTTTGAATTTTAAGAGATATATCCAGGTTACACGAGAAAAATCATCAACGAAAGTAATAAAATACTTGTAACCATCAAAAGATTCAATAGTTGGTCCCCAAACATCAGAATGTACAAGTTCAAACAGCTCATTAGCTCTAGATATAGAGGATGGGAATGGCAATCTGGTGGATTTTGATAGATGACATGTATCACAAGTGATGTTTCTTGCATCTAAATTTGGCATTAACTTTGTAAGGACATTCTCGGAAGGATGGGCTAAACGTTGATGCCACAAAACTTGATTCTGACTAAGGGAAGAAAAAGCAGAAATTTGAGGATGCTTAGGATTATTTGAAAAATAGTAAAGCCCTTGAAAAAGGAAACCTTCACCAATCATCCTCTTGGTGGCGCGGTCCTGAAAAAAAACTCGGTGAGAGTCGAATATAACACGACAATTTAGTGTTTTGGTGACTTTTCCAATGGAAAGTAATTGAAATGGAAAAGATGGAACATATAACACCAAAGACTCAATATTTTCGGAGAGCAATTTAATTTTCCCTTTACCTTCGACGGGGACATATTTTCCATTTGCAACAGAAATATGAGTCGGGGTGGTGGTTTTTTCAAAATCATGTAAGCTAGTCATTTTATTTGTTGTGTGATCTGAGGCACCCGAATCAATGACCCAAAAATTATGCACAGTACTAACAACTAAAGCAGTTTTAAAAGCAGTCAAAATACCTTCTAAATTCTCTTGTGATAGATGATCAGAGTTTGCTAGGAAACTAGCAAACTTACCCAGAATTGCCGTAGAATCAGCGTTGCTTGAGGCTGTCAAGCTGGCATCACCTTTTTCTTTAAGGTAATTGGCAAAATCATTAAGAAGAGCAGACGGGTTGGTAGAGAAACTTTTTGAAGAATAATTATCAGCAGGGCGAGCAGCAATGTGAGCTGTATACCCATGATCTTTTTGAAGTCCCCTCTCCTTTTCAAAATTGGGTTTTAACTCCGGATGAAGAATCCAACACCGCCCGATTGTGTGACCAAGATTATGGCAATGAGTACACTTCAAATCTGGTCGTTTTCCCTTGTATGCTTTATTACCTTTCATTTGTCTGGTAACAGCGTACGCACGGGTTTCTGGTAAGGTGATTCTGGGTTCTGGGTTCATGACTTTTCTACGAGCTTCTTCTCGTTGTATTGTCGCACATACACTCCCAAGGGATGGAAGGTCAGAGTTCATCAACACTCGACTTCGAAGATCTTCATAATCTGGACCGAGACTGGATAGTAATTGGAATATCTTGTCTTCCTCATCTCGTTTCTTTAACACTGCAATATCAACAGTGTGAGGTCTATATAGTGCAAGTTCACTCCACATACCTTTCAAAATTCCAAGCAATTGTACGTAAGTCTTGCCATCTTGCTGCAGATTAGCAAGATCCCTTTTGATTTGGAACACACGGGCTGCATTATTTTGATTTCCATACATCTCCTTCACAGCCTCCCAGAGATCCATTGAAGATTCTGAATAACTGAAAATTTCAGCAATGTTGTTTTCCATGGAATTGAGTAACCAGGACATGACAAGTTGATCTTTGCATTGCCATGCTTCATAGTCCTTAGAAGAAGGATCAGGGGCCTTGATATGGCCATTAACATAGCCAAGTTTGGATCTTCCACCAAGAGCAATTGTCACAGCTCTTGACCAAGGAAGATAGTTGAGTTCATTCAACAAAAAAGAACTTAGGCGTTGGTTTGGGTTATTCTGTTCTCCCTCTGATGAATTATAAATTCTGTTGTTGTCATCTGCACCAACACGTTTAGAAGGTATGTTGCTGTCATCTGCATCAACATATTTGGAAGAGTCTTCCATAGAAAACTTTTAGGCAAATCGCAGGTAAATCGAAACCTGCTCTGATACCATGAAGAAAAAAGAAACCAGAGAAGAAATATTGAGAACAGAGTATAAAGTTGCTGCTTTGAATACTGCAGTGGTAATTTTATTACGTAATGCATTATGTATATATACATCGCAGCAAGGGCGTGAGCAGAGGTGGAATAAAATTCTATGACTAACAGATAATGCAAAGCATTAGTATAATTAATCCTTTACAAGTCAAACAACCGTTCCCTGTTGCTAAAATATCGGCTAATATTTAGCTTCCAATACATTCATATATCTTTGTTCAATCATATTGAAAAGGGAGCATTATTTCCCCAGCCTGAGAGATTGTAAGAGACCATTTTGTGGTTGATGTGTGGTAATTGGATTAAAGCTCTGTTGCTCGCAGACAAACGCTAGACATGGTTTGCCTGCGAGATTATCCTTTTCTTGGTACTTCTGAATTTGGAATAGCTTTTGCGAAAGATTTTAATCTCATTTTGTTGCCGTGCTTGCAGATGCTGATCCTGGTTTGGATAAGTAAATATACCCTCGTAGCTCACAAACAATGCCCAAGTTGCAGGTGTCAAGGGATCCCATGCGTGAATTTGTGGTTAATCTGTAGTGGTTATTGTACGTACATTTATGATCATTGAAAACAGTTATGGCTCCTTTGATCTATTGGTAATCAGATTCCACTTTATAATCTGAGAATTCGCTTAAGAAACACATGGGAATTGCTCTTGTAGTTTTGTGTTCTTCGAGAAGCAAGAAAAAGAAAGCAGTAATAGTTCAATATTGTTGTCTTTCATTCAAAAATTAAAAATGTATAAATAAAATCATGTAGAGCCTTTCAATCAACAGTCCGTTGTAGTCTAGTTGGTCAGGATACTCGGCTCTCACCCGAGAGACCCGGGTTCAAGTCCCGGCAACGGAAGCTTTTCTATTTTATAGTCCATATATAAATCCTGCCTTGAGGCACAAGATTACACTGAAGTACTAATCACGTGCCTGCAATTATTGTATCCCCGACTATTCTTGCTTCGAGGTTGTTTTTCTGAAATAATGTTTTTTTATAAAAAAAACTATTTTTAATATTGAAAGTTCTAAAATAAAAAAAAATATTTAATAAAAAAAATGTTTTAAAAAAGACATATCACAAACACGCGTTTAATATCCCAAAAAAATGGTCGCGTTGATCTGTGCATGAACAAGAGAATTGTTTTTTTTTTCCCCCTGCGGTGTCGGGGAAAGGTGAATTAAAGGCATCGTACATTATATTTGTATAAATAATAAAGCGAGAAGATTGTGAATAAAAAAACTAATAAAGAATAATAAATGGATTAGAAAGTGATGATTATATTACAAATCACACTAATTTAAACTCTTTACTGGATAGCAAAACCATTAACACATTATATATTATATCTTTAAATAAAATACCACCATGTAAATAATTTTCTAGATCTTATCACGCCAATGAGCAATGAAGGTAACAACAATTATATATTGATGAAATGTTTAATTGTCTTAAAAAATATTTAATTTGAATTTGATTGAAAAATCATATAGATTAAAAAAAAATGCAAGTAAAAAATGGGCATGGTAAGAGATGGTGCCAACAAAAAGCTGAAATGCATGTTTGAAAATATGATTAAGGTTGTTTTTTAAAGTGTTGTCTGTTCTGAAATATATCAAAATAATATATTTTTTATTTGTAAAAAAATTAATTTTGACATCAACACGTGAAAATGATCTAAAAACACCAAAAATATTTAATTTATATTAAAAAAAATCAAATTTGTTCAAAAACATTTTTAAAACGTAATTTCAAATATGATCTAAGAGGTTGTACTATTTTTTAAAAATACTAATAGCAAAAAGAAACTCTTATTTTCTTGCTATTTTTTTATTATTATACAACTGGAAAATAGTTTTTAATATATTTCTCAAGATATATCCAAACATAAAAAATAATAATTTATTTAAAAAAAATTATTTTTAACTTTACTATAGATATAGAATCTAAAAACCAAAAGAGAGAAAATATCAAAACAATTCTTGGAAAGCAATTGAATAACCTATAACACATGGAAAATAAAAAGACACGATCACCAAAAGGGGTCGTGCTTCCCACTCTAAATCAATGATTGATGTAGAGTGCTTAACACTGCGTGCTTAATAATTTCTCTAATAGAAGTGTGTACTAAACTCTTGTTTTTAAATGATGTTAAAGTTTTTTTTTAAAGTATTTTTTTTGTTTCAAAATATATTAAAATAATATATATTTTTTAAAAATTATTTTTGATACCAGTATATTCAAAAATACTTTTAAAATATAGTGTAAACTAAAAAAAATCAGCATAAAAAAGAAATACAAGGATATAAGATCTTCCAAGTCTCCTTTTCTTGTCTTCAAAACAAAAGCAAAGAAATACAAGGATAAATTGACTGGATTTTATCCTAGGCTAACCAAGTCATATATCGACTAATATTTAGGCTAATTAGGTTAAATCAAATCACGTGTTCTATTATTGTAATTACGGTTCATTTACCTTGCGCTTTGTTGCAGGGGAAAATCACGTGTTTTATTAATGCTATGCATTTGACCAAAATAATTTGTATGTACATAATTTTTGTGAAGTGATATTAAAAAAAATATTTATCAAATATTTTTTTGTGTTTAATAATAATATGAAGTAAATTAATTTTATAGAAATAAGATAAAAAACAAAAGACAACTACATCAACATATTTATGAGTAGATAATTGATAGAATTTATTAAAGATGAGTTATTTGTTTTTTTTGCAACAAAGTGATTGATTGATAGATTTGTTTTAATTATTTGGCTAAATATTTAATTGACATATAATAAAAATGTAATTGATAAAATTCACTAAAGATGAGTTTTTTTTTCCAGCAAACTGATTGATTGTGTAAATTTCCAAATCCAATTTTTTTATTGTTATTATTTATGATTGAAGGCAAAATTAAAACAAATATTAGCAGCGTAATTTTTCCCCCTAAGACATTTAGAAAAAAATAGTATTAATATGGCCAAAATAAAACATAACAACTAATTTTTTTAATTAATTATGGTGTTTGTGGAGTTTTAAATAAAATTTATAAAGATTTTTATTTTTTATATTATTTTAATATGTTAATATTAAACAAATATCATACACATACACCGTTCAATAATTACATCATATTCATCCCACAATAATTTGATTATAAATAAAAGTCAAAAGAGGAATACATTCACTCCATACACTTATACTTTGAATTATAAAAAGTGATATGGTTGACTAATTCTAAAACATATTGTTTTTTAAAACGCTAAAGCAATTATGAGAAATGTCTCTATTATATACTTATACATCTCGAAAATAAAATAAAATATAATCTTGTAAATGTAAATGAATAATAATGACAGAAGAACATGATATAAAAATAAATATTACACAAGAAGGCAAAGACAAAAGTAAAATATATAAAATAGTATTGAAGACTTGCCTGAAAACCCAGGTATATAAAAAGACAGATTCCTTACCCTACTTCCTATATTTTGTTTGCAGAAGAATCTTTAGTTTGCACGTTAGATTAAACAACTGTCCTCCATAAACAGTACACGCGCGTCCCTAAGGTGAGGTTGATGCCTGTTTGGCTAAGCGTTAAATCGCGGTTTGACCAAATTTTGAAATTGTTTTAATTATTATAAATGATTTTTTTTTTGATTTTTTTAAATTATTTTGATATATTAATATAAAAAATAATTTTTTAAAAATAAAAAAAATATTATTTTAATATATTTCTAAATAAAAAATATTAAAAAAAACAATCCTAACTACACTAACAAACACACCCTCTGCAGTCATATAATTTACTGTCTTTCAAGTTTCAACCTCTGCAAACAGAACGCTCACCATTGTTTTCTGTGTGTGTGAAGGAGAAGAAATATGGACAGAGAGATGAGAAGAGAGTGCCATCCTTTGTTGAGTGGAGGGAGAACAAGAGAGAGCAAATACAACCATGGGCTCTCTGCAGCGGAGATGGATTCGCTTTCTAGTCTATGCGAGACCATTTTGCCTCCTCTGCCACCACCAGCTACTACGGCGGACGGAGAACAAAACCAACCTTCCAAGGCTGTTGAGGCCCTGTACAGAGCTTCTGGTTCTCAAACGCCTGTGCCTGATGAGGTTTAGAAACAATATGTTCTCTCCTTCTTAATTTCTCTTGTCTCACACAACTACAGGTGCACACAAACAAAGCAAACAAACTTGTATCGGTTATGGTTTCATGAATTAAATAGTTTCTGATCCAGAAAAAGAAACTGTTAAAACTATTCAATTGGCCATGGGAATTTATTGAAATTTGAAACCCCCCGTACAGGTTGCAGAGCTTTTAAGGAAGAGGGGTTTGCCAGATTCCGTGTTCCTGGTGAGATTGGTTCTGTGGCTTCTATCTACCAGGTTGGGTACATTTTTGCTTTGCGGGTCTCTTTGTTTTGGGGAGAAAGGGCTCTGCATTAAGAATTTTTCAAGCATCACTTTGAATAAGAGGGAGGAGGTTTTGCAGAAATGGTTCAAACATAGTTATTTTACAGCTATCAGATCTGCCTTCGTTTTTATCAAGGTCTTGTGCGTCTTCGTTTTCTTCTCTCGGGTAATGCTCCCATCACTTTGCAGGATTCTATGCTCCGTATTCTTTGGTATTTTCATCTACTCTTATGCAAGTGAAAAATATTTATCAGAAATACATCTAATAATTTATTCCAGCCATAAAACATAGAAGTCCAAGATAATCTTTGAGTTAGTAGTAATTAATAACTATCCTTTTACACTATTCTGGGGATCACCACAAGCATTGATCTTCGGTTTCTCATCATTTATCTATTTTATGTTTATATGTTCAGGTATAAATGACTAGTTCAAGATCTAATCAAGAGGAAGCTAAATTTAACTAGAATTAACCAGAAAATATATTTACATTTAAAACTGAAGAAAAGAGAGTCTAAACTTGGATGAGTCTAACGGCAAACTTGGAGAAAATTTATCAGTAAATTTTAACTGTTTGCTATTTTACTTACGGTCTTTCATTTTTTTGCAATCTTGGATATGATCAGAGGATGTAATGAAGATTTTCTGCTGTGATTTTGTTTAGGCAGTCCTGACAGCAAGAGTCCATTTCTTCTCCCTGCTAATTTATGCCGAAATGTATCCCGAAATGTATCGTGACTCTGATCCATTAATTCATCAGTAATAGTATTAGTTTGTTTTTTGATCACTTCCTTTAGTTCTTTCTTATCAGATTTTTTGAGCACTTTCTACGACAGCTTGAATTGGAAACTTATCAATCATCATTAATTCGACCAAACAACATGACACTGACGTCTTAGATGCCCCATTTAATCATTATGACCATGGTCCAAAAAGAATGAAAACTGATGCTCCAACCATCTCCATCCAAACAACTAATTAATCATGCACTGCACTCGCATCTCGCTTGGTTAAATCATAGATGAAAAGGTTACACATACAATAGTAGTTATTTAAAGTCTTGAAGTTCTCAAACTTAATTTACTTCTACAGGTTGACCAAAATGGTGACAACCCAGCATGGGAAGCCATGGAATATTATGTAAGCACTGATGAAAATCCAGACCAAGTTCCGAAAGAGAGGCCCCTTCAAAAGGGATTGATAGGTACTAATCAAGAAACTGACTCCACCCTTCTCCATCTTCTTAAAGAAAAAGGCCTAGAAGTGACGCAAGATCCTCGAAAGAACCTTTGTAAAATCAAATGTGATGTTGTCATTATTGGCTCTGGTTGTGGTGGAGGAGTCGCTGCGGCTGTTCTTGCAGCTTCCGGGCAAAAGGTTCTTGTTCTCGAGAAAGGGAACTACTTTATTGCTTCAGATTATTCCGGTCTGGAAGGCCCTTCCATGGCTCAACTATACGAATCTGGAGGACTTCTTCCAAGTATTGATGGGAAAATGCTAATTATGGCAGGATCAGCAGTTGGAGGAGGTTCTGTTGTTAATTGGTCAGCATCCATCAAAACACCAAGTTCTGTGCTTCAGGAATGGTCCAAGAACCAGAAAATTGCACTTTTTGGTAGCCATGAATATCTTTCTGCCATGGACACTGTTTGTGAGAGAATAGGAGTCACAGAGAACTGTATAGAGGAAGGATTTCAAAATCAAGTACTTCGGAAAGGGTGCGAGCGCCTTGGTGTTCCCGTCAAAACCGTCCCACGAAATTCCTCAGAGAGACATTATTGTGGCTCTTGTGGTTATGGTTGTCGAAAAGGAGAGAAGAAAGGGACTGATCGTACATGGCTGGTTGATGCTGTTGATCATGGGGCAGTGATCTTGACCGGATGCAAAGCAGAGAGATTTATATTGGAAAAGAACAAGGGCTTAGGTAAACGAAAAAAGAAATGCTTGGGAGTGATTGCAAAAATTTTAAGCAACAATATCATAACAAGATTGCAAGTTGAGGCCAAGGTAACAATCTCAGCATGTGGAGCTCTCTTGACACCGCCTTTAATGATCTCTAGTGGATTGAAGAATCAGAATATAGGCCGAAACCTTCATCTACACCCTGTCCTAATGGCCTGGGGATACTTTCCCGAGTCAAATTCAGAGTTCAAGGGTAAAGTATATGATGGCGGGATAATCACGTCAGTTCATGAAGTGGTAGCAGGAGACTCCAATGTAAGGGCAATTGTAGAAACTCCTACATTAGGGCCTGCTGCATTTTCTGTACTATGTCCCTGGGTGTCTGGACATGACATGAAGAACAGAGTTATGAAGTATGCAAGAACTGCTCACCTCATAACAATAATAAGAGATAGCGGCTCTGGAAAAGTTACGACGGAGGGAAGGATATCCTATCACTTAGATGCATCAGACAAAGAGAATCTCAAGGTAGGGCTGCGACAAGCATTGAGGATTTTAGTAGCAGCAGGAGCTGTCGAAGTCGGCACACATAGAAGCGATGGGCAGAGGATCAAATGTGAAGGGATCAAAGAAGAGGATCTGGAGGAATTTCTGAGCACAGTTTATGCTTCCAGGGGTGCACTGTCACGGGAAGAGGACTGGGTGTTTTACTCCTCAGCCCATCAAATGGGGAGCTGTAGGATGGGGATTGATGAAAAAGAAGGTGCTGTTGATGACAATGGAGAAAGTTGGGAAGCAGAAGGCCTATTCGTTTGTGATGCTAGTGTTTTGCCAAGTGCTGTGGGTGTTAACCCAATGATCACAATCCAGTCCACTGCTTATTGTCTCTCGAAAAGGATTGCAGAGACCTTCTGCAAAGATAAAAGAACAATCCTTTTCGAGAGAATTAAATAATAAGATTTGATAAATAATGGTCTCAATTGCCAAGAAATTGTAATAATATTGTATTATTAATAATAAACACACGTTTTCTCTAACCCAGGCCTCTTCTTGAAAAATGCTCTTGATCTTCAATTTGCTTCAAACTCATTTGGGCAGTCTTTCCATTTCATTCAACTCAACACAACCATTTTTGTAAAAGAGATGTGGGCTGCCTTAATCTTTTTCAAAATTTATACTACTCAACATATATAAGACGAGTCATGGGGATATTGTAGCTGCCAGTGGATGTTCTTCAAGTCATCACCACAGGAAATGAAAATTTGTCGAAGAAATCAGTTTCGTTCATATCATCAAATTGAAGTTAGAATTCCCAATATTGTACAATATGATAATTACAATCATCGAATCAATTGGATGTGTGAAGAATGACAAGAAGGCTCACACATTTTTTTTTATAAGATGTGGCCCATTCATGTCAATCTTCTCTGGAATGAACTTGCAAGAAAATTCTATAAATTCTGATGGTTGAACACCTCAGCCATCAGAATCAATCTCGCGAAATGGCAAGGGAACTGCTTTCACCGCCCTGAACTTGCCAACATTATTCAGATGCTCATTCTCCAGTCTGTTTCAACACATTTTGACAAATATTATTAGAAGATAGATATTTTGCTTCTATAGACCACAAAGCTCTTCTCATAAACTTTTTTAAGTAAAGATCGAAATAAAATGTACCTGTAAAAATTCCAGTGGCCACGTCGAATTACCTCCAAAGAAGCCAATAAAAAATCTAACATTCGTGACTCAATCATATTGAATCGGAACCCCATGACAGTCTCCACCCAAGCAACTCTAAGAACTACGTTCAAGACCTGCAATTCAATTTCTCAATCCGTTAAGAGCTTCCATATTTAACGCTTGACTGGAAGGACGTGTAGGATTTAAATGGAGGGAGAACTCACGATGGACATGTAGTAGATGCTTTTGTTTTTTAGTATCAAATCATCTCTTAGCCATAGATTCTTGGATTTAGAGTTCAGAAGGCCCCAGTCCTTAACAAAATCCCAGTACAATTGATAGACTGTGGCAACCACAGAAGTAATCAGGACTACGAAAAACCATAGGTGGCTCTCCTGCCTACTGTAAGTTATCCTCGCACCAGCTGCCACCATGGCAGAAACATACTTCCCCATGTTGGCCAAATGGTTGAGGTCATTTTCATCAAACCATCTTCTTGCACACTTGCATTGACAAGAAAATGTATTAATTGGAGATAAAGAAGTTGGCATTGAGCTATGAAAGAAATAAAAGATCATATAATTTTGAAAGAAAAGTGCATAGTTGTCAAGGGGAATCATACCTGCATAGCACGCCAATAGTAAGGCAAAAATGAAATGACATAAGCAAGCTCCCTATATAGCCTTCCGGATTTGCAGGTTTCATATCCGTGTGTCTTGAAACTCCCAGCTAGAAAGTAGCAAGTTGTGGATTCCATGTGCCTCAGCAATGGAATCTGTATGAAAATCGAGAGGAAGATTAGCCAAGCCACAAACTAATTGAAATCAAGAGAAACAATACAAAGAACTTCAATGCTTTAAGCAGTAATCACCTGGCTAGTAAGTTGGTCTGCCATGAAAAAGTCGACCATCAAAACCTGCCAATATAGTGTTGTAATCAAGAAATCAAAAAACAGAATTCTGGGCTACTACACTGACAAATTCTTATAATGTTCAACAAAATAAAGAGGTAAGATATATATACCTTGTAAAAAGGAGAGCAGAGTATGTTTCGGATAATTCGGATGAAGCAATAACGTGTTGGACGATAGAAGATGTCAAAAGGGCAAACGAGCACGAAAATAAAAATCTGAAAAAATTATGGATATCAGCACCAGTCTCTAGTTTAATACGAGGTTAAATTGCAGTTCTACTTGAGCAAATATTCAAATCCTGGGCTTGCTACTAACAGGAACCAGTAACACTTACTACGAGGAGAATCCCAGGAATGACATCAACATGGTTTGGTGAAAAACCGCTAGCCCTCAGGAGAAGATGAATCACCATTGCTGCAACCACCGAGGTCATGAAAGTGGTGCAGATGAGAAAGGCATCTCTGTACTTGAGGGCTGTGCTGGGTTGGAATTCAAAAATAAAATTGCAGTTGATCCGTGTAGCCTTCCACATGAAGAGATTGCACCCATACGTAAACAAATGCAAACTTAACAAGGTGAAGACACTGCATAACATCATCCAATCCATTAAGGTATATATTAAGTTCTTCCAATCTTTTGTTTATATATATATAAAAGAAGATTCTATAAATCATTAGTTAAAAATCATGTAGAATTTATTTGAAGAACTACTTAGTGGATTGAGGATAATGTTCAGAATAAGCACCTGAAAACAGGGTAGACAATTTCCACGTATGATCTTTCAGAATTTGGCTTAAATATACCAGCCAAGTGTGCCAAGATTGCGTATACACTGAACAGTGATACAAAACAACCAGTGAGCAATCCTGTAATAAGGAACAACAAAAAGAAAAAAAAAACATCAATAAATAATAAAAACCATGAATTTTCCCGACACAGTACCGACAACATTGATTTGTCGGGTCGAATTTTAATTACACTAGGGTTATTTCCACTAATGGGATTGGTGGTCACTGCTAGGACTATTTCTTGTCCATGGAAGATTTCTGCGCGGCATATTTTGACCTAAATGCTAATCAAATATGATTTTTTCTAAAAATGTTTTTTTTTTGATAAAAAATCATTAAAAATTACACAAAAAAAATACTTTTAAAAAACCCGAGTTCAAATCTCACTGCTCCATTAACCCTCGTGATCTTTTTTTCTCCTCTAGTATGTCTATGTCTACCAAAAATGGATCTGCCTTCCAATGAACTTAACTAAACGAAGAGATGATAGTTGGTAAAGATTATTGGGAAAGAGGAATTACCAACAAAGAACGTAACCATGTGAGACTCTTTTTGTTGCTGGGGTCTCAGGAATTTCATGGCCTTTTTCCTGTCATTGTTGGCGAAGTGCTTTGTGAAGATGGACTCCACTTCATCCATTAGTCTAACCACCTTATCAGTCAAGTATAATATTACTCAGAATGCTTATTAGAAAACCATTAATCCCATAAACAAAATGCAGATTACATATCTGTGGAGAGATAACCAGAAGTCATGAAAAAATAATGACAGTACTGTCTTGTTACCTTATCAGAGCTAATGAAGTGGGATCTCTTCACTACTTTTAAATAACTTGCCGATGCTTGCTGATTAGATACCTGTTTATGTGTGAGAAATCTCAGTTTCAATTCTTTTATAAACACTAACTGAAGTTTATGCAGATGACATATGCATAAGTTATAAGAAAAAATCACTCGATATATATATATATATTAGAGGGCTAGGTTGAAGAAGGCACGAGCGAAGATTAGAATTGTTAGCCAACAGAGGCAGCGCTGTATAATTGAGGAAATAATTTGATGACATTCTTGCTTCTTTTTTATTTTTTAGAATATAAATTAATGCTTTTGTCTTTCTCCTTTCCATTTCTCAAACTACTAAATAACCTATATATTCTCAAATGTTAATTGGACATCAAAAGTATAACGATCGAGCTAATTTTGCTTTCATGTCTTTCTTCCAAGCTAGCATACATGAACATATATACTGAAAAACTCTGAGATAAGACCACCTTACCTTGTCGAATTTCTTCAATATTTTCGTGAAGGCCACCATATTCAATGAGCTGCCAAAGATAGGTAAACTTATCAAGACACGCCAGGTCATAAAATAAATTATCTTCATAGCAGCATCTAGCTAGCTAGCTAGCTAGCTAGTACGTAATTAAGGAAAACCCCAATTAATTTAAAATCAATCAATATTGTGACGTTGGAGTGGCTGCTGATCAGATGAACAAAGCTTAATTTTGAGTTTTGATCCTACAAGGGCTAGCCCCTCTCAGCATGTACTTCAAATTTCTACCTGTCTATCACATGATTTCAAACCTATAAAATAATACAAGTTTGATATATATATTTCAAACCTATAAAATAATACAAGTTTGATATATATATATATATATATATATATATATATAATGCGATGAACATTAAAAATTGAATTGCTCTCGTATATGAAACAAACAGTGTGATGAATGATGATCATTGTTCAAATCATTATTGATAACATTGAAGATAGTTTTTTTTTTAAATAAATAAATAATCAAATGTTAAGTTTACAATTCACAGGGCTTTCAGAATGTTTTGAAAACGATTGATCAATAAATAGGGGATACATGATATAAATTATGCTTATAAATAATAAATGTTAAGTCCACGAAAAAATTACATGTAATCTGCACGTCCATATTCCCAAGAGACGTAACATGATTAGGAATTATATTGGGGCCTTACTATGTCTCTAAGTAGTAATTAAACTGCTACATCTATAAAGGCTAGCTAGGTCCAAATATAACAAAATTTACAGCACCATATGATCAATAGAAAATATTTTATACACAGCAGTCCATGCACGAGGAATATTTTTAGGTGGTAAGCGACATGCCGTTCTCTCTTGAGAGATTGGATATTATAAGACAAAATAATTAATTTCGAAGCAGGAATTATATTGGTGTGGAAATGAACCTGTAAGTTTTAAGCAGACCAAGGCCTCTGTAGAGCTCCACAAATGCACCTCTAATCATCTTCTCAGCACACTGGATCTTCTTTCTACTGATGAAATCCCCGGCGCCTTCTTTCTTAGGATTCTTAACCAAATCTTCCCACAACATTGATGTTACAGCCGTGATTGTTCGTGTTGGTGTGGTGGCCGGAACTTCCATCCTCACCGCCATCTTAGGTTTCCCTTTCTTTGGTTTTTTTCTTGTGCCCGAGCTGATGAGATTGACACCCTTTTTCTCTAGTGCTGCGATGATTTCATCAATCTGTGAATCTGTAGAGGTCTCATTTGCACTACTTTCTGCGTAATAATCATGTATAGCATCAGGGAAATGTTATATATAAAAATCAAAAACATATTAAATTTCTGTTTAGTATGATTGCTAGTGATCGTCCAACGGTCGTGGCGTTTAAGATCTGCACAGCAGGTCTTGAGTTCAAAATAAAACATGCATCTCTTGTAAGATTTTAGGACAATCTTGATTATCGGATTCTTACGGACCCGAATTAATTTGTGAAGAAGTGACGGGTTGATAAAATTAATTAGGGACACGAGAACCTCTCATCGCATGGACAGCAAGAAAACTGCTAGCTGTGCGTGTATGCCATATCCCTAGCTATCCACATTTATATCCATCAGAGCTAGCCAAAAACAACACATGAATAGATCTAGCAAACCAGATTTTCTATAATCATCAATAAATATATTAAAATGTTCTTTATTGAAAAAAAACGACATTTTAATTTAATATTCCGTGGAAAATATTTATACGAAATTCGAGTGAGTTACTGGCATCTGACTCGCTTCTTTCCATATCTGGAAAGTATCCTGTTGGCCATAAATTGTCATAATAGAAAGCAGTCAATTTCTCTTTTAGCCACGTCTATATATTACCCACCTACTCAGCTAACGTACCCAAGTTTCATGAGTTTCCACGTACTTTCATACCATCCACGGACCAAATTGTTTAAAATAATTAATTAATTATATAGGTTGTCGAGTAATCATATCACCTAAGAGCTTAGGCTATTAGATGAGATTTTAAAATATAATTTATATTATTCTTTAACACACATCCTCAAATAAAAGTTTTTTGGTCTTGAAACTTGCACGAATTTATACTATTTTGTGCTTGATTTTTATCAAATAGAACGGAGGTGGTAAGATTTGAACTCGTGATTGCTAGATCAATAAGACTCTGATATCATGTTAATGAATCACCTCACCTAAAAATTTAAATTATTAGATAAAATCTTAAAATATAATTTATATTATTCTATAAGAACTGTAAAAAATCTAAATAGAGGAGTAGTATGAAACACTTGGACGAGCAAAAACTCCACGTAACGTACAGCTAGAATCAACCCATCTCTACATGAAATCAATCACATCATGCCATGGAAAAATAATCAAAGAATTTTACTCCAATTAATCTATTATTTTTCTTTAATAAGCGTTACCAGAACATAAGGAGCTCCGAGGTGGTGAAGATGACCAAGAAAGAGAAAGGGCCCCGGCATTCGGCTTGCGACGGTGCTCGTTGAGAACCCGTTTGAGGTCCAGCAAAATCCCTAGCTGCTTGTTAAGGATCTCTCCTCTTTCAAGAAATTCGCTCTCTTTATTCTTGTAAAACTGGTTCACTTTGTTTAGCTCTCCATCCAAGCTCTCAAAGAATACCGTCACCTAAAATATGAATCGCAAGGATACAAAAACAAAGAAATCATAACCTGTAAAAATGCCTCCCTCTCCACTCCCTCGTTATTGTTAAAGAATCATCTCAACTAAAAATTTAAATTGTTAGGTGAATCCTTATAATATTATATATATTATTCTATAACACACTTTTTCAAGTGAAAGTCTTTTAGACTTGAAACTTACTTTATGCTTGATTTTTATCAAATAGAATGAAACTGATGAGAGATTGGAACTTGAAATCGTTAGATAAACAAGGATCTAATCATACTATGTTTAGGAATCATCTCATCTACTATGTTTAGGAACCATCTCATCTACTATGTTAGGAACCATCTCACCTAAAAGCTTAAGTTGTTAAGTGAGGTCTCAGAATATGATTTATATTATTTTTTAAAAATAACAGCAACAAGGACCCTCATGCATCGAATCTGTATAATTAATCACTCGTAATTAACTTTCAAAAATATTAATTTGATTAAACAAGTTATTTTTTTGGCAAACTACTTGATTGTGCTTGCCAAAAAAAGGAAATGGCAAAGAAAGTAAACTGATTTAAAGAATATAATTAATTTAAATACATGTACAAACTTAGGAAGCTATATACAACCTTAATCTTGGCCCATGCGACTAGTTAATATATATACCTCATCTTCTTCAGAGAACAATTGAACAAGCTCAGTTTGGTACACTTCTTCATCACCATCCTCCATGCTTTTGCTCCTCACCTATAGCCACCGAGAAATTGATGTTTAGAGATATTATTCAACAACACCATTGCCTTTGGGTGAGCTTTTTCATTGATTATTTTCTTTTCTTTTTAATTTTTTCGTTTTTATTCACGATAATATCGTGACGACAAGCACCCTATATATAACCGTCTTCTTGATTTCGTGAGAGAATTGGAAAAATAACAAAAATGGGTGGAAAAAAAACCCGAAAGGAACCGCACTTGCTGGATTATGACACCATTTCCTCGAGTACCTTACCAACCAATAGTAACACCATTACCGATTTTTAGTTGAGGTTGGAGAAAAAGAAGTGCTGCCACTTACGCAAAAGAGAAACTAATTGATTAAATTATACATATGTAATAAAACAAGCAATATGAAAATGATTGTTTGTTTGTATTTGGTTCGTATTTTAGAGTAAAAGAAAATATATTTCTATAATAATTTTGAATTTTAAAATAGATTTTTATGATTTCAGAATAAAAAGCATAGAAAAACATGTTACTTATATTCCATTATTTTATTTTTTATATCTCGAAAGTCGAAACCACGATAAAATGCCTACCTATGTGACTTCAAAGCAACGGTGAGAGATGTTGTACTAAAGAGCGGGACCCGGTAATTGACCGTTGGATGATGATTATAGCGAACTCTAAAAACGGGGGGAGTAAAAAGAATACTTAAATAAAAGCAAAAACCACCTGAAAATGTCGGAGAGAAAGCAACTATTTTCTGGCTCGATGGTAAGCCGAGACCGACAGAGGACGAGGAACAAAACTCGAGGACACCCACAAATAATGAAAACCAAAAAACTAAAAAAAAAAAAGGAGAGGAGGGATTATATCTCGGCGCATGTGTTTTCATTTTCGAAAAAATGATATTTTTGGCTGCAATATTGATGTTTTTTTTTTTTTTGACGAATAGTTTAATTCCACTTTGCTTTATTATAAATAGTATGGGTTCCGAAAAAATGAGAATAAAAAACAAAAACAAAAATCAAAACACTCCGATCTCTCGGTTTGTGAACCGGAAAAACCCATCAATGGCCGGAAACCCCACTTTTTATACATTAATGAGCTTACGTCGAAAGCCCAAGTTAACTACTTATGAAAATCCCAAGTTAACTCGAATGGAGATACAAGATTTCACATGAACACGTATAATTAAACATACAGCAATATACACATGATATCCGTGCGTCTGCTTAAGTTGTCAAATACCTGAATGATTTCGGTTTTGGAATCGGAGTGGAAGAGCTTGCTGGATAGATTTCTGGCGAGGGAGCGAATGGGATAAAAAATGGAAAGACCAAATTCATGGTCAAGAACTTGGTGGGGCTGTTTGGATTTTTGTGAGAGTTTGATCTTCTTTATCTGCTTCTTGAGCTGCCAGTAGTTTACAAAGGCTTCCTTCCATTCTGGGATTAGCTGAGCTTCAAGCTCCTTTGAGAACTTCACCATTTTCTTCTCTTTGAATGGCAAGGAAGTCGAGAGAGAGAGAGAGAGAGAAGGAAGAGAGAGAAGAGAACCTTAGAGGGTGTGGGATGGATTAGGGAGGTTTATGTGTGTATATATATAGAAGGAGCGAACGACAGAAACGTCGGGGAAAATGAAATGAGATTGTTTTATAGTTAGTGGTGGACTGAAAAATAAAAAAGGTAAAACTAAGTTTTATTCTGACTATCATGATATTTTTTTTCTGGTTATATCAACGAGGAATTGAACCCTAACCTGTTTACTATTTTTTTATGTAAGAAAACTCTGTTAAGAAATCATCTAATCTAAAAACTTAATTTGTTAGGTAAAGTCTCAAAATATGATTTATATTATTCTTTAACACATCTTCTCAAGTGAAAGTCATTTAAGCTTGAAACTTGCATAAACTCACATTATCTTGTGCTTGATTTTTATCAAATAGAATGAAGGTTGTGAGATTCGAACTCGTGACCGTTGGGTCAACAAAGCTCTGATACCATGTTAAAGAACCATCTCACCTAAAAGTTTAACCTGTTAGGTAAGATTCCAAAATATGATTTATATTATTCTCTAACAAACTCCACCTCCTAGAAAATACATTTTGTGGACTCGGGCGAGTAAATAAAATTCTGACTGTCTCAGACTCTTATAAAAGATGCACACCTCTTATCATCACGTTATTCTCCTTGGAACATAACATTAGTACTTCTTATATATATATAATTTCTCATGAATGATCGAAATTCCAATGTGAATAATTTTTCTAAGATTAGATAGAGTTAAAAAGATTAATTTTGACATGTAAAAAATAAGATTAAATAGTTTAACCATTCTAAATCAGAAAGGTTGAACTAAAGCTAAAAGAAATAATTAAATTATTCCTAAACCTTGATTATTTATTTATTTATTTATTTTTATATGTATGACTCCTGTAAATCAAAGATTGGTCTTAGTTTTCCCCTTGCTTCTTGGTGCATGCCTACTCACATGCCCATTAATGGCCCCGTGCGAAGTGGAATCATGGTGCTCTTCCTTTCATTTTCATAAATCAATATTAATTGGCCTTTTGTGTTGCAAATTAATTTCCTTCATTTTCCACTTTTTCGCTTTTCTATCGTCATTCTTGTGATCTTTTTTAATTTTAGCCCTTTTTCGTAAGCCTCTTTCTTCTCTGACCCTCGTCGTTGATCTCGAATAGGTATACATGCTTCCTTATTTTTGTTTTGCTCTTCACTTATAAAACGAAAGACTGATCCAGTGGATCTGGATCAGCTGACCCTGCACTCGTCCGTCCTGATCAATCTTCTTCCCTGTCTGGTTTGGTTGAGAATAGTTTAGCTCTCGTTCGTCTAACAATGGAAATCCACTCTGTTAGTGTCTAACCTCTGCTAGCTCCTGGAGACCTGCGCGACTCCAACTGTACCTCTTCTTACATAAATGATATAAACTATATTATTTAGCATGATTTAACAATTTAAATATTTAGATGAGATGATTTTTTAATATGACATCATAGTCTTGCTAACCCAGCAGTCACAAGTTCAAATTTCATCACTCTCATTCTATATGATGAAAAACTACGCACAAGGTAGTGTGAGTCTGTGCAACTTTCAAGCTCAAAAAACTTTCATTTGAAGGTGTGTGTTAAAAATTAATATAAATTATATTTTAAGACTTCACCCAACAACTTAAACTTTTAGATAAAATAATTTCTTTACCCGTGCTAGAACAATTATTGAGTATTAGTGCTCTAAGAGAATGTGCTGCCTCCGGTTTCCGTTTCTTGTTATCCATGCCTAGAAATTATTCCTTCTTTACTCTGAGGTCTAACGCTTATCAAAGAATTTAATTAGATGAGTCCTTAATTATAATTCTAATACCACTATTTATTCCTAAATTTTTTTATTTTAATTAGATAGAATGAGAATAGTAAAATTTAAACTCTTTTCATTAGAAAAATGAGAATAATAAGATTTAAGATATTATTCATTAATAAAATATGAGTATGTCCAAACCTTACTTGGGATTCAAGTAACAGCTAAAAATAATATTTACTTTAGAATTATATAAAACTATTTTTCACTCATTATATTATATATATATATATATGTGTGTGTGTGTGTGTGTGTGTGTGTGTGTGTGTGTGTGTGTCTGCATGCCCGTATTAATATTACACACACACAGACACTAGAAGCTTAGAATTTTTTGTGGATTGCCATTGTCATTATATCAGCTAATTAATTAAAAAAAATTGGAGAAGGGTTCGGACTATTATCTACTGATGCATCCAGCTGCATCAAGAACCATCGATCATTAGGAGAAGGTCTTCTTGATCTCTAATATAGTTAATCAGTTTCTGAATCTTTCTTTATGAGGATCGAAGAAATTTGGTTGCTGGTATTTACAAAACATTTCTGCCTCACAGCCAAGTAATTAGTGTCCCGTGATTAGGGAGATTAGTATCATTTAGCACTAATTAATCGGAAGTCTCTAACATTCTGAATCACATCTGCTGCAAGAGTAGCAGCCCAACCAGTGGCTATTTTGGTGCGTTTAAAACACGTGGATATATTCTTTGCCAGAATATATATACTCTCAGATAGAATTGAGGGGCTCCATTGGATCTGATGAGCACTGCTGAGAAGTTGTTCTGTACAGTCTATATTATAAGGGACAAATACACTGGTTCTAGTGGGATTTGCCGATGAAAAATATAAACTTGGTGCCACATTTGCAGGCACTTTTCTCCCCTCGAGTGTTTCGTGACGTTGGAACATTGCGTCCCTTTTGTGTTCTCCCACTAAGACAAGTCCCCGCATTTTATCAGATCAGTGGACTGTATACGGGAGGCTCTTTTTGGTGAAGATAACATGTTCAAGGGTCTTTAGCCTTAAAAGATTGCCTATAACTCGGGGCATGCAGTCTTAGAATAAGATTCCTGGGATACTGTTACATAATCTTTTAACGGTAGTGTCAGATAGTTTTTTCAATATAGTGTAGAGTTTTGTTGAACTAGCAATCAGGAGTTCGAATCTTATCATCTTGCTCATCTTGATTGAGTAATTTGGCCCTATCCTGCCATAAGAGCCAGGGATCTGCTCTTAACACCTCCACTAAGGTACGTACAGTAAAAATACGCAGGAAAAAGAATAGAAAACAACGCCTCTCTTTCTTCTGGTTTACAGTGCTCCTGACCAAGGTTGTAAAGAAAAAAAATAGTTTATTTTTAAAGTATCAGGAGACCTTTCTTGGTCACCTTTCCATTCATCAAGTGCGTACTTTTTTGTAAGAAAAAAAAATGATGCATATCCAACTAATCCCAAATGTTTTTTTTTTTTAATTTTTAATTTCATATTTCGTTTTGTGTTATAAGTGGCTTGTTCTCTTCTGGGACCTCTCCTTTTAATTTCGTTTTTGTGATTCGAATCCATATATAATTATCCAGTAATTGCTATTTATATCCACGAAGTGCAGGATGCATGGATATGGTGGTTGCTAGTCAAACTGAGAACTCTCATGAACAACGTCTCTGATCTGGCTCGCAGACAAAATTCCACGAGCCAGCGTTCGTAAATCGTGAGGGGAAGTGGGTTAGATGGAGCTGCATTTGATTCGTGAGTAAAAGATGCAAATTTCAGTACGAATTGTATTTGTAAAACAATAGAGGATTGAGCATGCTCACGTTCACGCCAAATATTCCACTTTATCGGAACCTTTTCTTCATCTTCATCATCATAAAGATGGCCACATCAAGAACGCAGATCGATTACTTTAATCAGACAAGCAATCCTTTCTTGATTAAACGTGGATTAATTGGGTCTCTACCTTTCAGCCATCTCCATCGTGTTTATCTATTTCTTCTTTAGAATAATAAATATAAGTTATCTAAAACCCCTGTCCACCTGGATGCGAGACTAATCTCGTTTCCCATATGCTAATTAGGTCAGTTTCCTTAATTTTTTATCTAATCAGGTTGCTCGGACAATATATATATAGACGGAACTACTTTTGTTTCATGGAGGATGCGCACTTGCTTCGCCTCAGTGTATATATATGATCACAGCTTGTTATATAAAAAATATTTTATGGAACTTTATTTAATGGTTATAGATCTTGGATTTAGTGGAATTTTAACATTTAAAAGGTCCACAAAATGAATGATGAGGAGTCCTTTGATTCAATTTTAAGATTTTAGTACATGAAATAGCTTTATAGTCTTAGTTTTTGATGTATTTGTGTTATTTTTAACGTTATCTCAAATGGGTTCGAATTTTAAATATTTTTTCAACGTGTTTATCTTTTAACGTATTATTTTTAAAATAATTGATTTTTTCCCTTTGATTTGATGTTTTTTTTTTCTATTTAAAAAGAACATATTTTTATAAAAATAATATCTAAACACATGGACTAAAGTTGAAGAGGAAGGAAATAAGAGACCAAAACAATTTCTCTTTCCCTATAGGTAGGTGTCCACACATGAAGTAGAGGGGGCATAAATAAATAAAAAGAAAAATGTGGGGCAAAAAAAATTGCACTCTCAACAACCCTTGTCATAACCCAATTTTGGGTCATCCCCCAAAACTAACTGAAAATAACAAAAAAATAAAATAAAAAAGGACTGGTGTCGATAGAAAAATCAAGGTGAAATTTTGGATGTTTTCGAAAGCTCGATCGTACCTTTTTGTGCCCAGAAATGAAGAAAAACGCAGATCTAAGGCCAAAGTAATTTATTATCAGATAAACCTACGTATTGAACTAAGTCGTGAGATATAATTATATTTTTATGAGCCAATTTGATTTAGTCATTGGCTAATGTAAAAGTGTAATTGTGTTTGAAAATTAGTTTAGGTCCAATTGAAGGGTTTAATTAAGTGTAGTGACTTAATTATATTTTAAATTGGTAAAAATAATTAAGGGCTTAGTAAATGAGAAATCAAGTTCTTAAATTTAATTTGGGCTCAAGTGAGAAAATCATAATTTTTGGTGACCCATTTGGATTTTCAAGCCAATTGCGCAAGTTAGGGGTTGGATTAAAAACAATTGGAAGTTTAATGGTCAATTGAAGATCAAATTGCATAAATCAGAAATAAGGGACCAAAATGAAAGAAGCGCACATAGTTAAGGCTAATGTTGAAATTCAAATAGGGGTACAATTGCATAAATTCATAAATTTAAATCCAATTAGGGGTGCAATAAAGAACAAATACAAATCTAAGGACCAAAATGCAATTTCATCCCTAAAGCACCCCTCTCTCACCTGCACCGACTGAAAAGCCCTGCACTCGCCGCCGACAAGTTTCCTGCCCCAGCTGCCGACCAGCCACCTGCGCTCGCCACCGACAGCCACCTGTCTGAAGCCACCAACAAGCCGAAAGCAGCCCACCATGTGCAACGGTAACCCCGGCTGAGCGCTATAAAAACCGATGACCAGGATCCAGGAAAGGGGCGACGAAAAAGGCTGGAGAAAGACAAAGGAAAATTTCACGTAAACTTTGAATCTTTTATTCCCTCTCATCTGCTCTCCTTTACTCTCCCTCTCTACCTTCGTTTTTCCTCTTCTCTCTCTCTCTCTCTTTAAAAAACGCAACAGACCCAAAGCTCTCTCTCTCTTCCTCTCGGGCAGCCAGCCTCCATCACCGTCGACCATCCACATCCCCCCTCAGCACCACCTAGGCATTACCTTCGTCTCCTCCATCAACCCCAGCAGCTCAGCCACCTTCTCCGGCGAAGAAAACCGAGCAGCCCCGACGCCAGCAAGCACAGCCCGTCGCCTTCCGACCCCATTTCCGGCCACCACAGGCCACCATTTCCGACGCCACCACGACTGGAAGAACCACCTCGACGTCCTCTACCCAAAGGTGTTGACAGGTAAGCCTTTCATCACACTCGGAAATTTACCATATCACTGTTCATCTTCTCCATTTTGCATGAGCGGGGAGTGAAATTCACTCCCCGCGCGGTCAGTTAGGCCGGGCTTTGGGCCCGGCCTGACCACTGAAGAGGATGGGCTTCCAGCCCATTTGAGCTGGAAGCCCAGCCCGAGGGAAAAAAACGGGCTTCTGGCCCATATGGACTGAAAGCCCAGTCCGAGAATAAAAGGGCCTAAGCCCATCCTTAGAATAAGTGGGCCGAGGCCCAATACCAGATCCATGTGGTCTGGGCCGCGAGCCCAACCACAGTGGGCGGGCTGGCAGCCCAGCCACAGTGGGCGGGCTGGCAGCCCAGCCACACTGGGCGGGCTGGCAGCCCAGCCCCCATGTAGGTGGGCTGGCAGCCAGCCCAGCCCAGCGAGTGGGCTGGCAGCCCAGCCCCCATGTAGGTGGGCTGGCAGCCAGCCCAGCCCACCCATAAATAAATAATAAAAATATAATAATAAAAATGGAAAATAATAATATATATATATATATATATATATATAATTTGCAAAAAAAAAAAGATATTTTTATAAAAACTATATGTTGTTTTCTTGCATACGGCCAATACACTAGCATATTTTTTAAAATTGTTTTTCTTTCAAAAAATATATATTATCTTGGGTTTTTAAGAGAAAATGAGTTTTAGCATGGATTTTGCAAAGAAAAAAAAT
The DNA here is from genome assembly GCA_027405865.1 of Salix purpurea. NCBI lineage: Eukaryota > Viridiplantae > Streptophyta > Magnoliopsida > Malpighiales > Salicaceae > Salix > Salix purpurea. Next base: position 10,164,285 of record CM050331.1, read on the forward strand.
CATTTCTTGCATCTTGAGATTTTACAACATGTTTGTAAAATCCAAAGGGTATTGGCCAATATTTCAAAAAATATAAAAATCTTTTTTTTTTTTTTTTTTTTTTTTTGAATTTATTATTCACTGTTGGTATTTGGATAAATAAATCCTAAAAGGGGTTAGTATCCAAAATATTCGATGGGAATGATATGCTATTATTCACTGTCGGTATCTGGATAACTAAAATCTAAGGGGTTAGTATCCAAAATATTCGACGGGAATGATATGCTATTATTCACTGTTGGTATTTGGATAACTAAATCCTAAAGGGGTAGTATCCAAAATATTCGACGGGAATGATATGCTATTATTCACTGTTGGTATTTGGATAAATAAATCCTAAGGGGTTAATTTTCTAAATATTCGGCGGAGTAATATCCCATTCATCATTTAACCAACATATTCCTTGAAAGATCAAAATCATAACAAATCTTAACCAAACAAAAACACCAAGCAGCTTACCTTAGGTAGGGCGTACTAGGGGTGCTAAAACCTTCCCTTTACGCAACCAGTCCCTTACCCTAGAATCTCTGAAAGACCAGTTTTAGGTTTTCTAGTAACCATAATACTAGGTGGCGACTCCCTTTTCCAAAAATAAAGATAATCCCTCTGATACCTGAATATTCCCCCCGCCTCGCGGGGAAAGTCGTCACGACGCCGCACTCATTTTTGAGGTGCGACAGAATGGCGACTCCACTGGGGACTTTGGACTAGGCTTGATAATTTTGTTTGTTTATGATATGTTAATTATTTGTGTGTTTATTTATTCATTTATTCTCATGTTGCCATGAATTATTTATATGTTTGTTTAAAGGCTTTAGCATGCATTTTTTTTTTTTTTTTTTTTTTTTTTCATCCTGTCATCATAATATACCTCATCATGCATCACTTTTTATCATTTTGAGAGCACACACTAAACTTTAAGTTAAGTGGGGGAGTAGCAGCTTACCTATGACTTGAGTCAAGGTTGAAGTTTGTGTAAACCCCAACTCTTTGCTGAGAGCTTAGATGATAGTGATTGGTATACGTGCCATCCCATTATCTGCTAAGACCCCATATTGCCTTTACGAGGGTGATCACTGGGACAGCGAGAGACCCTCTTTAGAGACCAAGTAGTAAACCTACCCTATGTCTCACGTAAAGGAACTAGAACCTATCGTTAGGATATATGCTCCGTAACATCTTTTACATGAAATAAACCTAAAAAAAAAAAAAAAACATTTTCGCTTTACAGGTCTTGTGAACAAAATGACCACAACCACTAAACTTTCCATCATGGAATATGGGAGAAATTCTGAATTGTCACAATTGACTGAAGGAGACTGCTTTAAAGGCGATGCTACGAGACTATCACCAATCAAGAATCTAGATTGCATTATAAATGAGGTGAACAGATTGACAACTCACTTTCAGGATGTGGATAAAGACACATTTTTCAGAAAATATGGACGCATGATGGAGATTGCGAAGGTGGACGTCTTAAGCCCAGCAGTGCGGGGTCTAATTCATTTCTGGGACCCTGACTACCGTTGTTTTTCTTTTGGGAACATAGATCTATGTCCTACTATGGAGGAATACGGAATGTTGACTGAGTTTCCGAATGACCTATACAGGATTTATTTCCCTTCGAGATCTGATAAGGTCATTCCTGAACTGTCGAAGCTGCTCAGGATCCCCAACTTTGAAAGGTTTTTAGAAAAGAAGGCTACGGGTCTAAGATGGAAGATGCTGGAGTTGGAACTAGAACAAAAGTCCGGGTCAGAGAAAGAAAGATTGATTGCATTAGGTATATTTGGCCTTGTGTTATTCCCAAGCCGGACGGGTATAATAAGCTTAGAAGCTGCTGCTGCGTATGTGGGATATGAGACTACGCAAATCAACCCTGTAGCTTCTGTTTTGGCTGAAACTATCATGACACTTAATCACTGTCGAAAAGCTGGAAAAGGGGCAGTGAGATGTTGCACGCAGCTGTTATATATTTGGATGATTAGTCACATTGAAACAAAAAAACCTGTCTTCAATAATTTTTGGTGGTTCAACCAAAGACCATTGAGGATAGTGGAGGAAGAAGAATGGGGGGATTTAGACAACCAAGGTTGGTTAGAAAAGCTAAAAGCTATACCCAGTGGTAGTTTGAAATGGAAGGCCCCTTGGGCCAAAGCTGTGAATGTCCTAATGAGCTGCGGGCAAAGGTGCTGGGTTCCGTTGGTAGGGATTACCGGTTATGTGAGTTATGCTCCAGCTCTCGTGGTAAGACAGCATGGGGGCATGCAATTCATTCCAAGGACCAAAGGGATTGCTCAATTTTTTGGTCTGTTTAAAGATCCCATTGCACAAGAAGTCATGAGAGCCATCAAACAAGACTGGAAGCATCTAGTTTTGTTAGAAATAAAAAGTTTGGGTAATCCTAGTACAAGTGAAGGGTACGTAAGATGGAGAGATTCAGTTGCCTCAGCCTCGGCCAACGGAGAAGCAAAGTCGCCACAAACTGGAGAAAAGTCTGTTAAAAGAAAAAGGGTTGACAGTGAAAGTGAATTGAGGGGACAAGTTGAAAAGCTTCAGATAGAATTAAACAAGACCCGAAAGGACAAGATGATGATGGAAGAAATGGTGCTGGAAGGTGATAAAAGGAGAGCATTTTTAGATGAGCAGTTACAGTCTAGAGATGCGAAACTAGCTAAGCTCGAGTTGAAGATGGTCGAGGAGGAAAATGTTAGGTCAGGAATTGAGAAGGAATTAGCAGAGATGAATAGGAAGTGGGTGCAAAGTCGCTCTGAGCTCGACGCATTGAAGGCTGAACATAATGAATGCCAAGAGAGCATAGAATATTACCAAGAGAAGTTTGCAGAGGTTCAGTGCGAGTTGATGGACAGAATTGAAAAGTATGAAGAACTGTATAAGAAATATGTAATGTCGGAAAGTCGTTTGGCGGAACCTGTGAAAGATGAAGTTGGTGAAGCAGAATTGGTGATTAAAGAAGATGAGATAAGAACTCTGAAGATGGAGCTCGGCAAAGAAAGAGAAAAGATAAAGCATCTGGGCGAAAAATTAGCATTGATAGAAAAACACAAGGATCAGATTGATGCTAATAATACTTCACTAAACAGAACCAACTTGTTGCTTATTGAAAAATTGTCCAAGATGGACAAGCAAATGGATGAAGCTGCTGCACACGCTCGGGTCATTAGGACCAATGCTAGAAATGTGGGAAGAGACATCATCCGTTATCGGCAAAGTCTAGCTGAAACCGATGCTTTCTTGGAGTCAATCGAGAACCATGGATTCGCTTTCCTACCCTTGGTGAAAGATGGGGCGGAAGAAGGATTTTGATTTGCTTTTTCTTTTGTGTGTTTTTCAAAAATGTAGCAAGCTATCCAATATCAATAAAAAGGCGTTACTCATCTCTTATGCTAAATTCTGTCTTTTGGTGAATATGACTTAAGCAAATGACCCAAAATGCAGTACTCCTAACGGCAATGTGGCAAGAAACCCCTATTCTATGAAGTGTTTGGCCATTAATTGTTCACAAGAGAAACCCATTGCATTACATATACATTCATACAAGCATATTCATCATACCACATACATTTTACATTCTCTTATGCATTCATGTTGACAGCTCAACAACGAAACATAGGTCCCCCTGCGAAAGTCCACAACACTCGTTTAAGAAAAAGAATGGAAAACAGTGAAAGGGCAGAACTAGAATCCCAATACCAAAGGGAGCTTGAAGCTATGCGGAATGACGTAGCACGATTGACTAGTTTGCTTGAGAAGACCTTAAGAGCAAGGGACGGAGAGGGCACGTCCGCTCAAACCGATGAAGCACCACCTGCAGTTCAAAGCCCGGGGGCACCCCATATTTTAGGGATGAGTTCACCAAAGAAGCAGCCCGAATCCACTCGGCCCATCCCAATCCCTATTACATTAGATTTAACAGATGAGGACCCACAAAATGTTAGATTCTCTAACCACGTAGGATATGACAAGTGGTCTGCACTAGAAGAAAGGATAAGAGCAGTTGAAGGGAATGATCTATCCGACCCAGTTAGGGCAGCCGAAGCATGTTTGGTGCCTAACATTGTGATCCCGCGGAAGTTTAGGGTACCCGAATTTATAAAGTATACTGGAATAGAATGCCCAAAGACTCATCTTCGTTCCTACTATAACAAGATGGCAGAGGTCATACATGATGACAAATTGTTAATATATTTCTTTCAGGACAGCTTGACAGGGTCGGCCCTTAGCTGGTATATGAGGTTAGATAACATCAGGATTAGAAAGTGGGCAGACTTGGCAGATGCTTTTTTAAAGCAGTATAAGTTTAATCTGGAGATTGCGCCTGATAGGACCAGCTTGATGACCATGGAGAAAGGAGCTCAGGAGTCCGTGAGGACTTATGCTCAAAGGTGGCGAGACCAGGCTGTCAATGTACAACCACCATTAATTGAGACAGAAATGGTAACCCTATTTGCTAATACCTTTAAAGCCCCGTACTATGAGCATCTGATGGGTAGCTCCGCCCAGCATTTTTACGATGCAGTACGAATCGCTGAGAGGATTGAGCAAGGAATTCGAAGCGGGAGAATTATGGAGCCCGTAGAGAAGAGGGGTTTTGTTGGGAAGAAAAGGGAAGTTGAGGTAAACAGCTTAGAGGATAAGCATAGGGGGAAAGATAAAAGTTACCAAAGCTACCAAACACCTGCACCCCAAACAACCAATATCAACTTTTCCAAACCCTCCATCCCAAACCAGCCTTTTCACACAAAATTCCCCGCAAATAACCAAAATAATTATCAAAGGAGAGATTATCAACAGCCCGAAGAACAACTACCACCTTTGCCCATAACCCTAAAAGAGTTATATGCCCAGTTACTAAGTATTGGGCATGTTGCTCCCCTACCAGTACCACCTACACGCCCACCTTTCCCTGCCTGGCACAACCCCAATTTGACTTGCGAATACCATGCTGGTAATGCAGGTCATAGCATTGAAACCTGTGTAGCTTTTAAGAGAAAGGTATTGCAGTTAATCAAGATTGGATGGGTCACCATCGAGGATCCACCCAATGTGAGTCTGAACCCCTTGCCCAAGCACGCTGCAGGAAGTAGTGGGGTAAATGCAGTGGAAGTTGATAGCAAAGAAATGGCTCTAAAAGTAACCATGACCAGATTATACGATATGTTGGTACAATCTGGACATTTGATGGGATCAACCAAGCACGACATGGGCAAAAATGACTTTTGCCCATTCCATAACAAGAAAGGGCATCACATTGATGAATGTACCGAGTTTCATCAAAAGGTCACGAGGATGTTGACTCTGGGGGAGCTAAGGATCGAGAATATGGAAGGTAGTGGAGAGATAGCAGGGGTAGAGAAGTGTAGGATCCAATCAACGGCTAGTGGGCTCTCGAGGTTGGTATTATATAAGTCCTCATATGCAAAGGAGGCAGACTATAGGGTAACGCCAGGAAATTATGTTGCTACCTCAAATGACGAAACTCCTTTTTTCCAACCCGAGATAGGTGGTTTGACCCGAAGCGGTCGTTGTTTCACGCCTGAGGAGTTGGAAAAACAAAGAAAGGCTAAGGGTAAAGAGGTAATGGGTTTTGAAAAAGAGTTGGAGATAAACAAACCTGTGACAGAGGAAGAAACAAACGAGTTCCTGAAGCTGATGAAGCATAGTGAGTACTGTATGGTGGACCAGTTGAAAAAGACCCCTGCCAAGATCTCCATCATGTCTTTGATACTCAGTTCTGAGCCGCATCGTAATGCCTTACAGAAGGTACTGAATGAGGCTTACGTACCTCAAGATATCGAACAAAAGACTATGGAGCATCTAGTAGGGAGAATCCATGCTTCAAACTACTTGTATTTCACTGAGGATGAACTCGACGCTGAAGGAACTGGTCATAATAAGCCTTTGTATATCACGGTCCGATGCAAAGATTGTCTTATTGGTAAAGTTCTCATCGATAATGGTTCAGCCCTTAATGTGTTGCCAAGACATATGTTGAATGAGATGCCAGTGGACCCCTCCCATATGCAGCCAAGTTTGATGATGGCTAGAGCATATGATGGTTCACCAAGGCAAGTGTTAGGATCGATCGAAGTTGAACTTGCCGTGGGTCCGCAAGTTTTTCTGGTAACCTTACAAGTGATGGACATCCACCCCTCCTATAGCATGTTGTTAGGAAGGCCATGGATACATGCTGCAGGAGCGGTTACTTCCTCGCTGCATCAATGTTTGAAGTATATTGCGAATGGTGTCCTGGTCACTGTTAAGGCCGAAGAGACTATATCGATGATGAAAAATGTGGCGGTCCCTTTCATTGAAGCTGAAGATTGTGTGGATGGAAACTTACATGCGTTTGAAGTCGTGAACACCGAGTGGGTGCCTGAGAATACCGTAATAAGAAAACCAGGGATCTCAGAGGCCATCAAAATGGCTGCTAAAAACCTGTTAAAGCATGAGAGTCCTGTCCGCTTTAGCACAGGAAAAAGGAAGGTCGAGTGGATTGGTGTAACAAAGTTAAAGGCTGCAGAACAAAGGTTTGGGCTAGGATATAAGCCTAGAAAAGAGGATTACAAGCGGGCTGCTAGTGCAAGAAGAGAGAAAAGAATGGCAAAGATTGAAGGAAGGAAGCCTGAAGAAGAAAACTTAGTCATTCCTCCAATCAGGGTTTCATTTCCAAAGGCTGCGTATATAATGCAACCTGACCAGGGACATGAAAGCTCTCTTCAGAAACTCTTATCTATGAGTATAAATACTGTGGGAGAGGAAAAAGTCAAGGGCACCGCTGAGGAGCCTCGGGCTAGAAGATGGGATGAAGAAATACCACAATTAACCATCCATGCTCTTGAGGAAATTACTGCCCGTACATGTATTCGAAAGCTAGTCAAGGGAGAGAAGTTCCAGAATTGGGTGACCCAAGAAGCTCCATCGGTTTTTAAAATGTAATGCATGTTTGGATTGAAATATTTTTTCTGATATTTTCATTTTATCTTAGTTTTGACATTCGAGACTCAATGGGTCCATCGAATTCTATCTTTGTTTTGTTTGAATCAAATATTTCTTTTAATGAGATCTGGCATTTTTAGCTCATCTTGTTTTTTTTATCTTCATTTGTGCATTTACACTCACTTTCCGCTTTCAGGAACCCTGAAAGCGGAACTTCCACAACAACACCTGCACTTTACACTGAGAATGAATGGCCGGATTTTAATGAATTTATAATAGCTGTAGAAGAAGAAGAAGGAAAGGATGAAAATAGCATTAGCGAATTCACCAAATTAATAGAACAACACGAACAGGTTTGGAAGCCCGCTAAAGAGGAACTTGAAACTATAAATGTGGGTGACGAAGAACATCAGAGAGAGCTCAAGATAGGAACCCTAATCACACAGAAAGAAAAAGAAGACTTGATCACACTGCTCCGGGATTATGTAGATGTGTTTGCTTGGTCTTATGAGGATATGCCCGGGTTGGATACGAATATCGTAGTGCATAGGGTACCATTGGAAGAAGGGTGCAGACCGATTAAGCAGAAGCTAAGAAGGACTCATCCAGAAATTTTGATCAAGGTAAAGGCAGAAATTGAAAAGCAATGGAACGCGGGTTTCTTAGAGGTGGTCAAGTATCCACAATGGGTGTCCAACATAGTGGTGGTACCCAAAAAGGAGGGCAAGATTAGAGTCTGTGTGGACTTTAGGGATTTAAATCGTGCTAGTCCTAAAGATAATTTTCCTCTACCACATATAGACATGTTAGTTGACAACGCAGCTCGTAGCTCCACATATTCTTTTATGGATGGGTTTTCAGGATATAATCAGATAAAAATGGCACAAGAAGATAAGGAGAAGACAACTTTTATTACGCCATGGGGGACCTTCTGCTATAAAGTCATGCCATTTGGGTTAAAAAATGCTGGTGCCACTTACCAAAGGGCTATGGTGACTTTATTTCACGATATGATGCACAGGGAGATCGAAGTATACGTGGATGACATGATCGCTAAATCTGGAGAAGGAGAGAATCATGTCCAGATATTGAAGAAATTATTCGAAAGGTTAAGGAAATATAAGTTGAGGCTTAACCCTGCAAAGTGTTCATTCGGGGTGAAATCTGGGAAGTTGTTAGGATTTGTGGTGAGTGACAAAGGGATAGAAGTGGATCCTGAAAAAGTGAAAGCTATTCAGGCCATGCCAGCTCCGAAGACTGAGAAAGAAGTGAGAGGGTTCTTAGGAAGGTTGAACTACATCGCTCGATTCATATCCCAATTAACCACCACCTGTGACCCAATCTTTCGTTTGTTAAGAAAGAAGAATCCTGGGATTTGGAATGCAGAGTGCGAAGAGGCTTTTGAGAAAATCAAGCAATACTTGCTAAATCCCCCTCTACTTGTTCCTCCTGCACCAAAAAGGTCATTGATATTGTACTTAACGGTGACCGAAACAGCGATGGGATGTGTGCTGGGACAACAAGATGAATCCGGAAGGAAGGAAAGGGCCATTTATTACCTAAGTAAGAAGTTCATGGAGTGTGAGTCTAGGTATACTATGATTGAGAAGTTGTGTTGCGCACTGGCATGGGCTGCGAAGAGGTTACGACAATATATGTTGTATCATACCACATGGTTAATTTCCAAATTAGACCCGTTGAAGTACATCTGTGAAAAGCCCTACCTATCTAGCCGAATTGCAAGGTGGCAGGTTCTACTAGCTGAGTATGACATAGTGTATATGACAAGAAAAGCTGTGAAAGGGAGTGTTATTGCTGATCACCTGGCGGACCATGCTGTGGAAGAGTATGAGCCGTTAGACTTTGATTTTCCTGATGAAGATGTGCTTTTAGTCGAGGAAGGGAAACGAGAATGGTGGACTATGTACTTTGATGGTGCCGTAAACATATGCGGTAACGGAGCAGGGGCAGTGATAATATCTCCTGACAAGAAACAATATCCTGTTTCAACTAAGCTGCAATTCGGTTGCACTAACAACACTGCCGAGTACGAGGCCTGTATTCTTGGTTTAGAGACTGCATTGGAGTTGAATGTAAAAAAGATAGATGTGTACGGGGACTCAATGTTAATTATTTGTCAAGTAAAAGGGGAATGGCAAACCAAAGAAGAAAGGTTAATACCTTACCAAGAATACCTAGCTAAACTGGCTGAAGAATTTGAGGAGATAGAGTTCACCCATTTAGGAAGGGAAGGAAATCAGTTTGCAGATGCTTTGGCCACACTAGCTTCTATGGCTAAAATAGACTTCGGGCAAAACTTACAGCCAATACACATTGATATCAGAAATAACCCAGCTCATTGTTGCTCAGTCGAAGGAGAAATAGATGGAAACCCTTGGTACTACGACATCAAGAACTTCATCCAAAACCAGGCTTATCCCATGGGGGCATCCAACATCGAAAAGAAGACCTTAAGGAGATTAGCAATGGATTTTTATCTTGATGGAGAAGTTTTGTATAAGAGGTCATCTGACGGGACTTTGTTGAGATGTTTAGATGAAACTGAAGCCAGAGACGCGTTACGAGAAGTCCATGAAGGGATCTGCTCAACGCATGCTAGTGGACATATGATGGCTAGGAAAATTCAAAGAGTTGGTTACTTTTGGATGACATTAGAAAAGGATTGCATTGACTATGTCCGCAAGTGTCATAAATGTCAGATCCACAGTGACAAAATCAATGCCCCTCCGGCCCCCCTATTTAACTTGTTGTCTCCATGGCCTTTTGCAATGTGGGGAATTGATGTGATTGGGCCTATCAACCCGAAAGCCAGCAATGGCCATAGGTTCATTCTCGTGGCTATCGACTACTTTACAAAATGGGTAGAGGCCGGGTCATTTGCTCATGTAACGCAAAAGGTGGTAAAGAAATTTGTTGAGAGAGATTTGATATGCCGCTACGGACCGCCAGAAAAGATTATAACTGATAATGCACAGAACTTCAACGGGAAATTAATAACAGAACTCTGCGCTAAATGGAAGATCAAGCATTCAAATTCCTCTCCTTATAGACCAAAGATGAATGGCGCGGTAGAAGCTGCTAACAAAAATATCAAGAAGATTGTCCAGAAAATGGTAGTCACCTATAAGGACTGGCATGAGATGTTGCCATTTGCCCTTCATGCATACCGTACCGCAGTTCGGACCTCAACAGGAGCCACTCCGTACATGTTGGTGTATGGGATGGAGGCAGTAATACCTTTAGAGGTGGAAATCCCATCATTAAGAGTATTGATAGACTCTAAACTAGAAGAAGCAGAATGGGCAAAGGTCAGATATGAACAATTGAATTTGATCAGCGAAAAGAGGTTAGCCGCAATCTGTCATCATCAATTATACCAAAGAAGGATGGCCAAAGCATATGATAAGAAAGTCCGATCTCGAAATTTCCGAGAAGGCGATCTGGTATTGAAGAAAATATTGCTTGTACCAGGACAAGATCAGAGTAAATGGGCCCCAAACTATGAAGGCCCTTATGTGGTGAAGAAGTCATTCTCGGGAGGAGCTTTACTATTATCTAGAATGGACGGAGAGGATCTAGTTAGGCCTGTGAATTCTGACTCTGTAAAGAAATATTATGCCTGATATTTTGTAACCTCCCAATCAATAAATTCGGCCATGAATTCTCATTACAAGAAACTTTTTCACAAAACACACGATCTCATAATATTTATTTTATGTTTTCTTATTGATTTTATTTGAACTTGACATGTTTCGTACACCACGCTGGGGGCAAAAAAAAAATAATAATAATAATAAAAATATATATATATATATAATAAAATAAAATAAAATAAAATTCATAATTTCTGAAACACCATCTACAAATTTGTTTAAAATAGTGATTTGCATTAAAAGTGTCAATTTACATAAATAAAACCATGTTTTGAGTTATTCTTTTAAAATATCTTCTTGAGTTTTATACATCGATAAAAGTATAATAAAAGATAAACTTCAATGGAGCAAGAAAGGGCTGTACAGAAATCTTTTCACCAAGCATGAAAATATAGCTCGGGGAGCACATTCTATCAGTTGAACAGAAGATCAAGGAAGACTACAATGAAAAGGGAGGGGGGACCTATGTTTCCAAAAGAGGAAAACAAAAAACATGCATGTTATATTGTCATAACACTAACTTGACAGGAAAGGTTTGATGAAAGCATGTCATCCCAAATTTTGGGAAATATGAAGAAGCAGAATCTCAGGTGAACGAAACCACGGAGGAGAATATGGATTGAGGTCTAGTGCTGCTTTGTTCCTCAAGACAAGTAAGTCACTCGTTACAACAAAACCACCTTCGTCTATCTAACCCGGGCAGGTCACCCGTCATAATCAGACCCGGGTAAGTCATCCGTCACTATCGAGACTCTATCTAACCCGGGCAGGTCACCCGTCATAATCAGACCCGGGTAAGTCATCCGTCACTATCGAGACTCTATCTAACCCGGGCAGGTCACCCTTCATAATCAGACCCGGGTAAGTCATCCGTCACTATCGAGACTCTATCTAACCCGGGCAGGTCACCCGTCATAATCAGACCCGGGTAAGTCATCCGTCACTATCGAGACTCTATCTAACCAGGGCAGGTCACCCGTCATAATCAGACCCGGGTAAGTCATCCGTCACTATCGAGACTCTATCTAACCCGGGCAGGTCACCCTTCATAATCAGACCCGGGTAAGTCATCCGTCACTATCGAGACTCTATCTAACCCGGGCAGGTCACCCGTCATAATCAGACCCGGGTAAGTCATCCGTCACTATCGAGACTCTATCTAACCCGGGCAGGTCACCCGTCATAATCAGACCCGGGTAAGTCATCCGTCACTATCGAGACTCTATCTAACCCGGGCAGGTCACCCGTCACAATCAGACCCGGGTAAGTCATCCGTCACTATCGAGACTCTACTAACCCGGGCAGGTCACCCTTCATAATCAGACCCGGGTAAGTCATCCGTCACTATCGAGACTCTATCTAACCCGGGCAGGTCACCCGTCATAATCAGACCCGGGTAAGTCATCCATCACTATCGAGACTCTACTAACCCGGGCAGGTCACCCGTCATAATCAGACCCGGGTAAGTCATCCGTCACTATCGAGACTCTATCTAACCCGGGCAGGTCACCCGTCATAACCAGACCCGGGTAAGTCATCCGTCACTATCGAGACTCTACTAACCCGGGCAGGTCACCCGTCATAATCAGACCCGGGTAGGTCACCCGTCACCATTGAGACCGTACTAACCCGGGTAGGTCACCCATCATAACGAGACCCGGGTAGGTCACCCGTCACCATTGAGACCGTACTGACCCGGGTAGGTCACCCGTCAGAATGAGACCATCTCCACCGTTCCATTTTTTTTTTTTTTTTTTTTTTTTTTTTCTTTTCTTTCTTTACAACGCTTACTATTTAAAGTCTTTTATAAGACTTTAGTCGTGAGCATTGTAAAGAAGGGGGCAACTGTCATAACCCAATTTTGGGTCATCCCCCAAAACTAACTGAAAATAACAAAAAAATAAAATAAAAAAGGACTGGTGTCGATAGAAAAATCAAGGTGAAATTTTGGATGTTTTCGAAAGCTCGATCGTACCTTTTTGTGCCCAGAAATGAAGAAAAACGCAGATCTAAGGCCAAAGTAATTTATTATCAGATAAACCTACGTATTGAACTAAGTCGTGAGATATAATTATATTTTTATGAGCCAATTTGATTTAGTCATTGGCTAATGTAAAAGTGTAATTGTGTTTGAAAATTAGTTTAGGTCCAATTGAAGGGTTTAATTAAGTGTAGTGACTTAATTATATTTTAAATTGGTAAAAATAATTAAGGGCTTAGTAAATGAGAAATCAAGTTCTTAAATTTAATTTGGGCTCAAGTGAGAAAATCATAATTTTTGGTGACCCATTTGGATTTTCAAGCCAATTGCGCAAGTTAGGGGTTGGATTAAAAACAATTGGAAGTTTAATGGTCAATTGAAGATCAAATTGCATAAATCAGAAATAAGGGACCAAAATGAAAGAAGCGCACATAGTTAAGGCTAATGTTGAAATTCAAATAGGGGTACAATTGCATAAATTCATAAATTTAAATCCAATTAGGGGTGCAATAAAGAACAAATACAAATCTAAGGACCAAAATGCAATTTCATCCCTAAAGCACCCCTCTCTCACCTGCACCGACTGAAAAGCCCTGCACTCGCCGCCGACAAGTTTCCTGCCCCAGCTGCCGACCAGCCACCTGCGCTCGCCACCGACAGCCACCTGTCTGAAGCCACCAACAAGCCGAAAGCAGCCCACCATGTGCAACGGTAACCCCGGCTGAGCGCTATAAAAACCGATGACCAGGATCCAGGAAAGGGGCGACGAAAAAGGCTGGAGAAAGACAAAGGAAAATTTCACGTAAACTTTGAATCTTTTATTCCCTCTCATCTGCTCTCCTTTACTCTCCCTCTCTACCTTCGTTTTTCCTCTTCTCTCTCTCTCTCTCTTTAAAAAACGCAACAGACCCAAAGCTCTCTCTCTCTTCCTCTCGGGCAGCCAGCCTCCATCACCGTCGACCATCCACATCCCCCCTCAGCACCACCTAGGCATTACCTTCGTCTCCTCCATCAACCCCAGCAGCTCAGCCACCTTCTCCGGCGAAGAAAACCGAGCAGCCCCGACGCCAGCAAGCACAGCCCGTCGCCTTCCGACCCCATTTCCGGCCACCACAGGCCACCATTTCCGACGCCACCACGACTGGAAGAACCACCTCGACGTCCTCTACCCAAAGGTGTTGACAGGTAAGCCTTTCATCACACTCGGAAATTTACCATATCACTGTTCATCTTCTCCATTTTGCATGAGCGGGGAGTGAAATTCACTCCCCGCGCGGTCAGTTAGGCCGGGCTTTGGGCCCGGCCTGACCACTGAAGAGGATGGGCTTCCAGCCCATTTGAGCTGGAAGCCCAGCCCGAGGGAAAAAAAACGGGCTTCTGGCCCATATGGACTGAAAGCCCAGTCCGAGAATAAAAGGGCCTAAGCCCATCCTTAGAATAAGTGGGCCGAGGCCCAATACCAGATCCATGTGGTCTGGGCCGCGAGCCCAACCACAGTGGGCGGGCTGGCAGCCCAGCCACAGTGGGCGGGCTGGCAGCCCAGCCACACTGGGCGGGCTGGCAGCCCAGCCCCCATGTAGGTGGGCTGGCAGCCAGCCCAGCCCAGCGAGTGGGCTGGCAGCCCAGCCCCCATGTAGGTGGGCTGGCAGCCAGCCCAGCCCACCCATAAATAAATAATAAAAATATAATAATAAAAATGGAAAATAATAATATATATATATATATATATATAATTTGCAAAAAAAAAAAAAGATATTTTTATAAAAACTATATGTTGTTTTCTTGCATACGGCCAATACACTAGCATATTTTTTAAAATTGTTTTTCTTTCAAAAAATATATATTATCTTGGGTTTTTAAGAGAAAATGAGTTTTAGCATGGATTTTGCAAAGAAAAAAAATCATTTCTTGCATCTTGAGATTTTACAACATGTTTGTAAAATCCAAAGGGTATTGGCCAATATTTCAAAAAATATAAAAATCTTTTTTTTTTTTTTTTTTTTTTTGAATTTATTATTCACTGTTGGTATTTGGATAAATAAATCCTAAAAGGGGTTAGTATCCAAAATATTCGATGGGAATGATATGCTATTATTCACTGTCGGTATCTGGATAACTAAAATCTAAGGGGTTAGTATCCAAAATATTCGACGGGAATGATATGCTATTATTCACTGTTGGTATTTGGATAACTAAATCCTAAAGGGGTAGTATCCAAAATATTCGACGGGAATGATATGCTATTATTCACTGTTGGTATTTGGATAAATAAATCCTAAGGGGTTAATTTTCTAAATATTCGGCGGAGTAATATCCCATTCATCATTTAACCAACATATTCCTTGAAAGATCAAAATCATAACAAATCTTAACCAAACAAAAACACCAAGCAGCTTACCTTAGGTAGGGCGTACTAGGGGTGCTAAAACCTTCCCTTTACGCAACCAGTCCCTTACCCTAGAATCTCTGAAAGACCAGTTTTAGGTTTTCTAGTAACCATAATACTAGGTGGCGACTCCCTTTTCCAAAAATAAAGATAATCCCTCTGATACCTGAATATTCCCCCCGCCTCGCGGGGAAAGTCGTCACGACGCCGCACTCATTTTTGAGGTGCGACAACCCTTAACAGTCAACTACCCAACACCGATCATCACCGAAACCCTCCTTACCGGACCTAACACCAACACCGGCCAATTGACCAGTTTCAACCCTTCACAAATCTTCAACCTTCAGGATTTTTAATAACTTGTTTACTGAATTCATGAGAATTTGATCAATATTTTAATAATTCATAATTTTAATTCATGAGAATTAATGATAAAAAAATTCTAATATAGATATCGAACCTGCAAGTAGGCTGATATTTAAATATCTATAATTAAATAAAAAATTCTATGAATTATCCTGAATTTTAATTAATTTTTAATTGGATATTTTTACTATGACACGAGTGCGGAAAGTCCACCCATTTTCTAGGATAGGTGAACCTTAATAAGACATCTGCATGAATATTTTTTCTAAAAAATATTTTTAGGCACACGAACTCATAAGTAAAATTCAAAAATTCAAATTTATTTACACGAATAAATCACACCCATCAAAGCTTTTAACCGCATCAAATTGCACAATAAAACTTATCTCAGATAGGGTGCTCTAAGAGTACTAATACCTTTTCTAGCAATAATTTACCCCTTACCCTTGCATCTTTAACAAAACCATTACAACCAATTTTTTATAACAATCCTGAACCAAACAACTAGATGACGACCTCAGCAATATCCTAACATCATGAAAAGTCGTGCAACAAACCTAGTTTAAAATTGTTACCCATAAAGATAGAAGAAGAGGGATTGCTGCACATTACTAGTGCCTGTTTGGGAGATCGGTTGCGGTAGCTTTTCAAAGTGTTTTTCGTGCCGAAATACATTCAAATGATATTTTTTTATTTTTTAAAAATTATTTTTGACATCAGCACATCAAAATGATATAAACGCACCTAACCACAGTTATTTAAAATGAAAAAAATAATAAAAAAAAGGCCTAACCGCAGCTAACCTGCGGTTTGGCCGCAATGCCAAACAGGCTATTTAGAATTGGGACTTAGATTCGTGATATCACAAATTCTTATCCTATAATTCATATCATTTGTTAAAATCGAGATGTTTACCTTGATATTAGAGAAGTCTTGATAATTTTATTTCTTATACCCTTCCGATTAAAATTAAATATATATCAAAATATCTGGTTGAGATTGTTTTTAAAACTATTATTCATTCAGTATATTTATTTTATTTTAAATAATTATTTTTGATATCAACACATGAAAACGATTTAAATATATCATTTTCTTTAATTTAAAATGAAAGATATAATAATTTATTTTAATTTTTGTTTAAAACGCTTTTGAAACACAATGCTTAATATAGCCAAGATGGCAGCCGCACGGGTTAATTAAATATATTTTCCAAATAAAATATTTTTTTAAAAAATATCACAATAACACCAAAAACACAATTAAAACACCCAATGAAGAGGAAAAGGTAGATTAATTGAATCCTCACCTTTGAGTGGGAAACATAGAAATATTAACGTGTTAGGACTAATAAGGTGAAGACAAGACCACTCGTGTGCTCTAGTGGAGGTTTTGTATAACATTGAAAGAGACTACACCACTGAATCAAGCTGTCAGCAAAAAAAACAAAAAAACAAAATCTATCAATACACTAAAAAAATATATTATTTTTAGATATTTTTTATTTAAAAATAAATTAAAATAATATATTTGTATTTTTTAAAAATTATTTTTGACATGAATACATCAAAATAATCTAAAAACACTAAAATAATTTCACTTAAAACAATTTTTATTTAAAAAAACACTTTTAAAGTGTTTCCCTAAGTTAATATATAAGCTATGTTATTAACGCAGAAGCAGAGCATGCTCTCAGCTCTCTATGTTATTATGAGATTAACGCCACTGAATAAAAAATATATATTTTATATATAAGCTACAAAAACTTTAGCTCGAATCTCTTGTTTAATATTGTCCCGCCTATTTTGTTTTAAAAAATGATTTTTTTAAAATATATATTTAAATGATTTTATTTTTATTTTATTTTTTAACACGCAATATCAAAATTATCATAAAAATCTAATAAAAAATCATTAAAAACTTTAGCATGAATCTCTTGTTTAATATGGTCTAATTTTTTTTCCAGTGTGGTTATGTTTTTTTTTCTTAAGAAAAAAAAAGTGTTTTAGTAATTATTAGATTATTTTGATGTAATAATATTATAAAAAAATATTTTTATCTATTTTCAAACAAAAAATATATTTTTTAAAATATTATCACAGTATTAAATACCATCAAGTGACAATAGTTGCTCTCAATAACATTATTTTACAGATCTTCAAGGGATTAAAATTAGAATCCTTTCCATGTCAAAAGAAACTTCATTTTCTGTTTATGTTTATGTGGTAGAATCATTCCGAGTAAAGTTATAAATATTGTAATGGGAATGATTTTAGATTTTAGATTTTAAATTGGTATGAAACGAAACTACATGTGTAGGCATCTTACCTAAGTCGTCGATCTACAAACAATTTAATTTTTATCACACACATATAATATTATTAAAGTGATTTGACTATATATATATATATATATATATATATATATATATATATATATATATATATATATATATATATGTGTGTGCAAATAAATTTAAAGATATTGTTTTTATTTAAGGAAACTACATTCTCTTTAGGTATTCTTTGCAGTTTCAAATTAAGGGAGAAAAACCCCTGTTATCCTAGATTTTTACAAAATAAGCACACCCTGACTCGAAATCAAGTCCTGTAAAATAGATCTCAATTTTTTTTTTGCCATGTCATACCACTTGAAGACTACTTTAAAGATATTAAAGATTACTTAAACAGAAAAGGGATTGTTATTGTTCAATCAATATATTATTTTTTTCATAAATATTAAGCAAAAAGATGTAATTAATTTTATCTATAATTAAATTGGATTAAATATAACCATTGTTATGAATGAATGATGTATTGAAAATGTTTGATAAAAAAAAAATCATCCTTTAATTTGTGTGGAAAAAAATTGTGAAACACTTGAGTTATTTCAGCTCGAAATATAACCATTATATAAAAAATATTTTTAAAAACATGCTCAATCTAAAAACGGTCATGAAGATGCAATCATACCGGTTCCGCAATCAGCCGTGAAAAGGCTAATTATTTGGGCCGCCACCTAGATTCCTCTTTTGGCCCATCAAGCGATCAAGGGAAAGCATGTTATTCGAACTGCCTCCTGGAATTAGCCCAACCAAGTTCTAGTTGGGCTTCGTTTGTAGTGTTAAAAGCTAGTGAGTGGCAAGACTAGCAAAATGTTTGGTTGTTTGATTATGTCATGTTCTCATAAAAATAGCAAGTTTCTAGAAACTATAAGAAAATAAAACAATTTTGTTGTCAAACAAAAGCGAAAGGTGGCAGTGCTATCTTCAAAATATCAAGCATATCCCTTTCTAATTTTCTGGAAATTTAGAAGAGATGCTCTGCTGAAAAGAACATAAACTCAGGTGATGGAATTAAGTTCATGATTACTTCTTTTGGGATGGAGGCTTAAGTGAGTTTATGTCCTTCGAAAGAACTCCAGTCCACAGGGAAACAGATGGCAGCAGGGTTTAAAATGAAAAATAAAATAAAATTGGCTGACCTTTATAAAACATAATCATCAGCTGTTGTTTGTAATTTGGATCTTGTGGAGGGTGAATCTCGGATTGGGTTTTAAGACTACAAATTGTTTTTTTTTGTCCTCTAAGAGAAAAGAAAGACAATTTATTGATTTGTTTTAAAAAATAAATATTAGTGAAATAACACAATTTAATAATTGGGGAAATATAGTAATTTACACATGTTGAGAATGAATAACGTGACATCTATAACTTCTTGTTATTCAAAATTATAATATGAAAAAAAAAACGAGTACCTACTGGATGATACTATTTGACTTTCTGATGGTGGCACCACCAAACCCTTCCTTGTCGTTATTTTGCAGATAATTTTTACGGATAATCAACTCGTCCCTCTCTCTCCATTGACGTTCCGATAGCCTGTAGATTTCACTAAATTATGATATATATATATATATAGACACACACACTCTCCTTTTAGAGCTATACTTAGCCAAACCTGCTGGCATTATCCAAGAGAGAGATCAGTGATATTATTTGAGAAACATCATGTGTGACGTCGCCAAAGAAGCATGGAGAAAATACCTAATTCAACTCCAAGTTAACCCTCTCTGGACAAAGGTTATTTCCTTCTTGACGATATGCAGTACTCTTGTTTCCCTGAACTTGCTGGCTTTCATTTATGTTTTCAGATTTTTTTTAATTTTTATTATATATAGTTTGAATATGTCAATCACGGGTGTATCTGCAGGCATTAACTTCTGGGGTTGTGGCTGCGTTGGGTGAAGCTCTTGCTCAAAGGATTTCTGGTGTCAAAAAGATTGAGCTAAGAAAAGTGCTTCTTTTCAGTGTAAGTACTGGACCTTTTCTTTTCCACTGCCATTTTTCCACACCTAGGTTTCTTGTCGTGGCGTTGAAGATAAGATAATGTAGGATTATTAATTGACTGGTCAACAACTGAGCTCGATTTATCGCAGGTTTTTGGCTTTGCATATGGAGGGCCCTTTGGGCACTATCTTCACAAGTTGATGAGCATTATTTTCAAGGGAAAAAACGACACCAGAACTGTTGCTAAGATGGTAAGCCTCGTGTATAGTTTCTGATTCTGATGCTGATACCATGTTTTTTAAAGATTAAGGAGCGGAAGTTCTTCAACTTTTCAGGTTTTGTTCGAACAATTGACTTCCTCTCCTTGCAACAACCTGCTTTTCATGCTCTACTATGGCCTGGTAATCGAAGGTATGTGCCTCTTGTTACGATTAGAAAATAATATAAATCGTATTCTAGAGATTTATTTAACAACTTAAGTTTTTAGGTGAGATGATTTTTTAATATGGTATCAGAGTTTTATTTGTTAAGAAATCATCTCACCTAAAAGTTTAAGCTTGTAAGTGAGGCCCCATAATATGATTTATATTATTCTCTAACACCCCCCCTCAAGTGAAAGCTCTTTGGGCTTGAAACTTGCACATGCCCACATCACCTTGTGCTTGATTTTTATCAAATAGAATGGGGGTGGTGAGGTTCGAACTCGTGACCACTGGGTCAACAAGGCTCTGATACCATGTTAAGAAATCATCTCACCTAAGAGCTTAAGCTTGTAAGTGAGGCCCCATAATATGATTTATGTTATTCTCTAACATTATTCACCTAGCGATCACGAGTTCAATTCTCATCACCCTCATTCTATTTAATAAAAATCAAGCACAAAGTAGTGTGAGCATGTGCAAGTTTCAAGGTCAAAATGCTTTCACTTGAGGGTGTATGTTATAAAATAATATAAATCATATTCTGAAATTTCACCTAATAACTTAACCGTTAAGGTGAGATGGTTCTTTAATATTAACTTCGATCGAGGAAATAACATATCCTGAGCTGAATCCAAGCTTTTTCATGTAATTTTGCCTGGTGATGCAGGAAGAACATGGGCTCTCGTCAAGAACAAGATCAAGAAAGACTTCACTCCTGTACAATTGGCAGCATGGAAGGTGCAGAAAAATAAACACGAGCTTGTGTAGTTTTTGGCAGACACGCCGGTGAAAAAACAGCAAGCAGAAGCACTAATTAGAAAATTATGATTCTTTGGCACTTACAGGTCGGCCCCATGGTTGCTTGGGTGAATAACCAGTTCGTGCCTTTGGAGCTCCGAGTTATCTTCCAATGCTTTGTGGGTTTATGCTGGTATCTCCTCACTCTATTTATTCAGATTTATTTTAATTTATTTACAAGCAAAAAAAAAAAAAAACATTTTAAAAAACAATACCTTTGAACTACATGCCTTAATTGGCAATTGCATCGGGTTTAAGAACACCGGAGGCTGTTTAAATTGTTAATTATTTATCTAATTTAATAATAATGAGGTTTTCTTCTCTGTTTGCTTGAATTCAGGACAATCTTTTTGAATCTTAAAGCACGCTCAGCTGTGATTAAGGACCCGTAAAATGGAGTGACTTGACATCCCCTGCATTCTCCCTTGTGAATTTGTAGTGTGATAGTCGCTTGTTTTGTTTAAATTAAAAATAAATAAATTACGTGCAATAGGTATTAGTGTTTTCGGTTTCTTATTAAATCCGAAGAAACTTTGTTTAATTACTTCGTAAAAATAAAAATGCCAAACAATATCTTGCGCAGTGATGGTTTCTTGTCTGGGGATGAATGACGACTATACACACACACACACACACACATATTAAAGAAGGGTAAGATTGGAAAAACTATATAATTTTATGGATTATTCTAAATAAAATAAAAATACTTTTCTTTTTTAAATACCATTTCTTTTAATCTTAACCTGTTTTCCGATCAACCAACTCTCTTTAACACGATGAATATTAAAAGGCGAGGGAAATAATTTTTAATGGGAAAAGTCAAAGAGGCGGTTCATCATTTTTAAATTCTCGGCAAAATCCATTCGTCACGAGTCCTATGTACCTTAAACATAATTAAAAAGGCGCACATTTAGCAACACTTGGATCCTCTTTCGTCGATAGTAATGAGGAATCAGCTACAAGTGTCACGCTGTCATGCTATTTAAAAAGACTGTATTAATTAATCAATTAAAATATAATTAATCGAGCGCATTTAGGAAATAACGAGTTGGGTAGCCCGCGCGTTGCGCCGGGCTTTTTATATGTAACAAACTGATTATTTATGTGGTAAGCAGAGAATTTTTTAGTTGATAGATAGAGAATTGTAAATTTTAAATAATGCTATAATATTTTTTTATGTATTGAATTAGTTGATTATTGTTATAAGCTTAAATACTAAGATAATAATTCAATTGTGAAATTTAAAAATTATTAGCGATAAATTTTTTGAAAGATCAACTAATTGTAATTTGAGTATTGCAAGACCATAATTGATTAATTATTTAGTATGAATTAATTGTTTTGATGGTTATTTAATTGGTTGATGTAAATTTGTAATCAATAAAATGAATGAAAGATGATTTTTTGTTGTCTTGAACTGAATGTGTTGATGGTTAAATATTTTTTAACAGTTACTAAGCATTTAACTGGTTGATAGCAATATTGGAATCGCTGAAATCTATTAAAGATAGATTATTTTTTGTTTGCATTGATCTGGTTGGTTGTTAACATTATTTTACTGGCTTGGAGAATAATTTAGTTATAGTTTGGATCTGAATTGTATCTTGATTTAATTAACTCATAGATTGCAAAATTGCAATGTTTTGATTATTTGAACAAAATCGCGATGCGGCGGGTTTTTTTTATTTATGTTAAAAATTGATTGCTTTTATATGTATTGTATTTTATTATTTTGATATTTAGTTAGTATAATTATATTTAAGAATGCTGATATGAATTTTTTTTCTTCAAAAAATCCAAACTCATTTTTCCTCTCTCTCAATATATTTTTAGGCGATAATATTCAATAAATTTCAGACATATTAGAAATAAAAATATTGTGATTTGTTTTTAAAACATAAACTTAATTTTTTTGTGTGCTATAATTATTTATTTGCCGTCTAAAAAGAATAATCTAATGGAAACGGGAAGTGACTTGTATATTTTTTAATTTGACTTGTAGATATTGCAGGTAAATTTGCCACAAAAAAATTTTTAGATGTTTTGTTTTCCCAGTAATATTAGATCTAAAATATTAAAAATGAAAACATTGGAAATTCTTGTAAAGAAATCAACTTAAATAAAAGAGCACAAAATTAAATTTTGAAGTCAATATTTTTTTTTATATAAGATTTATTAATCATATTATTATATTAAATGTATTTAAGAAAACATGATATGAATTTCTGTCCTTAAAAAAATTCTAGGTCATTTTTCCTCTCCCTCAATATATTTTTAGGCGATAATATTGAATAAATATTCAAACATATAATTAGTTTTACATATTTTCATTTGACATAAATACACAAATATATAATTAATTTGACATAATTTCCATAATATATTTTATTTAAAGGATAATTTTAGGCTATTTTGTTCTCTCTCTATATATTCTTAGGCGATAATATTCAATAAATATTAGAACATATAATTGGTTTAATATATTTTAATTTGATATAAATACACAAATATATAATTAAAAAGTCAAAATACTGTAAATTTAAGTCATTTTTAAGAAAACATGATATGAATTTCTGTTCTTAAAAAAATCCTAAGTCATTTTCCCTCTCTCTTAATATATTTTTAGGCGATAATATTGAATATATATTCAAACATATAATTAGTTTTACATATTTTCATTTGACATAAATACACAAATATATAATTAATATGACATAATTTCCATAATATATTTAATTTAAAGTATAATCTTAGGCTATTTTGTTCTCTCTCTCTATATATTCTTAGGCGATAATATTCAATAAATATTAGAACATATAATTGGTTCAACATATTTTTATTTGATATAAATACATAAATATATAATTAAAAAGTCAAAACACTGCAAATTTATTTCAAGAAATAAACTTAAACAAAAGAGCACAAAACTGAACTTTGAAGCCAATATTTTATTTTATTTTATAAGATTTATTCATCTTATTATTATATTAAATGTATTTAAGAATACTGATATGAATTTCTGTCGTTAAAAAAATCCTAGGTCATTTTTCCTCTCCCTCTATATATTTTTCTTGAGTTCCATTTTCTCCCTAGCAATATTAGATCTGACACATTAAAAATAAAAATATTTACATTTTTTCAAGAAATGACCTTAATTTTTTTACATGCTATAATGACTTATTTCCCATTTAAAAAGAACATGAATCGAAACGGGAAGTGACCCGTATATTTTTTAATTGTAGATAATCTAAGTAAATTTGTAATTTTTTTTTGAGTTTAATTTTCCCCCCGGTAATATTATATTTAAAATATTAAAAATGAAAATATTGCAAATTTGTTTTTAAGAAATAAACCTAAACATAAGAGCACCAAATTTAAATTGAAAGGCAAATTTTTTTTTTAAGGTTTTATTAATTATATTTTTATATTAAATGTATTTAAGAATATTTTATGAATTTTTTTTTTAAGAAAAAAATCCTAGGTCATTTTTTTCCTCTCTCTATATATTTATAGGCGACAGTATTCAATAATTTTTTTTTTATATTATTTGAGCAATTCAATATATTATTATATAAAATGTATTTAAGAATACTAATATTAAGTTTTTTTTTATTAAAAAAATCCTAGGTCATGTTTTCGTCTCCCTATATATATTCCTATGCGATAATATTCAATAAATATTAGAACATATAATTAGTGATAGACTAAAAATTCCAAGAAACTTTAACAAAAGACAAAACAAAAAAATAAAATAAAAATAAAAGTTAGCATTGCTATTATGATTATTATTATTATCATTATTATTATTATTATTGTTAGCATTTAAAAAATATTTGTGATCCAAAAAAAAGATTATTATTATTATTATTATTATTATTATTATTAATTATATTATTATATTATAATTAATTTAAAATGAAGGATTAATTTGACAACAATTAATAATTTTGTACCAAAAATATTCAAAGATTTAAAAGGAAAAAAATTTAAAAGAAGAGGACAAAAGATAAAACAAAAAAATAAAATAAAAATAAAAATTAGCATTATTATTATTATTATTATTATTATTATTATTATTGTTAGCATTTAAAAAATATTTGTGAAAAAAAAAAGATTATTATTATTATTATTATTATTATCAATTATATTATTATATTATAATTAATTTAAAATGAAGGATTAATTTGACAATAATTAATAATTTTGTACCAAAAATATTCAAAGATTTAAAAGGAAAAAATTTTTAAAGAAGAGGGACTGAAATTAAAGTGCAATATATAATGAATTTGAAATGAGGGACACAATTGAAAACAATATAACCTGCTGCACTAAAACAATTAAGGGATCTAATAGAAAACCGAAAAATTCAAAGAAGAAGGACTGACATGAAAATTGCATATATATCAATTTGAATTAAAGGACGAAATTGACAGAAATCGAAACTTCTATTACAGAAATCAAACAAAAGCCAAGGGACTGAAATGCATCAACAATAAATCGGGGGACTGAAGTGGAATCCGGCACTGAGGAGAGAGAAAAGTGCACATAAAGGTTCAACCGACTATATGAGTCTCTACGTTGTTCATAACACCACACGCGCCGCTCCATGAGATTCAGGGAAGGGTTGCGAAACGTTCTAGCCGGCGGAGGAAAATTTTTGACCGCCGTATGACGCCGCACGCGCCTCCTGAATCGATGGCGGCTCCGACGCGCCTGTACGGACGCCTGGCGTTGCTGACGTAAGCGCACAGTGATGTGTTTGTCAATTACTAAACCACCCCTGAGGCTAATTAATGAATTTTGTCTTATCGGGGGCTACACACGTAATAACACATTTTAAAAAATATTAAAAAAAAAAAAGGGACCGGACCGGACCGGACCGGTCCGTACGTGTGCAATTACAACCGTAGCCCTCAGCCGAAAACTTGTTTTTGTCTTATTATCGGGGGTTGTTTCGCCATTACACTGTTCACATAAGGAAAAGACAAAAAAAAAATAGGGTGGACGAACTCGCGCGACACACGGACGAAAAAGCTCGCGTCCACAGTGTTTTCAGAGACAATGAACAGTGCATGAATAGTGATTTTCGTATTCTTTTAGTTATTTGTTAATAAAGTATAGAAACTTAAATAAGATTTTAATTTTATGCATATAATAGGAGCACATGCTCTTAATAAATACATCATCGACGGCCAATTATTCAGGCATGCACATGAATGTGGGGACATTTGGATGTAGCCAGCTGGCATATAACTAGAAGAAGAAAAAAGAGGATAATTTATTATTGATTAATAGTTTATCTGATTGGAGCTGACTGTGATTGAAAATGAAAGAGCTTTTTAATTCACGCAATAAATATTTCATCTACCAAGCACATGATTCGGCGCTTAAAGATTTTCTCTTTTTTTTTTCCTTGCTATTGACAGCACAAAAGGTTTGACCATCCAAGAGCAACACAGAGTTTCAATGACTAGATAGAGTAAGCAATTACATGAGAATTCTAAACCCTAGCTAATTAGTTCCAGATATTCTTTCCCGAATTGATTGCGAGTATAATCTTTCGTTATATATAATTCTGGCAGCAGCTCTGTACGAGTTGAGAAAGCAATTCTCCACGTCAATTCTTGGTGTTGAGCTTGCTTAATTATGATAATTTTATTTTTTCAAACCAACAATACGCAATATATATATATATATATATAAACGGTCCAAAATACTTTTTAATAATTAATATATTCATAAAAAGAAAAGAAAAAGAAAAGGATAGCTAATCGGTTGAAGTGCATGGTGATACATGCAGTCACATTAATTTACTTCAAGAACTACGTACGTAGTGAAGTAATTAAATGTGTGCGAAAAAGTATAGCCATGTACCGTGCCGGTCCATATATGATTAGGTACCTCTTCTTCTTGAATAGATGCAGCAGCATTTACAGATTAAGCAGGAAGATTAATTAATTAATTAATTAATTAGGTTCTCGATAATTAATGCATGCTAATATTGTTTGACGGCTCACTTCGAAAACGAGAGTCTTGTCATTTTACAGCTGCAGCAGGCGCGTGATGATAATTAAGGGAGTATTTATGAGTTAATGTGGCGAGCAGTTAGCGGTTGAAACAATTTAATGCACGATCAAACCGATAGGGGCTATAAGACTCTGCTCGCATCCATGACTCTCTCATCAACCACCGACCTCACTCTACCGATCAAATCACAGGCGAAATGGTACGTCTTACGAGGGAAGCTGTTTTGTTATCTTTGCTCTGCCTTAACGTGCTAGTAGTGAGCGTGCTTGCTAGAGATGTAGCGGCTGTTAAGAATGAGGACGAGAAGTTTCTAAAGGGTGGCGGAGGTGGCTTTGGAGGCGGTGCTGGTGGTGGCTTTGGCGGAGGAGGTGGTGCTGGTGGTGGCTTTGGAGGCGGAGCCGGTGGGGGAGGTGGCTTTGGGGGCGGAGCCGGTGGTGGAGGTGCTGGTGGTGGAGGTGGATTTGGAGGTGGGGGTGGGACCGGCAAGGGTGGTGGACTTGGTGGCGGCATTGGAAAGGGTGGAGGAGTAGGTGGCGGCATTGGAAAGGGTGGTGGACTTGGTGGAGGAATTGGGAAAGGTGGTGGACTTGGTGGTGGCATTGGGAAAGGTGGAGGAGTAGGTGGTGGGATTGGTAAAGGTGGCGGACTTGGTGGTGGCATTGGAAAAGGTGGAGGGTTAGGTGGTGGGTCCGGAAAAGGTGGAGGCTTAGGTGGAGGGATTGGAAAGGGTGGTGGCATTGGAAAAGGTGGAGGAGTAGGTGGTGGTGGTGGTTTTGGAGGCGGATCTGGCGGTGGGATTGGAAAAGGAGGAGGTCTAGGTGGAGGGATTGGAAAGGGTGGTGGAATTGGGAAAGGAGGTGGTGTTGGTGGAGGTATTGGGAAAGGTGGAGGAGCAGGTGGTGGTGGTGGTTTTGGAGGCGGATCTGGCGGTGGGATTGGAAAAGGAGGAGGTCTAGGTGGAGGGATTGGAAAGGGTGGTGGAATTGGGAAAGGAGGTGGTGTTGGTGGAGGTATTGGGAAAGGTGGAGGAGCAGGTGGTGGTGGTGGTTTGGGAGGTGGATCTGGCGGTGGCATTGGCAAAGGTGGAGGTCTAGGTGGAGGGATTGGAAACGGTGGTGGGATTGGTGGTGGGATTGGGAAAGGTGGAGGAGTAGGTGGCGGTGGCGGTTTGGGAGGTGGATCTGGTGGTGGTATCGGCAAAGGAGGAGGTCTAGGTGGAGGGATTGGAAAGGGTGGTGGCATTGGTGGTGGGATTGGGAAAGGAGGTGGCGTTGGTGGAGGTATTGGGAAAGGTGGAGGAGTAGGTGGTGGTGGTGGTTTTGGAGGGGGGTCTGGTGGTGGGATTGGCAAAGGTGGAGGTGTTGGAGGCGGTTATGGAGGAGGGTTTGGTGGAGGGGGTGGCGGCGGAGGTGGGTTTGGAGGCGGTGGAGGGTTTGGTGGAGGGGGTGGTAGCGGAGGTGGATTTGGAGGCGGTGGAGGGTTTGGTGGTGGTGGTGGAGGTGGTGGAATTGGACACCACTAGATTTTATATGTCGCATGCATGCAATCTCATATAAAGAAAAAAGAAAAAAAAATGTCTCTTAAATATATTTATATATTAATCATGCAGTGTGTTTTTATTGTACGCCAATGATATATCGTTATCATAATAATTGATTTCTCACTAAATGTAGTTACTCCAAGCATGTTTTATAGTTGTTACACTCGCTACCAAGAATTCTACAAGCACATCCATTATTGCTTTTCTCTTTACTCGGTGTCAAACTCAAATGTGAACTCATAATTGTGAGCTATGGCTATACATTAGATGAAGGGATGACTCATCATCTAACAACTCCTCCTTTTATTCAACAACGAGTCATAAACCCGCGCTTCGTCGCAGGGATTAAATTTTTTTGTTGTCTAGATTTAACACATATAATTTTTTATGTTGTATTTTGCTTTTTATTCTTTTATTTTTTAGTTTTGTTTCGATCCCTTGATTTTTTTAGTCCTTCTAAGATAATTTTAAATTTTTTGTTTGTATCTATACACCTTTGCTCTTAGTTTAGATTTTTTTATTTTTATTTTTATTTTTATATTTATTTGTATTAAATGCAACTCGCGTTAAAAAACATAGTAAGTTTAGCTTTGGTGGTATAAAATGAGAGTGAAACTTTTTCTTAAGCATGTATAGTTAAACGTGAAATGTTTGAAACACCACCGCAGGTAACTCTTCCGTTCGTCTTATTTAAGGCTACAAAAGTTATTCTATTGTACGCTAAAAAAGTAAAATTACCGGGACACCCCCATTGACAATTCTTGATTTTTGTCTTATTTGAGGGTATTATGATTATTGTACTATGCACATAAATGAAAGAAATTGAAAATATCTCGAATACCATGATATTATTTAAAACACACTTTACATAATAAAATGAATATATAAAAAACTAATATACATTTTTAGAAGTTCTACGCCGCACGCGCCATCCAAAATGTGCATGAGCTCTGAAATTGGCGTCGCGCCCGAAGACGTGCCCATAACACCGCTATAGAAAATATAATTGGTAAATTACCAATACACCCCTATAACCAACTCTTGGATTTTGTTTTATAAGGGGTATATACGTACTTATAGAACTCGTGGTGCGCATCAGCTAATCCAGACACACCGATTATGAAAAAGGGTCAGAGGATTAGTCATGGTGCGCTTAAGTTAACCCAGAGACCCCGGTTATAAAAAAATATATAAGTGGGAAAAAAAAATATAAGCATGAAAGCACTGTAGCAATCCATATTGTTTTTTTTTTAAATCAGTCTGGGAATTAGTCGTGGTGTGCTTAAGCTGGACTGGAGACCCCAGTCATAAAAAAATTATATAAGTGAACAAAAAAACGTATAAGTAAAAAATAAAAAATAATAATAAATTGGTTCGGAGATTAGTCATGGTGTGTCCACGCTGGTCTGGACACCCTGATTATCAAAAAACAGATTTGATTCGAGAAGTAGTGGTGGTGCACTTGAGCTGACCCGGAGATCGTGGTTATAAAAAAAATATATAAGTGAAAAAAAATGTAAAAGTGAAAAAAAGAGCTTATGCTAGCTGAGAGACCATGGTTACAAAAAAAATATATAAGCGAAAGAAAACAAAAAAAAAAAGTATAAGCGTGAAAGCACTGTAGCAATCCATATTGTTTTTTAAAAAATTCAGCCCAAGAATTAGTCGTGGTGTGCTTAAGCTGGTCGGAGATCCCGATTATAAAAAAAATGTATAAGTGAATAAAACAAAAGTATAAAAAAAAAGAAAAAAAAATGTACTAGCAGGAAAGCACTTTAGAAAAAAAATGTGGGTTCGGGGATTGTCGTGGTATGCATAAGTTGGCCTGGACACCCTGGTTATCAAAAAAAAATTGGATATGGAGATTAATCGTGGTGCATTTAAGCGAGCTCGGACACCCCGATTATTAAAAAACAAAAAACCAAAAAAATATATAAGTAGAAAAAGAAAAAAAAATATAATAAGAAAAAAATGAAAAAAAATATAATAAGGAAAAAATACAAAAAAAAAAGCAAAAAAAAAAGAAGCAAAAAATGGAGGAAAAAAAGAAGAAAATGAATAATTAGGAAAATAAATGTAAAAAAAGCAAAAAAAAAAAAAAAAAAAGAAGGAAGAAACGAAAAAAAAGGAGCGTAATCATAAAATAAAAACAGAAAAAAAAAAAGCAGAAAAAAAAGAAGAAAAAAACGTAATCAGAAAACAAAAAAAGAAAAAAGAAAAAAAAAAGCAAAAAAAAAAAAACAAGAAGAAGAAACGAAAAAAAAAAGGAAAAAAATGTAATCAGAAAACAAAAACAAAAAAAAAAAGTAAAAAAAGCAAAAAAGAAAAGAAAAGGGAAACAACAGTGCTTTTTGGGGGAGCTACAGTGCTTTCCCCCACCATTTAGTGTATTGTTAATTAATTAATAGCAACTCCAACAAAGCGAGTAGTTCGAGCAGCTAGGCGAGTCAAGGAATGGCCTACCATATAATTATTTTGTTGAGTGAGTAGAGAGGAAAGCTATGGGTCCATGGGCTTTTCCTAAATAATCATAGAATAGATTGGGCCTTCCGTCAATTCTAAGGGCCTAAGCACTCGCCTTTGTATCTTTCCTTCGGGGGCTAAAGTAAATCAAAACATTTAATGGGCTTTTGTAAATGTAAAAGCAAACTCACTGATTAATCGACTCTAATAGAGTCATTGGGCTCGCGTCGAGTCATCATTATGAGACGCTAATGGATCATGGGCCTTGTTATACCCAAGATCGGTATCATACAATGTCATAATAAGACTTGGCCCAGCAGGTCAATTCCAGGCAGACCTCGGATCGGTCGGCTAAGTGAAAAACTTGATTTTCTGTTTTTTTTTTTTTTTAATTGAGTTGACCTATATAAATCTATTCAGCTTGTAATTCAAAGTTTAGACTGAATTAATCCAGAATTTCTTATAACAATCTATCATGGTGGGTTGAGTTTTTCTTGTTTTTGATTTTTAATATTTCTCTTAAAATATATTTTTATTCTTTATTTCAAACTATTCTTTATATATTTTAATGTGTTAAAATTAAAAATAAAATTTGAAAAATAAAAAATATATTATTTTGATATATTTTAAAATAAAAAATAATTTATTGGTATTAAACAGGATTTTAATCAGCACAATTTATGTTAGAGAATAATACAAATCATATTATGGGGCCTCACTTACAAGTTCAAGCTTGTAGGTGAGATGGTTTCCTAACATGGTATCAGAGCCTTGTTGACCCAGCGGTCACGAGTTCGAATCTCATCACCCCCATTCTATTTGATAAAAATCAAGCACAAGATGATGTGGGCCTGTGCAAGTTTCAAGCCCAAAGGGCTTTCACTTGAGGGGGTGTGTTAGAGAATAATACAAATCATATTATGGGACCTCACTTACAAGTTTAAGCTTGTAGGTGAGATGGTTTCCTAACAATTTACAACCACGTAAAAAAAAAAAAGGCTTATTGGTGCTCTTTAATATTTGTGTTCGATGCGTGAAAGATATGGCAACTTTTATCAATGATTTTTATTTTATTTTAAGAATCAAGTTTCACATCCATAGAAAAGAACATGCGTTTGTTTTGTTAGAATAAAAATAGAGAAAAATTGACTTTCAACTAATTTTTTAATAACCATTGTGATGATGTGTTTGTTTTTTTTCCATGTATATAGTTTAACTATGGAGCTGTAAATGCAAGGTTAGCGTGTAATATAGTAATTGTTTGGGACGGTAGTTGTATTGTTGTTTTTTTAAAAAAAAATTATTTTATTTTTTTTCATTTTAAATAAAAAAATTGGTGTTTTTAAATCATTTTGATGTACTATGTTAAAAATAATTTTAAAAAAAATAAAAATAAAATATTATTTTAATGTATTTCTAAATGAAAATCACTTTAA
The DNA here is from genome assembly GCA_027405865.1 of Salix purpurea. Lineage (NCBI taxonomy): Eukaryota > Viridiplantae > Streptophyta > Magnoliopsida > Malpighiales > Salicaceae > Salix > Salix purpurea. The sequence continues at coordinate 10,196,665 of CM050331.1, forward strand.
AAAACAACCGTAACCGCCTTCCCAAACATACCCATATTTTGTATGCTCTGATATGATAAAATGTAATATATATACACACACACACATGAAATTTGTCGTTATTATCATTAAACTTGAAAAATATAGCATAATATAGTTTTTTTTTTTATTAATATACCCCTTGTTTATCGTGGTCACCATAATATTTTTTTTAATAAAATTATTGTTTTTATTTTTTAAAATATTTTATAACTGTTAAAGGAACTTAACAAACAATTTTAAAATAACGCATTCATGAAAAACTAAAAGAAATCATAAATATAATAAAATTATATTCAGAATCAATATACAAATTTTAATGGTGATTTTTTAATAATAATCTACTACTAGTACTGTTATTTTCATATCATATATAGTAACTCGGAAATTGTTTTTAAAAAAATTAAAATTTACAATAATATTTAAGAATAATGTCAAAAATATAAAAAATAAATGAATCTAGTAAATGATTATTAAAAAAAAAGAAAAAAAAAACAGCTAAGAGTTACATAGCCCTTACATGCTTTCAGGTCAACCTTTTGACCCTCTATTTATTTATCAAGCCTTATATTTTTTTCAAAAAATCTATCACCTAACCTACAAGACTAAGTCGGGGCTGAGATTTGTTTTAAAATAATTTTAAAAAAAATCATATTAAAGTGGTTTATACTTTATAATATGAATAATAAAACATCATAAGAACCCTAATTACCTTAGTGTCATGAGCAAATCTTCTCTTTCCTTTTTAATCCTTGTATCTCAAGAGAATCGCAATCACGCGACAGCTGGCACTGGATAAAAACATACCCACTCGCTGGAGCCCAGCCGCTTGGCTTAGCCGCCTCTATTCAAAAAAAGCTTATCTGGCTCTGTCTATGCTCCTAGAAGGCTTGTTGGCTCTGCAAATCCTTTATTAAAAAAAGAAGAAGCTTATTTGGCTTTGTCTATGTTCCTGAAAGGCTTGTTGGCTTTGCCAGTTGCATGACGTATCTGCTACTGCAAGCAAAATACAGCAGAGGAAAGTTGTGTGTGAAAGAGAGGACTGCGGGGCGGGACTGCAGTTGACCGGTGCGAGGGGTAGATTTCAAACTGGGTCCCATGTCCATTTCTTTCACCGGTAGCATGAGCTGTGTAATAAATTTTTTTTTTTTTGACATTAATGCATACTTTAATAGCAAGCGTGTAATTATGATCCAAAACTCCCCTGTTCACACCTTTGAAATAAACTCTGATCCCACAATGTAATGCTCATTCATGCTTCCTGTAATGTTTGAAACTTCAGTAATTCCACTGAAAAATGAAATGGCTCTCGAGATAAATTAACTTTAAGGAAATTGAAGTCCACACTTGAGAGGGAAGGAAAGGGACTCTTGGCTGGAGCCTTGGATTCTTGGCTGAATTGTGGAGATGTGCTGTGAAAGGTTTTATGTGTTGTGGGCTCAGTCAATACTTTTTTTCCATGAAAGGTACTTTCTTTTGGATGTTTATTCTGATCCCAGCTGTTTTCTTTGTCTATATGGTAAAGGGTTTATTTTACTTCCCCACTTTACCGTCGTTACAATCATGTTCTTTTGTTGATTTTCAGTTGCAAATAAGTCATCTGGGTGGTTTAGCTGGGCCTTTCTTGTTTTTGAGCTTTCTACTCCCTTTTCAATTTTCTTTAGCCTGCAGGGTGCTGACGTCTGGGTGGTTTATTCATGTGGTGGGCTTTGGTGAGGTAGAATTCAGATTTATTGGCTGGTTTTGCATTTCAAGTGATAATTTGGATGCTCGAATTCTCATTTTTTGTGGTTTCAAGGGCTTGAAATGTGTAAAGCGAATATTAAGACTTTTTAGCCATGGCTGATTAGGATGACAATGTAGATTTCATTTGACTGTTAAGAAAAACCTATTGGTTCAATATATTTGAGAGTTCACAGGTTCTGGTTCTTCCATGTTGTCCATGATCATAGATTACACGGCGCATAGTTAATTTTCTGTTTGAGTTTCTCAAGGAGTTCTGATTTTGTGTGTTGCTTTTGATTCTGTTTTGGGACAATATCAAGGGTAATGAAACGTTATGAGACTTAAGAGTTGGATAAAAAGGTGGGGACCTGGCATCAAAGGGAGATTTTGGAAGATGATGAAGTGTATACGTTCTGGGGAGCAGCTACGATTAGAAGACATGGCTTCTTCTTCAGAGTCCTTGGCAACTCGGGACTATTCGGCCAGTTATTCATCACGAGCTGCTGAGGCAGATATAAAGGTCGAGAATAGCAACATTGAAGAAGCAGAGTCAACCCTTCGTGAGAGTGGTTATCTCAACTATGAGGTGAAGAAACGAGGCTTTGTTATCACTTTTTTTTCCGCTCTGCCAAAATTTAATGCCAATAAACTTGATAAAATTCTAATTTTTTTCATATCTAATCTGTGAAGAAATTGAAAAAAACTGTGCAATGAACTGTATCTGTAAACAGGATTTAGCTGTTATGCACCTTTTATGTGTGGATAATCGGGATGCCTTGATATGTCAGGGTGATAAAAACACTTCCATTTTGCAGTGAATGAAACCACAGCATAATCATTTTGGGGCAGCATTGTGTGGTGTGTGTGTGTTTTGAAATGTAGCATATAATTTTTAACTCGTGATGTTATTTGAGATGGTCTGATCCCATTCAAGGTCAAACTAATGGATGCATCAATAAGAAAAAAATTATCGAATTAAATTATTAGAACAGAAGAAATGGAAAATGTATTTGAAGCATTCACCTGATGCTTGCATTTTTTTTCTTTGGGCTCATTTGTAAGATTTGACGCACCTTACTGCATCTCCTCATCAGTGAAATTGGTGTTTTTGTTGAATTTTATAATGTAACCTCAAATACTTCATGAGGCTAAGAGGCCATCTAATTTTTTAGGAAGCAAGAGCATTATTGGGAAGGCTCGAGTTTCAAAAAGGAAATATAGAAGCAGCACTTCATGTGTTTGAAGGAATTGACATAACTTCTGTGACTTCTAAGATTAAAGTCTCCCTCTCCAGAAGATGTGAACAAAACCGGCGCCGTTCTCAAAGTGATGCTGTACCACCCATGTCTATGCATGCTATTAGTTTACTACTCGAAGCTATTTATCTCAAAGTAAAATCATTGCAGGGTCTGGGACGGTTTGAAGGTATATTCTGATCTCATTTTCGTTTTTCATTTTATATTTTCTGTAATTTAGTGCAATGAAACTTTGGGATCCAAATGCTGTGGTTTGATTTTGGAGAACCACTGGTTTGTAAGACCCTGCAGTAGCAGGACTGTCAGTGGGCAGCAAGCTTCTCATAGTATAGTTTGCTTGGATATTTCAAGTCTTGAATGGGTCCAAATATAAAAAAATAAATAATTATAGAGGCACTTTTATTTGTTTTAAGAAGAAAAAAAATGAATATATCAAGGAGTCATGTTTGGTTCTTACAACTATTGTACCTAAGTTTTCTCCATGGTTTATCGTGTATGCAGCAAGCTATTTAAGATATATATATATGTTTAGATGTACATATATCATGAATACATGCCCGCACAGATGCAAATGATGAAAATATGAGATGAAAGGACTCTAGATTGCTGTTTGTGATGTATATGTTATTTTTTCCTTATGGCTAACTTTCCTTCCTGCTTATGTTTGCAGAAGCTGCTCAGTCATGCAAAGTGATTTTGGACACTCTTGAGTCTGCATTGCCAGAAGGCATACCAGAAAGTGTCTCTGCAGATTGGAAACTACAGGATATTCTAAACAAAGCTGTTGAACTGCTGCCTGAGTTATGGAAACTTGCTGGGTCTCTCCAAGAACCTATCTTGTCATACCGGCGGGCTCTCCTATATAATTGGAATCTGAATATGGAGACCACAGCCAAGATAGAAAAGGAATTCGCTGTTTTTCTGCTGTATAGCGGTAGCGATGCAAGTCCTCCTAATCTCCGTTCACAGGTGGATGGATCTTTTGTACCAAGAAACAATATAGAAGAGGCTATTCTTCTGCTGTTAGTTCTATTAAGAAAATTTGCTGCTAAAAAGATCGAGTGGGACCCGACAATCATGTATCACCTTTCTTTTGCACTATCTGTTTCAGGGGAACAGAGAGCACTGGCCCATCAGGTGGAAGAGTTGCTTCCAGGGATCATGGAAAGGAGAGAAAGATATAGCATTCTTGCTCTCTGTTACCATGGAGAGGGTGAGGAAATAATTGCTTTAAATCTTTTGAGGAATTTGCTGAATAACAGAGAGAACCCAGACTGTGTTTTGGAATTATTATTAGCTTCAAAAATTTGCGCAACGAATATGATTTGTGTGGACGAAGGGATTACTTATGCTTGCAAAGCGCTTTCTCAATTGCGTGGAAGATGCAAACAGATGGCAAGTGTTGCAAACTGCTTACAGGGCATTTTACTGTCAGCTCAAGCCAGATCAGTTGCTTCTGATTCAGAGAGAATTTCAAAACAAACTGAAGTGCTTGAGGTGCTGGAAAGTGCCGAAACAATGATGAGAGAAAGAGACCCATCTATCATATTCTATCTCAGTCTAGAAAATGCTGAGCAAAGAAAGTTGGATGCTGCCCTTTATCATGCAAAGCAGCTTTTAAAACTTGAGGCTGGGTCTAATGTTAGAAGTTATGTCCTTATGGCGCGAATATTGTCAGCTCAAAAACGGTATGTTGATGCAGAGGATGTAATTAACGCTGCTCTAGATCAAACTGGGAAGTGGGATCAAGGAGAGCTGTTGCGGACAAAAGCTAAACTCCAAATTGCACAGGGGCAGTTACAGAATGCCATAGATACATACATTTATCTGCTTGCTATTGTCCAAGTTCGAACTAAAAGCTTATGTTCTGGCAAGAAGTTTCCAAAGGTATGAATGATTTACATACCCATCATGCCTATTATGGCGACACTGAAAAAAATATGCTAGGATGTTTAAATTGTAAATTTTTCACTAACCAGAAAAGTCAGCAGCATTAAAAAAAATGGGAGCTTGTCTTAATCTTTGAGCATAATGTTTCGAAAGAATATACAATTTATTTTCTTCTAATTTTGATATGGATCATGGAATTATTTTAATGAAGACAAGGGTTCACTCATTTTCTGATAGGATTTTTAATATTTTAACTCTCATGAAATGCTTTCTTGAAATTTGGCATTCCCTATGTATATCTCTCTGGAACCCATCATATAGTTGTTTGAATGTGATATCACCAGGAACATAGTTGTTTATCTTTTCCAATGAAGAGAATAAATTTGAATTTGAGAATAAGAACTTTATGCTTCATATTTTGTTGTAATTAGTTGTAATGCGCAAAATATAAATATCTATAGCCTTCGAAAGACAAAAATATCTTTCAATGTCAATGCAAATGTTTCTTTTTTCTATATTAAAATTTGTCAAATTTCCCAAAAGTAATCTTTGTTTAATTAGATCATGAAACTAGAAATAGATTATGGTATCGTGAGCAGTGCTTACTACTAAATTTATGTTTTTCAACTTTGAGGTGAGAGTTAGACCTTTCACGTTTTATAACGTTTTCATGGTGAGCAGTGCTCGCTACTAAATTTATGTTTTTCAACTTTGGGTGGGAGCTAGCCTTGTCACGTCTTATAAAGTTTTCATGGAAAATATTTCTTGAAATTTTTGTCTAGTGAATAACGAAATTCTCATCATCTCTCTATGGAGAACTATTCTCATCCCAAAGTACTGTATGAATCTGAAAAGCTTGTGGGTTCTGTCGATGCTTGAGAGGTGAAAAAAAATGGAGTTTTAGTTTGAACCCAATGAAGTCTGTGCTGATGCAGAAATAATAGTGTAAAATATCAAAAACATGTTTCTCAAAATCTTTTTTTTTTTTATAAATATTATATATAATTTTACAGAATTGGAGAAACAGTGATCGGAGTTTGGAAATGGAAACATGGCATGATCTGGCTAATGTATACACAAGTTTGTCAAAGTGGCGGGATGCTGAGGCCTGTCTTTCAAAATCCAAGATTATCAGTCCTTATTCTGCTTCAAGATGGCATTCAACAGGTGATTAGATGTTCATAGATGATGCACTCTCATTATGTCTTTGATATACACAGCTACAGATAACATACAGGCTGTGTAGTTTGTGCAAGATTTGATTCCTTTTCTGCTTATTAGCTCCTCTCAACCCAAATTCTTAAATCATGAAACCTGTGGCATTTCATATGTTAAAAGCTGTGTCTCTTAACTCCAAATTAAAGACTTCAACTGCCACCAGAATAGTTCCTAGAACCTTTCTCAGAAGTCCGTTTCTTGTTTGGAAAGTATATAAACTTACCAGCATACCACTTTCATCCTCGACCGCCAAAACAATTGAAGCTAGGCTTTTCAATGTCTGGTAAGCCTGTGGAATGATGTTAGGAAATGGCTCCAAAACATAAAATTTGCTTAAAACGATGGAATTGTTCTGTAATGTGGAAAAATCATATTGGAAGTTCAGTTTTAGTCGTCTATGTTGTTTGTGGCATGTTATGTCATTTCATGTATAAAGTTTTTAGGTTTAGGGTACCAAGTTAAATCAAGTTGCTTATTATAGATAAGTCAGTTCTGCAGCAAAATGTAAATTAATGTTCTGCCAGATGTTTCTAATACATTAAAATATTAACAAAAGAACTGGTGATTATGTTAGGTTTACTATATGAGGCAAAGGGCTTGCATCAAGAAGCTCTGAAAGCATTCAGGGCAGCATTAGATGTGGAACCCAACCATGTCCCAAGCTTGGTATCCACTGCCTGTGTCCTCAGACGACTAGGAAGCCAGTCAATACCAATTATCAGAAGCTTTCTCACCGATGCTATTCGACTTGACAAAACAAACCATTCTGCATGGTACAACCTCGGACTACTCTACAAGGCTGATGTCAGTGCATCGGCACTTGAGGCTGTCGAATGCTTCGAGGCTGCGGTGTTTCTTGAAGATTCTGCGCCGGTTGAGTCCTTCAGATTACAACCTGATCTTGAAGCACATTCTGCTCTGTAAGCCCACATGTAGATATGTATTAGTACTCAAAAAAACCTGTTTGGCTTGCTTTAGTTGAATGATGTGTTGTAAGAGTTGATTTTATTTCCTTTTCTTGTAAGTTTTCATCCCCATTTTTCTTTTAATATTTAACCTCAAATTAATTCAGCTTATAGTAAATGAAGGGAGTAATTATATTTTATCAAACATGTTTCTGGACTCGAGGGATTCAACTCAAGAGAAAATATGTTGAGTTTGAACTTTGGGGGTCATGAAATTGGTGAAAGCAAACCATGCAGGTGGAAACTCATTCATTCTCCGAGCTACATTGATTCCAAGCAACACTCCTCCCCCTAATGCAGCTGTAGCTATCGCCTTGCTTTGGCTTCTTGCTTGCTATGTGTTTTTTGGGGGGGTGTATTGTAAATGTGTTTTAAAACTGTTCTTAAAAACAAATAAAAAAAATATTTTTATTTTTTATATCTTAGTGTTTATAAATTATTTTGATGTATTAATATTAACAATAATTTTTAAAAATAAAAAACATTATTCTAATATATTTTTAAACAAAAAAAAAACATTTTAAAAAAATCAGTTCAAGTTTTCAACCACATTTTTTCCAAACAGTAACTTCGTCTCTCGACTTTGCAGAAGCATGGCCGGCAGCACAGTACTGCATTTGGGCCCCCTTGTTTTGACGGGGTTTGTCAGTGAATGACTTGGGTTGGGTTGGGTTGGGTTGGGGATCATATAACCTACTCGTGTGGGCTGGTTTTACTAAGGCCTGTGGCCCAAAAGTGCGACCTGTTATAAAATAGATTCACTGGTAAGTCAATGTTAAATATTTATCACAAGACTATTCATTAAAAAAAATAAAAAAACGAAAAAAATATAAGAGTATATACACGGTGTTATTCGGTATCTTTTTTTCTTCTATATATATATATATATATATATAGCTAACTATTTTAAAATTTCTTTTTTTTTTCTTGAATGGTTTTACCTTAGTAAAACAACAACAAAAATCTTATTTTTATTTATAAAATATTATTCTACAGACATTACCGTCACATTCCCACCCGTAGAATCCTCAATATCATCATAGTAACTTAGGGACTGTTTGGGAGTGCGATGCGGTAGCTTTTTAAAGTGTTTTTCGTTCTGAAATACATCAAAATGATATTTTTTTTTTTATTTCACCAGCATTACCACCATTAATATACATACATACATACATCATCAAAAGATATGCTATTGCATGGTGCAAGTATTATTAAAGTTTAAATACGGTTTTAACAATCTCACAGAATAAAAAGAAAGGGAGAAAACAGGTTAGGAAAAATAGCACCGAGTGTTTTGGAAGCCTTTCTCATATCAGAGCCAGGTTTCGATCCTGGGACCTGTGGGTTATGGGCCCACCACGCTTCCGCTGCGCCACTCTGATTTTGATTTTTAGGGGCCATATGTTATTATATATTCCAATTGTTTACCCCTGCTCCAGACCTACAGTACAAAGCAGACCAGGAGGCATTTATTTATTTATTAATGGGTAACGTACCTCTATTTTTATCAGTTCATTATACAGACACCGTAGTCTTCCACCACTGTTGTTTTTTGAGGACAAATTCACGATCGAAAAACATGTCTGTGTTTTGCTCAACACTTCAAGTGGCAGTTCTCTTTCTTCTTCGCATGTAGTCCTCTCAGCATGAACCGTTTAGCTATGGTCCCCTCTCCTCAAACAATTTATTGAGCATTACAAAGCCTGAACTTTGATATCGATCAAGGTTCTGTTTTTGGTTCAAAACCGAAGCAACAACATATAATTAACTTTTGTTTCGATTTTTTCTTTTAAAGAAATAAGAAACTGGGATCGACTAGCTACATAGTTACAGACTTCATAAACCTTCAGAAAAATTGTCTTCGCCCCGCCCTTGTTCATTGTAACCTAATTTCATCTTTTCACCCAAAAAAGTTGACTAATTTTTCGGTTCAGACCAGCCAGAACCCTGAAAATCCAAGCTCCAGCCAGTTACTATGATCTTGGCATTTGCAGGCTTTCATTACATTCCAAAAAAAAATGTTTACCTACATGTCATATATGCAAAAATGATAGCAGACAATTTCAATACTGCTCTGGCATGTTAAACGGAAGGGTTATTTTATGAGGCATGAACAAAGGATTCGGTAATCCAGAACTGCATGCAGGTGGTTTTCCCAATTAGTTCATGGCAACTACAAAACAATCAATCATTTTTGGAATCTGGCCAAGTAAAGATCAAGAGGAACATATTCCACCACTACAACACGGTCACCAAATAACCTTCCATGTAAACAGTGTGCGGCCATGCATGACGCTTCTGCTCTTCTGAACTCGACAAAAACACAGCCTGGCTCAAAAGCGCGTCCACGATTACAATCCTGTTCCTTGCCATCACCCTTCTCAATAGAAATCGGTCCTGTTCTCATACTCCCATTCAGAAAAGGTTTTTCAACATCTCCACTGACTTCCTCCAAATTCAACTCTTCCCCGGCTGTCGATTTGTTTCCGCTAACCTCCTCCAAATTGAAAGCATCCCCAGCTGTCGATTTGTTTTCTCCACGGACTTCCTCTATTTGAATGTCATCATCAGCGACCTTGTCAACATTGCTGTCCAATTCATCTTGAGGTGGTTTTTGAGAGTCGGATAAACTCTTGCATACCAAGTCTTGAACAACCATATCATCATCAACCTCATCTGGCTGGCATGGCTCTTCCATGGCATCATCACTTCCTGGTTTATTTTCACCATTGCTGTCACCTTCCATACATATCTGGTCAATAAGTTCTCTGATGTTCCTTGTTTTAGAATTTGTTTCATCACAATCTACGCTTTGTGTAACTTCAGCAGATGCCATATCATTATTGAATTCACATAATTCTGAATTGGAGATGGGAATTGCACCATACTTGACAACATTAACAGATTTAACAGAGCCAAACCTGCAGGTTTTTTAAGAGGTGAACATACATTCCACATGACGATTTAAAAGTATGATAAAAGTAGAATGCAAACAAAGAATAGCTCTTTTGATAGTACCTGGCACACTCTAAACGTACATCTTCCAGTACATCTTCAACTTCCATATTGGACATGGAGGAAAGTTTTTCTGAATCAAACTATCCAAAATCAAGGAAACGACAAGGATAAAAAGGATGGTTAAAAAAAATGTCAATCCAAAATTAAGTGTAAATATACCAAAACATGATAAGAGTTACCAAAATAACATTTATCATACCACATTTTTAAGCTTTAAGACTTCTGTAGGCTTTCCAATAAGTGCCTTTGCATGCTGCGGAATCTGGCAAAATGGTGGATTTCCATCAATTTCCTAAACTTTGTTGCGTCTGAGTTAGTTCCCATCATCATGTAATGCATTGTGTAGATATCAAGAGAGTAATTTTTCAGCAGAATAATTATAGTGGAAATACCGCAGAGGATGCATTTGGAACAGCTTGAATAACAGTTATTACTTGCCCTCCTAGCTTCATGCCATTGAGACCCGCACAAGCCTTGAAAGCAACCGACTGGTCTGCATACTGATAATGAGAGTATACATTAGGTCTTTGACACTCAAGGTAAGGAGCAATGGAGGATTAAGTTACAAGGAAAAAAATGAAAAAAGAGGAAGCACATTGAATTCACACAAAGTGGAACCCTAAATGCTAACATCACAGAGTGTATGCCCCTCTTGAAGCAAACGTAAAGCAACAGAAGCACAAATATGCTTATTTTACCTCTAGGAACGCAAATGGCCCACCAGGATCCTTACTAATTTCAGACTGGTATGCTTTCAGAGGTCCAAAGGAACTAGCAATCTCCATAAGCTATAAAACAGTATGAAAATCCTAGTCACTTGCAGAGCTGAGGAAATTAGAGAAATGCACATAAAATTAACAAAAATTGAAGGCAAAAGGAGTATGATAATTTTGGAGAGAGAAAGAGAGAGATAGGAGGGGCGGGTGGGAATGTAGGAACCCAGAGGACATTGCAATTACCATTTTGGAAGAAAGAGCCTTTGAAATTCCACCAACGAAGATCTGCAACAACAGCTCATAACAGATAAAGATAAGCACAAGATTGCCATTTTATATCAAAGCAAGTAGCATAACAACAGCTAGGATCAAGCAGTGTATACACGTTTACATGAGAAAATTACATTAAATAATAATGAAAATCCCAAGATCAGTAAGAAAAAAAAACAGAGGTGTTACATGTGGATAAAAGCAACCAAAGAAGAAAAAAATAAAACCAAGGCTAAGTCAGTTTCACCTGTAAAGCCTCAACTACACACCAGTTGTTTTATTAGTCATGCTACTAACTTAGCAAGTGCAGTAGCACATGGGGGTTTGAGCGCAAGCTATTTAATGAGCAAAACAATTCACTGCAATTAGTTTTATATATGGACCTACTCTTTCACCAAAAGAACAACCTACAAAGGCAGCCTAAGTGATGTTGGCCATCCATAAATCATTTTGTTTTAGTCATTAGAAGCACACTTGCAGCATCAAAGCTATCCTATGTTCCATAGCTTTTATTCTTTCCAAATTCTACTACAAATACCTTTTCACCAGTAAAACAGTTTCCTTGTCCCTTATTCCCTTGTGACCAGTGGTCAATAATAACTTGACCATGAGACTTACCTGAAAATTGCTATCCTCTTTCCCATACTCTGTTTTCCATGTATAAGAAATCATCTATCCTATGTTCCTTAGCAAAAAAAGCACATTATTTGGTGAATTCTGAAAATCATCTTTTTGTGTATTAGAAAAGGAAAGAGATGGAACAGGAAAAATGAAGAGAAATTTCTGTTACATCCATGACAGCATCAACTAATGTCATTTCACAAGGAATTTCTTGAACTTTTCATTCAAAACACACAAACTGAAAATAGAAACTTGAGATTCACAAAATTAATTTCTTAAGAAAATAATAATTACAAAGTGCAAATAAATATCCTAGCCTTTTGTTAATGACAGAGGACCAAAAATGATCTGCAGACCAGAAGTTAAAGGAAACAAAAAAATCAGATAGAAGAATGACAATGCACACCTTGTGAGGAGAATCCTTAACGATATCACTTATTGCATCAACCACAGCTGTTGATTTTTCCAGTTCACTAGTCTGCATGAAAATAGCAACTGTCTGAAAACCTGCCTACATGGATATTAACCACAACATAACTCAGGAAAAGCAAAGAAACATCAGAAGAACAGAATAAATAGCTTCTGTTTACAATAGACATGAACTTAAGAAAGGGTATAAAATCAAGAAGATTTTTTGAAAGCAGAGGATAGGAATAGAAGATAATAAATAAAATATAATCCATATATTCTAATTTAATAACACCACATATGCAATAATATATGCTTCACGGTACTCATTCCATGATCAAAAGGCCAGTGTCCCTGAAAATCTCAAACGCATTGGCAATAAAGTAATAAAGTCAACAGACTGTGTATGCACAGGAATCATACTGCAAGATCAAGAATGAACCAACACATTGGTTGTTTCCGAAAAACATAGAGTAAGCATGTCATCAGCCTTGCTTTCATGTAGGGCAGACATGAAAGTAGCTCAATGAAAGAAAATATATTTTATTAGTGAAAACTATTAACTTCAAATTGCTGCTTTTACAAATTTTATAGATCCGTCCAATAAAGCTTGTCTTTTTTCTGGTGAAAACTACGGAGCTCTAATAGCTCCCCTCATAGATCTTTTCAATTAAAGGTTATTTTGTCTCTCTAGTTTTTGTAAAATTTCTGTGAAGGCATAAAGTATACAGAAAAAGTGAGTTTAAAATAGTTAACATTGACAAAAGTACAAGCGACATCATGCCCATATCATGAGGAGACTATTTATTTAGCACACAACATTATGACACTCAAAAAATAAAAAATAAATTCAAGCATATGCATGGGAAAACTCAGTCTGATAGCAGAGGATACCACAATTATCTTACGTAGATACACCTTCAAGCATTATAGAAGTTGCACATCTAACACAGAAAACACTGCACTGCATTTCAATATACAAAAAATTAATGTTTGAGCTGCCTAGATCAGTAGCCCAAAACCAATGCCAGAAAAAGAAGCACCATCAAACTTTTCACTACACCTGGATATCTTCTTATTTAGGAGACAGCTTCATCACCATCCAGTATGTGAAATACGACACACCCAATATAAACATCCTATTTAAGAGATTCCAACGTGAAAGTCAGAATTAATCTCATTTGACTATGCAAATAGAATATTCCATATGCAATATAAAGTTTGCGAGTTACACAGACAGTTCCTGCATTGAATTTGCAGACAATCTAACTTTTCAACACAAAAGGCAAAAACAAAGGAGCCTATGAAAACCAATAGAAAAAATCACACAAGATCTCACAATTATGAGACCCTCCTCTGTATCAAAAGGATTAAAACTCTTATATATCCCACAATTTTGAAGAAACCAGCACCAGGAAATTCTGAACCAGACAACTTCAAAAGTATTATTCCTGTAATGTTTATAATACATTTCATCTGAATTCCTACTTTAGTATGATTAGCACAGAAACTTTTAAGGATGGTCTAGCATTCAAGGCGCGTGCCTCAAAATAGCTTACAGAATACAGTCCACTAATTGATAGCACAAGTGCCCAATGCCAAAATACTGCAATTACATACAGAACAAAAGTGACTTTACTGAACTGTGGAAGAATGCTCCTCTCACATGCATGTAAGATTCATAGGTAGCTGTCATATGCAAGACCCATGTTCATGTGAGAGGAAGCAAGTATAATCCAAGATTATTTTATAATTTCCACCAAAACAGTCTTTGGGCTATTGAACTTTAAAAAATGTTGGAGGATGAATTCTTACTGCCACTTCAACAAAGTCCTTGGGCCGTCTCACTTTGATAATGGAGCCAGAGAAAGAATTGCCATTAAAAGAGAGAGCTGCTGAAGCATCCTCAGGGGTAAGAAATTCCACAAGTGCTTGACCCTTTTCTTTGAGCATCTGCAGTTAAAATATGTTCAGACATGCCACAACCCCAAATTGTAACCCATACGCATGACACAAATGACATGAACGTTATTCAAAGACATTAAAAACTTACAATGCAGCTTATACATGGTTGGGTTCCTTGGATATGATTGACACTTGAAGAAATCAAAAGGCTATTAAGACATTCCATCACAGCTTTCTCTGAGGCTGTAGCTGGTATATTCTCCATATAAAGCATCCTCATAGGACAGGTAGCTTGTGTAAGTTGAATGGATTCAATGGAGACTTTTGCAGCAGTTGACGAAGCACTGTGTGAAACATCAGAAAGAGGGTTCACTGCAGTTGAAGTAATAGGAACAGCACTGGCCACTTCATGTATATTTGAAGATACAGTTGGGTTTGGTGATTGAAAATTAGAAAGAGTTGCAGCAGGGAAGACATTGTTTGTTTCTTCTGGTGCAAGGTCCCATTTAGCACATTTCCTCTCTGGTGAGTGTTTATCTGGGGAAGTGGTCTTAATAGTAGCCTCAGTTTTTCTCTTCCTCGGTGAATAGCCACCAAGCCCACATGAAGAGCCACCATGTCTCCTGTAATGGCTACTAGAACTACTATTTTTAGTTTTGCTCTTATCCACATCATATTGCTGTTGTCCAGACCTTTCTTTGACAGAATGCGAGGCTAATTCCCCATGTTCCCTTCTGTGATATGAACCACCTTTGTGAGCCCTTGGTGAGAGTGAGATAGACCTTCTATTTCTGACCTCGTGCTCACGGCTCCTTGATCGCCTGCTTTTCAGCCTTAATTCTTCATTATATTCCTTCCTTTCCTTTCTCTCTGAAGTTTCTAAATGATGCCCCTTTCCTAAATTGTGTTTCTTTGCAGGATTCCCATCTCTACCTCTATCATCAACTCCATTCCAGTACTTTTCCTTGCTTTCTCTTTCTGTTTTTCCTCTACTTCTGTCCATATGTCTATCTCTATCCTTCTCTACCTCTCTTGAATGCTTCTTCAAAGCTTCATTTTTAGAAATATTGCTTGGCCACTCACTTATTCTCCTGTCATGAATTTTTTCGCTAGTCTTTTTCATAACTTCAGTTCTCATATTGTTGTTCATTTTGGCCATTGATTTAGATTCCAAATCCCGAACATATCTAACTTTTCCTTTGGCTACATAATCATCCTTCAAGGAAACATCATCTTTCTTTCTGTGACTTGCCTTACCATGTTCCTCTGACAAATGTTGTCGGACACCAGTTAAAGATTCTTCATTGTGGCCATTACCCCTTCCAGATCTATGATCAGAAGCTTTCTCATTAGTAACACCTCCTGATATAGCATTCAATTCTTCTTTCATATTCTTAGATTCTTTCTCATTTTTCCTTTTAGATATAATCTCATCAAATCTGCAAGGTCTAGTACGTGCAGCGGTTCCTTCATGATCTTGAGACATCTCACTACTTCTTCCATGCTTTTCTTTTTGCTGACTGGATCTGCTCATCTTGCCTGACACAAACTAACTAAAAGAACGAGTTATGCAACCCTGTGAGAGCATGAATAACACTCAAGCCTTGAAGCAAGAAAAATGGAACAAAACAGCACCAAGGAGGGGGTTTTAAAACAAGGCACAGAGCATATAAGTTCAATATCACATAATAACAGTGAGGAAGGCATTAAACTTCATCCATCCTCTTATTGTAATATTGTTCAACTGGAGAACCCAAAAATCCATGAGATCGAAGACATAAAGCAGAGCTTGAAAGTGTTCAATAATAATGTAATCAAACAAGGTGCAGGCCAGATTATTCTATGGCTACTATCAGAGGAAATGAGCTGTGTGCATATATAAATGGGGATTAAAAAATCCAAATTGAAAAAGAATCCAATTCACATTTAGTAGAACTTGCTCAATTCACCTTGTTTCATTAATCAAGTTTGTTTCTAAATGTTTCAATGCAGAAACTAAAACATAAATAACAGCACAATAATCATTCAGTCCACATAGTTGGAAATTGATAAGTTTGTTCGTTTTGAGCAGCACCTAAAACGGCGGCTAGCGGGGTGAAGAAGTCGGGGGCGGAGGCGGAGGCGGAGGCGATTCTTGATGGAGTATTGACGTGAATAGAATTGGTTACAGCCCGGGACTAAGAGGAGAGGAGAGGAGGGAGGAGAGTCTGGACGAGAAATGGTAGATGGCCGCTAACAAACACCATGAAATGAAGATGGAGATGAGATGCAGTAGCTAGCCCTGTGGCAGTTTTTTAATATCATCCGAAAAATGAAAAATTGAGGGACCTATCAGGCTGTTGCCCCTTACTGGCTGATATCTCATGAATGACACGACCCCCATTCGCTGCCTCGTGTCGTCCACATTCGTCCCTGTCGCTCTCTGCTTTTCTTTTCTTTTTTCGATCTTAATTTTTTTATTATCGTGCCCCCTGAAATCAGCCAGATTTCCTTACCGTATTTAAATCTTTAAGGTTCTTAACAACTGGAATATCTTAAATTAAAGAGCATGAATTTAATTAGTTTCTATCCAACGAGATTTCTTTGTCAAATTGATTTTTCAAGTTTTATATAAAACAATTCACACCATTTGTTGGATTTAGTTTTTAATTTACAATAATTTCAAGAAAATGGTTTATATTTAAAAAGAGCTACACATTATTTTTAATTTAAAATAGTAAATAGAAGAATTTATTATTTTTATAAATGTATCCTTTAGGAAAAACTAAAATGATTTAAACCATAGCCTTGAGGCCCTTGACCAAACCACCCCTTCCAAAATGGAAAGGAAAACTTTTTTCCCATATTGAAAATTAACATTTAATATCAAGTACATGTAAATATTAAATTTGGAAGAAAAATAACTCACATAACACTCCTCTTTAATAAAGAAAAAGTAATTCTTATTTTTTCCAATTAAAATGTTAGTTAATATCAATAGAATATTAGTAAATAATACTAAGTACATGTAATGATTAGATTTTACAATTTACTCGTATGTCATTAAACACACCCCTCGACCAGCAAATATTATTCTACATTTTCCACCACAGGGTTAGGCGCAAGTAAAAGATAACAAGCAGCTGAGCAACCTGATCTGGTAGAAGGAGCAGAACACGAAGATTGCGAGAATAGCAGATTTTACATTCACCAATTATCTCAACTCCGGACATTTCAAGAAAAGTGGGGTACAGATTATAACATAAAATATCCATAGTTCAACGTTCAACTGTTAAGCCGAAACATGAGTAACCATTCAGGACAAGCTCCCAAGTGCATACACTATACAGTAAGCTTCCGCATGTGGTGGTTCACCGCGTGTTTTCTCTGCGTCGCACATATCGGGTTCTGTCATTATATCTTGGTCTGTCATTAGCTCTCTGTGGCTGCGGTTCCACCCGTCTCTGTCTTTCAGGTGGCCTCTGAACAATCTCTCCATTCACGAACAACTCAGCTGCCATAAAAGAAAGCCATGCAACAGTAACATGAGATAAGCACCTCTGAACTTCAGTGGTGGCAAGAGAATTGCTCTCCACCATCTGGGTGCAGAAGCAACAGCACCAATGGTTACAATTCAAGGCATTTGTAAATTGAAAGCATGACACCGTAAAGAAAGCACGACACCTTAAGGATATTGGGCCTCTAAAATTCTAAATAAAAACTGGAATCTTGATCTGGGCCATGTCTAGTTTCTACAGCTAAATGGAAACAGACTGAATGAAGGCTCAACCAACAAATTTAAACAAAAGATATCCATCAAGCTATCATGATTCTATTCAGGACATAAAGAGAGCTAGGTGCTTGTGTAACACAGCCTGGATTATGTAAAAACTCCCAAGAGAAATTTTACACAAGTAATACAATTTTGTATCATCTCCAGTGATTCTGCACCTCCAATTAGTACAAGAAGAGCAGATCAAGTAATGATTGCAAATTGATGCGAGTCCATTTGCATTCAAAGCTAGACATTGCCATTTGAGGCTTTTAGCTTTGCCAAGATGGACTGGAATAGAGCAAGCAGATAACTATCAAAAGAATATACCTGAACAAAGATTAAGGTGCTTATAATATGTAATATGAATAATGTCAAGACACCAAAAAAAGGTTTTTGAAAGCAATGCATTTTATGTATCATTTCCAATTATTCTGAACCACTATTGAGTATGAGGTGGACAGAACAGGTAATGAAAGTAGATTGATGCGAGTCCATTAGCATTCAAAGCTAGACATCGCACATCTGAGGCTTTTAGCTTTGCCAAGATGGACAAAGACATAAAAAGCAGCAAGCCATAAAAAAATGTTACAATCTGACCTATACATACATTCACCAAGGTATAACTACAGTTTATCTTTAAACACTTGACAATGCTGTAGCAGTTATGTTTCAACTCTACTGATCTGCATCTCCATTGAATAAAAAGCACAGAACAGTCTAGAGAGAACAATTTGATTTTAGTCCATCTGCATTCAAAGCTAAACATTGCCCATAAGACTCTTTAGCTTTGCCAAGATGGACTGTGCATTAAAGTAGAGATCGAATTATAACATCGCTATTTTTTTCTTCCTACAAAAATTCAGGAACACCTTTCTCAAAATCACCATTAAAGCACGCCAAAATGCATCACTTCCACGGCCACGCACACATAGAGGAGTTATCTTAACCAACTCCGAAACAGAGCAAATTAGTTGAGCTCTTATAAAGAAGTACAAAAGCTTACCGCCGTAGTCCTTGTATTCACGATCAACATAAGAATCCGGTAGGACAAAGAGAACACCAGGCAAACCTGTTAACAAAGAAAATAAAAAATCATCAATAATCATGAGGAGAAACATTGTAAATGCAGTTCTTAAATTACAATGACTTGGCATCTGAACAGACCTTCAAGCTTGTTAGAGGTTTCCTCATCAATCTCGCATCCAAAACCAAAATACCTCTCACAGGAAACATTATAAATCTTCTTCTTTGCTTCCTCCTCACTAGTAACAAAAGATACAGTACAAGCGTTTAGAGGTCAAGACCCCACAAATATCCAAACTTTCAATGAAAAGAACGAGACCCACACACATTTTACCTGCCAACAACTTTGGATAAAGTTTCAATATAACAATCAATCATTTGCTGCTTAGTGGCACCCTCACCGCCAGGCTTATCCATAACAATTAGCCAATGCTCATAATCACAACCAGGGAAAAGTGGGGCCATCTCATTGGGAGGCCGGTCACTGAAGTTTGACCCCGAGTTCAAGGGCGAGTAGCCCGAGTTGCCGGCTCGATTGACCTGGCATCGAAAGGAAGTAAAACGGGCGGCGGGGTTAGCGGTTTTGTTGATAGATTGGAGATCGTGAGAGAGAGAGGGTAAAGATTGGCGGCAGAGAAGAGTGGGAGGTGTGGGAAGATGGGTTATTGAGATGGTGGAGAGGAGGCGTTTGGGGAGGAGGACGCAGAGATTAAGGTGGCGGGTGGTGAGGGAGCGAGCTAGGGTTGGGGTCATTTTGATGAAGCTAGGGTTTTGGAGATTATCATTGCAGCTGAAGGGTTTTGGGGGGCTATTTATTAAGATGAATAGGATATTTTAGCTTTGGGCCAAGAGGAGTTTGAGTTAGAGACCCTTGGGTTGGGCTTTCGGTCCAGACGATTTGGGTTGGTGACTATTCAAATTCTGTTGGATACTTTATTTATTAGAAAGTTGATTCTTCTCTCTCTCTCTCTCTTTTTTAATTTTAGAATAATGTTCATTTTTCTTACAATGGATTTTTTCTTTCTTTCATTTTGTATACTTGTTTTTGGATTTGAAGAAACCTCACCTAACCTCCCTGAAAGTATATTTTTATAGGTCTAGATGAGTGAGTAAAATCCCGGTTGTTCATGGCTCTTATAAGGTGCACCCTGACTCAAATTCAAAATTTACTGTGCAAAATCTCAAACTCTTTATCATCACGTCATACCTTTTGGGAACATTCATTTTGTATACAGTAAGAATAATAAATTATTTTATTTAAAAAGGTGTAATCCCCATGTGTCATAGTTGTCTCTAATTTTTTTGGAAAAAAAAAATAATAATCATATTGAATAAATCCAGTTAAATTAATGTAACCAATCTGAAAAGGATCTTTAACATTATCTAAAATCTGAAAAGTAATGTTTCAAATAAGCTTTAAGTCTATAATTTTATTTGAATTTTCGTGGATATTGACATTTGGCTCTTTATTATATAGTTTCAATCATACTTGGTTAACAGTATTCATCATTGCCTAACTCTAGATATCTTTATTGTATATCTAGTGAAGAATATCATATATTTATTTATATATAAATGTATTTTTCTACTGCATTCAGCCATAATTTCTCATAAGAAAATATTCATCCAGATTGTGTTACTTTTCTCACCCAAAGAGAAAACAGTTTACGTTAGCATTTGACATATCATGGTAAATCACTCATTTTTATATAAGAGGTTATCATTTTAAATCTATAATTAATAAAAAATAAATGTTAGATTTAAAAAAAATATAAATTAAATTTGACCAAGTCATGATTGTCCATCACCCGTATCACTATAGATTATATTTTATATTGTTTAATTAGAGATACACTCCAAGTGAGTCATACAAAGTTTAATAATATTAATTTATACAAAAAGAAATACGAGCCTTTGACATCCGCACCTCATGCAGTCCAATGATTATACGTCCGTCGGCTTTAAAATTATAACAAGTGGAACTTTCAAAAATAGTATTTATTCATTGTTATCAATTGGATGTTTGTTTTTTTGTTTGTTTTATAAAATATAAAATTAAATTTGACCAAGACATGATTATTCATTGTTTTTTTTTCTTCTTCTCAATTTAATAATGATTATTTCTCTAAGAAATCATTTAATATCCGGGGCATCTACAAGTTATGCCCATTTTTTCCTTTTTTTTTAATTTATTTTTTGTTTGAAGATAGGGTCATGAATCTTGAGGTATCAGTGAGATAAATCCAATGAGCATGGAATCAAAGGGGTCAATGATGTGGCGTGGACGAGCTATGTCACGTATATTTATTAAATAACAGAGGGTAGTGAGATAAATTGTTTTTTTTTAACAATTTTAAATATATATATTTCTTGCATATGTAATTAAAAAAAAACATTTTTTTTTCAAAAAAAGGAAAATGTCAGATCTATCCACTGGATTCCCACAGTATTTTATATCTTATCTTCCGCACGGAGCCATGAGACTCGAATAGGTGCCACAAATAATTTCGTAAACTTGTTGATTGTTTGCCTTTCCACGTTTATTCTTCTTCTTCTTTCTTGCTTGGCAGGACCATCGATTTGTTATCTTCGAAGAAGGAGAGCCACAATCTAATAATAAGCTATAAAACAAACACATGGATAAGAACTGCAGGTCAACCGACTACATGGCTGTGGTGCGTATATAAATTTTTTGAAATCGAGAAAATTTTATTCTTAAGAAATATACTTTATAAACCCATAAGAGATATATTTTGATTTTAAATTGAGATTTGTTGTGTAAATTATAAGTTTTTTTGGACGGTGTGTGTATATCACTTCTAACTAAATTTAGCAATTTTCCAACTCGCAAACCAATTTGTACCGTATATTTGAATGTAAGAGATGAATTGATTGTTAAGCCTTTTGGGATCGTAATTAAATTGATTTTTGATGAGATTTTTTAAAGAAAATCCTTCAAATAAATTAGTATTTAAAAAAATATTTCATGAAAAAAAATAAAGAAAAATACTACCTTGATGTATTTTCAAATAAAAAACAATTTAATAAATAATATTATCCAAGATTTCAACACAAGCCTATGATATAATCAAACTGGTCAAACTTGACAAGTTTTCAAGGTTAAGAATATGATTAACATTACCCGGAATATCATACAATAAAACTATTTTTTATTTTATTCAAACCTTCTCTTTTAATTAGCCTTTTTTTTTTTTTTTGCTGTTGTCTCCATCTCATCTGTCAATCAGATGATTAATTTATTTAAGTATCCTTGGACTCGGATCATATTTAAAATGATAATGACGAAAGCAAGTTGGAAGTCCAAGACCATAGAGTTTACGTAAACACAATCCTTTTCACACATATGGAGAGTATTTTACGCTGTCTTTTAAAAATATTTTTGAAAAAAGATGAATTTTTTTTTATTTTAAATTGGTAGTTTTAAACTATTTTAATAGTCTGATATTAAAAATATTTAAAAAAAAAACATTTTAATAAATATCTAAATAATAAAAATATTTTCAAAAACAAAATCAACTATATTTTTAAATAGCATATGTCATTGCCTCCCATTTTATTCTTCTCTTTTCCTTCTTCGCTGCACCTGCTACTTGTCAAGAGAGGCCGCTTCCGTGCGTGGATGTATATTATGTCGATCCAATTATTAAACGTGAATTAGCGATGCATCTCTCTCATACTTAGCAGGCTGGTGGGTGGAGACTTGTGAAACGGTGTAGCTTTTACGTTGTCTGAATTGGAGCGTGGCAAGAAAAGCTAGGAGTCACCACTGAAACAGACATGATCAGCATTGTTTAATTAATTTCCTCTTCAGATTATATTTTTTATTCCAAGTAGTTTTCTATAAATTTCAGTTTTGTTTTCTCAAGATAAGGCAAGAGGGTAATGCCCAACTAGCGCAAAACTTCCTTAATTATTTATCATTTTTTTTATGCAAGTAAATTTCACATTTTTTAAAGCATATTTTATGGATTAGGTGACCGAGTAAAACCCTGACTATTTCAAATATATAAAAGATATACGTTATGATTCAAACTTGAAAACTTCTATGTATATCGCTAGCCCTTTATAATCACATTATATTTATTGGGGATCCGGGAAGAATATTTTAGACTAGCCCAAAGCTTTTTTATTCAATAATTAAGTTGATAAATTTTTTTCTTTACAGTTTGAGAATATATTTGTTTATATAATGTAATACATTGAGTGAAATTTAACAACTGTGGACTTCTAGATTTTCATTATTCATCACTTGGAAAAAACAAATAGAGAGATATGAGCGAAATAGAAAGCCAATGTTGGAATATTCTGTAAGAAAACACGCCAAATAGAAAGGCCAATCCTTGGAAAAATCTAAAGATAAGATAATGAGAGAATTTACGTTTTCTTTTTAGGGTTCACGAAATTTGTGAAGAGCGAGTGTACCGTGCACAATTTCTTCAGTGGACCCATTCTCGTCCTGGAAACTTATGCACTAGAGCACTACAGCTGACCAGCAAGAGTTCAGGAAATCCACCAACGCAATCAGTTAATCAAACGCACAGAACTTTCTGCGGTCGCAAATGGGCACAAGCTGCCTGTTTGGAGCAAGTTTATGCTGTTGCTTGCAACGTGTTATGAAATACCAAAGTTAGTCAACTAAGTTGTAAAGATTTCTGCCCAATCACAGCTTGCTTTAGCTTTGTGTGTATATATATATCGTGTCATTTCATCTATCAAAACCTTTTTAACTTTTGAATTTGTGAAGGTGATGCCTCGTATCAGCTACCTACTTTTCTTCTTCTCTGCTGTTAATGCAAAGGGTTTGAGATGTGTGGTAAAAATTATAATAAATATTTCAAAAGACTATTCTATATCGGTAAAACATAAAGGATCTCTTGAGTGCAAATAGTATATATAGGATTTACTCTCCCATATTGGGAAAAAAAAGACTTTTATCAAATGTTTATATACTAAAACTTGAAATGGGATAGAAACCAACAAAAGAAGTAGTGTGAGCTCGCGCACCTAAGGATGAGTCGAGTAATAGAAAAATCTCTGATTCACCTCCTCCTCCCCTGCACGCAAGGCAACGCCTACACTTTTCGAAATCTTTTTGTTGTTTTGTTAAAATATTTTGATGACCCTTAAACTGAAAACATTAAATTTGTAACCATTGAAAATTATTTCTAACAGTTACAAATTTCAAAGCAATTTCAGTTTTGGTTTTCATTATTATTGTAAACATAAATTATGTTATCATAATTTAATTTTAAAACAACCATATTTTAAATTATTGTAGCTGCTATTTTAATTTCATGATTAAATTAAATGTGACCGTTACATTATAGTAACCTATAAATACTATGCATATTTTTCAAACATTACAATCCAAAAACAACTTCTCCTTTTCTTCTCATTTGTTGGACTCCTCTTATTTCTAAGTTGTTTTGTGTTCCCCCTCTTTGTTTGAGGAAGAATTTGTTGAATCCTGGAGTATATCTTATTGTTGGGGAAATATCCTTAAGGACAGCGCACAAGCACGCCTCAAGTTTTTTTTGTTTCTGTTTCCTGTATTTCATTATTTACACAGCAAGATCTGCATAGTAGGTCTCGAGTTCAAGTCAAAACGTATATCTTTTGTATGAGCCTGTAATAGTCGGGGTTTTATTTGTTTATCTAGACTTACAAAATGTACTTTCTGAAAAGTAATGTTTTCTCGAATCCAAAAAAAATAAAAGGAAACCATATGCTTTAGGCAGGGAAGCAGCTAGCTAGCTCACCTTGATATACCAGAAACAATTTGGGTAGAATATGCCCTGAGTGCTATTTCTTCACATTTTTTTCTTCATTTAAGCCATAAATCACTGCAAATCCTTCCACAAGGGAATTGGTGTATTATTTTGAAAATAAAACCTAGAAGATCGTTTAAAGGAACGTGCTTAAAAACCGATGACAAAGCAATTCCTGCTCCTATTCATGCTGTCAGATTCCACTTTGATGAGAAGCTTTAAGGAATATGTGTTAGAAATCACATGTCGCATCAACTCACAACATTTTCCAAGTGGAAATCAGTACAGTTATAAATGGTAATTACAGTACTAATTAGGATGCTTGAGTTCAAAGGAAGGAGAGGAAGAGGTATTACGAGAGCTCAAAACAATGAAACAACCTAATACCTGCAAAATGGTATATTTAAGTGAATACATGTTTTACACAACCAGGGCCATAATTAACAGCTTGGAATCAGGAGGAATTGAAGAGCTAAATCACAGTAATTCACCAAAATAGACAGAGTTTTCTATATATTATATTATAGCTAAATATAAACCGCATCCCGTTTTTACGGTTGTGTTTTTTACTGTTCACACAAATACAATTTATTTGGAAATTTTTTTGTTAAAAAATATTGTTTAGACCCACAACTACATGCACTCTTATTTGCAAAAATTATTTTGCCTCTTAGAAAGAAATTTAGGTGAAAGATAAAACATGATGATACAAAAACAAAAAATAAAATCATATGTAGCTAAAAGAAGAAGAAAAAGAAAAGAAAATTAGATTCATCCAAGCAACAAGATTTATGAGCTTAATTTTCTTTCTCTCTCTTTTTTTTTTTTTGCATATGTTCCTATAATATTTGTCCTTTCAAAAATATTCTTGATTTTTAACATTATTGTGTTTTAGTAGACAATAATATGAACAATCAAGTGGCCTTCTTAGACGCTAAAAAGAGGATTTTTATCATGGGATCAATTACTTGCTCCATAAGCTAAGCATCTTTAAGAAGCTATCACCATTTTTTTTTTCAATTTATCAACTCGCAAGGCAAACCATGATAGCGTTGTCATCCCTGCCAAGATAATAGGGTTACTTTGTATTGCTATTTATTAAGGATAAAATAAAAAAAATGATAAAATAATATATTTATTTTTATTTATATATTCTTACAAAAAAAAAGGATAAAATAATATATTTATTTTTATTTATATATAGTCTCTTTGTATTTATGTTAAATCATTAATCAAGCATTGAAGTTATTAATTAATGAAATCCAAGCCTCCTCTCTTATATTTGAATTTCTCTTAATTTTGTTTTGATTGTTTAACAACCAAACTATACTGGGATACATTTCCCCATTCATCTTTTAATTTCAAGATAAGTTAGAGTATTTATTTAAATACCAATATGCACAAACAAGGAATGAAGACATAACACCAACTCACCTTAAATTACCCATTCCAATTGTTAGTTGTTAAAAAACTTAGAAATTCCATTGAAGTTTTTACTATATAGGTGGTTTATGCTTTGTTGCGAGTCGAGTTGATTTTTTTTACTAAAAAACAACAATGTTCAAGCACTATTGGTGTTTTTTAAATAAAAAAAACAACAATAAATGTACTAAATCTAAAGAGAAAGGGTGGTAACAATGACATGTAGTAAAACAACACTTGACAAAAGGAAAAAAAACTATTCAACAAGATTTTAAGATAATTCAATGTTAAAGAATGGAATAAAAAGTAACAAAAAATAAACTCTAGTCAATCCAAGTTAGCATGACGACTCATGACTTTGATAAAAAAAAAAATTGTGAATGTGGAATGTTGAAATAAAAAAAAAATGATGAGAAAAAGTTTTAAATTTTTTTATGACAATTCAGGCTAACATGTCATAATTGTGACTCAAATCATGAAACCAAGATCATTGCATTTAAAAAAAATAATAAAGTTTAATTCTTAGTCAATCTAATTATGAAGAATGAAATAGAAAAAATAGAATCATTGTTTTAAAAAAACCAAATAATAAAAATAAATTAAAATAATAAGAACCGAATCTAACATACAAATAAAATTAAATCAAATGATGTAAAAACAAAAGCGCTTTAATTCAGATATTTTACTTGTATTTAATTGCTCTTGACTTTATTTGATAATGAAAAAGTAAGGTTAAGTGAGAAAAAACAAACTAGAGAATGCCAAAATTAGATTTTAAGGATATTTTATACATTTAATTTTAAAATTAAAATAAAATTACATAAAAGCGCTTAGAGACAAGTTAAGTGACTTTTGTTTTTAAAGGTTATTTAATAATTCTCCTTTACAATAAAAATACGAGATTACTAGGATGTCCCTATTCAATTTGGATATTACAAATGTAATCATTTTCCTTTTGATACTTGCGGTGCCTTACTTTGACGGCAATTGTTCACTACTAGTCAGCGCATCTAGAAGTTTGGTGAGATATTTGCTACTAGTCCAATAGCAAAACGTCAAATACGAATGCATGGAAGTCAACTTTCTTCTGGTGAGAATTTCTTTCCTTTTTTTTTCCTTTCTAACCCCCCTCTCTCTCATCTTTTATAAAGCAAAGGGATGACTGAAGATGCTAGGAATAGTCAAGGTTTTACGAGGTGGCTGGAGCCACTCCTAAAAGATAGACGGCAATTTTGCTATTTTCACACCACAAACCATATATATATATACTAGCCGTAAACTCGTGCTTCGCCGCAGGGATTAAATTTTTTTTAATCTAGATTTAACATATAATTTTGTTTTTTGGTTTTTATTCTTTTATTTTTTTTAGTTTAGTATCGATCCCTTGATTTTTTTCGATCCTTCTAAGATAGTTTTAAATTTTTTATTTGTATCTATACACCTTTGCTCTTTGTTTAGATTTTTAATTTTTATTGTTATTTTTATTTGTATTAAATGCAACTCTCGCTAAAAAACATAGTAAGTTTAACTTTGGTGGTGTAAAATAAGAGTGAAAGTATTTCCTATACATGTATAGTTAAACGTAAAATGTTTGAAACACTACCGCAGGTGACTCTTTCGTTTTGTCTTATTTGAGGCAACAAAAATTATTTTACTGTCCACTAAAAAGGTAAAATTATCGGGACACCCCCACTAACAATTCTTGGTTTTTGTCTTATTTAAGGGTATTATAATTATTGTACTATGCACAAAAATGAAAAAAAAAATTGAAAATACCTATGATACCATGACATTATTTTAAACACATTTTACATAATAAAATGAATATATAAAAAACTATTATATATTTTTAGAAGTTTTACGACGCCGCACGCGCCATCTGAAATATGCATGAGCTCTGAAATTGACGTCGTGCCCGAAGACGCGCCCATAACACTGCTACAGAAAATATAATTAAAAATTAGTAAATTATCAATGCACCCTTATAGCCAACTTTTGGATTTTGTCTTATAGGGGTATATAAGCTTAAGTTGGCTGAAAGACCATGATTATAAAAAAAAATATATAAGTGAAAGAAAAAAAAAAGTATAAGCGTGAAAGCACTGTAGCAATCCATATTATTTAAAAAAAAATCGGCTTAGAAATTAGTCATGGTGTGTTTAAGCTGGTTCGGAGATTCCGGTTATAAAAAAATATATGAGTGAACAAAACAAAAGTATCAGTGGGAATGCACTTTAGAAAAAAAAAATATGGGTCCAGGGATTGTCATGGTACGCATAAGTTGGTCTGAACACCCTTGTTATAAAAAAAAATGGATATGAGAATTAATCGTGGTGCACTTAAGACACCCCGGTTAAAAAAACAAAAAACAAAAAAAAATATAAGTGGAAAAGGAAAAAAGAATATAAAAAAGTATAATGGGCAAAAAAATGTTTTGGGGAAAAAAACATAATAAGAAAAAAAATGAAAAATAAACATAATAAGGAAAAAAAAAGGTGAAAAAAAGAAGAAGCAAAAAACAGGGGAAAAAAACATTGTAGCGGGAAATCACTATTGCAATCAACAATACTATGTGTGGGGAGCTATAGTGCTTTCTCCACACCATTTCAATCCATATTGCTTAAAAAAATAAATTCGGTCCAGGAATTAGTCATGGTATGCTTAAGCTGACTCAGAGACACCAATTACCAAAATAAATTGATCTGGTGATAAGGAAAAAAAATGTATAAGTGAACAAAAAAAGTATAAGGAAAAAAATTCAGGAAAAAATAATAAATTGGTCAGGTGATTAGTCGTGGTGCACGCAAGGTGGCTCGGACACCCCGGTTATAAAAAAAAATTGGTCCGGGGATTAGTTATTGTGCGCCTAAGGTGGCACGGAGATTCTGGTTATAAAAAAAATATATATAAGTTAAAAAGAAGAAGCATAAACTGACTCAAAGAATGTGATTATAAAAAAATATATAAGTTAAAGGAAAAAAAATATAAGTATGAAAGCACTGTAGCAATCCATATTGTTTTAAAAACAAATTCGGTTTGGGAATTAGTTGTGGTGTACATAGGCTGACCCGTAAACCCTAGTTATTAAAAAATATATATAAGTGAACAAAACAAAAGTATAAAAAAAGCACTTTAGAAAAAAAAATGGGTCCAAGGATTAGTCTTGATACACATAAGCTGGTCTAGACACCCTAGTTATAACAAAAAAATTAGATCCGGTGATAAATTGTGGCGCGTTTAAGCTAGCTAGGATACCCCAATCATAAAAAACAAAAAAAATATATAAGTAAAAAAAGAAATAAATTAAAAAAATATAACCAGGAAAAAATATATTTCATGGAAAAAAAATGAAAAACAAATAATTAGAAAAAAAAACATAATAAGGAAAAAACAAAAAAAAAACTATAAAAAATTGGATCTGAGGATTAATCGTGGTGCATTTAAGCTAGCCCGAACACCTCGATCATATATATATATATATAAGTGGAAAAAACATAATAAGGAAAAAAACACAAAAAAGCTATAACAAATTGGATTGAGGATTAATCGTGGTGTATTTAAGCTAGCCCGGACACCTCGATCATATATATATATGGAAAAAGAAAAAATTTAAAAAATATAACCAGGAAAAAAAAATCATTGAAAAAAATGGAAAAAAAAATTATAATCAGGAAAAAAAAAAGCTTTAAAATTTTCTGGTTCCGAGGATTAATCATGGTGCATTTAAGCTAGTCAGACACTCTGATTATACAAAATAAATAATATATATATATATATATATATATATATATATATATATATATATATATATATATATATATATATAAGTGAAAAAAGAAAAAAAAAATATAACCAACAAAAAAAATATTTCATGGGAAAATATAAAAAAATAATTAGGAAAAAAACATAATAACAGAAACAAAAAAAGACAAGAAACAAAAAAAAAGTAATTAGAGAAAAAACAAAAAAAAAAGTAATAAAAAAGCAAGAAACAAAAAAAAAGAAAAAAAAAAAGAAAAACGTAATTGGTAAGTAAAAACAAATAAAAAGCAAAAAGCAAAAAAAAAAAAAGAATCATTGTTGAAATTCACAGTGAAATATGTGGAGAGCTATAGTGATTTCCCCACACGTTTTAGCTTATTGTTGATATAGAATTTAACGAGAAAAGATGGACGGCCAAGGTATAAAAAGCACGAGCATGTCAAGCGCACGCTTTACAACGAGGAGCTAGCTTTGAATAATAAAAAATAAATAAGAAAAAAAAAATCATAGTGGCATGCAATTTTTTCAATTTGAATTGACAATTTTCTCCTTAAAATCATAATGTTAGCAATTCTTCAGGAATTGTAGTAACAGGTCATGAGATGAGAGTAATATGGATGTAGCCTGCTCAAGCCAACTAGAGACGAGCCGCAAAACGCGTGGTTGACCGAACCTAGAGACAGCGAAGAGGATAATTATGAATTACAAGCCATATGGTCGGAATCAAATCTTACTATATCCACTCTGATCATCGATGTTTAAATCTAGTTCCATCTCAATCAAATCACGTTGAATGCAGGATATAATTTCTTCACCTACCCAGTTTGTCTTTTTTTTTTTGTAGGAAAAATAAATAAATAAATCAATGAAGTATACAACTATAAAATAAAATCTAAACTTTACATTCATGAGCAAAATCATAAAAATCCACGTATTATATTATAAAATCAATTCAAAACTTCACAAAATGGAAAAAAGTTAGAAAAAACAAGCAAGCAAGACCCGAATGAGTGATGGACTAGATGGGTCCTTCATCCACTTCCACACCCAACTCTGCTCAAACTAGATTCAAAATAACCAAATAAAATATAATCCCAAAATATCATATTAAATTTCTAATAAATCGAGTGAAATTATAATCTCTAGAACATACCCTTTGTGCCTGTTTCAGAGTGTGATCGGAGTAGTTTTTAAAAATATTTTTTTATTTAAAAATGTATCAAAATGATATTTTTTTTATTTTAAAAAAAATATTTTTGACATCAGCACATGAAAATAATCTAAAAAAAAAAATATCAAAAGAGTTTAATTTGAAACAAAAAAAATTATTTTTTTTTCAAAAATATTTTTGAAACACAGTGCTAAACATCCCTTTTGTTTCTACAATGCCCTCCATTTCAAGAATAAAAAAAAAACTGCTGGTAAATTATATTCTTTCTAAGCTATTTTATTTGTTTTTATTATAGATTTCAGTACTGTTTAGGCTGATTTAGAATTTCTTGCTCACCTAACTTTTTTAAAAAAAGGAGAGAGAGTAGTTTTCTTCTAGTTTCTTTTTTAGAAATTGTAGTAGTTTATTACCTAAAAAAGGAATTACTTCCTCTTAATGTCAAGAAATTGAACACGTGAGCGAAGATTATTGTTCTGTATTTTTTTATTATTATTATTAATATAGATATTTAGGCCTACTTATACATCTTTATTAATTTTATAAATCCAAAAATAATAATTATATAAATTAGTTTCAAATTGATGATATCTAGGATGAAACCTAAAGCTTGACTAGTATAGCTACGGCCTCAGTATTTTGTGCTGTAAATTCTTGCGGATGAATTGGAGAGTCCATTTCTGAAACAATGACAGGATTGACTGCAAGTGAGAACACAAGTTGATTACTTTAATGGTTTTCTGAAAAATTATTTGATTTGTTCAGGGCTGATGGGTGTTTTGTATTGTGATCGGAGAGTGTTTATGAAAAAAATTGAAAATTTTTTATTTTTATTTTTTAAATTTAAAAAATTAGTGTTTTTAGATTATTTTGATGTGCTGATGTCAAAAATAATTTTTAAAAAATAAAAAAAAAATATTATTTTGATGTATTTCTAAACAAAAAATATTTTCAAAAGCATCCGCAATCACATTCCCAAACAGACACAAGTCAACAAGGGTGTTTTGTGAAGATCGAGAGTCCATTTTAGTATTTAATAGCATCAATTAGTCATCTTTATTGGTCATCGATGAAAGATAGAAACATTAGAGCTTTTGTCCTCTTTTTTTTTTTTTTTTTTTTTTATAAAGTTAGAAAGCGATTTTTATCATTAATTGAAAGCTGCTAATTGGCTGGTATTGCTCTTTAAATGATTAGAAAGTATTGAATTGATTATTTTTAGAAATATTTTCATGATTTTAATATATTAATGCTAAAAACATTAATAATATATATTGTTTTAATTGAAAAGGTTTTTAGGAAAAAAAATCATACATCATTTCAATAAATACATTAAGTTAGTGTGATTGTGAAATTTCTCTCTTGATTAAAATATTTCTAATTAAAGTTCAATTTGTAAGAAACTTATAGTTGTAATATTGTATTTTATATATAAAATATAAATACGATAAAATTAAGTTGAAAACAAAACAAACACTTGAATCTTGTAAGCGATGTCGAAGCAACTCGAGTCTTTTACTTTATAATTGTAATAAATTATTTTATTTTTTAAATACCATTTTAATATTTAGACAAACACTTAAACCTCGATGAATACAAAATTTGTTTAAGAAAAGGGTTTAAATGAAAGACAACATGGGATTAAACCATGCACTATCATTGTTCCATATATAAGCATTTTAACAATGTAAATAACTTTTAATTAATTCATTTTCAGTTATTTTTACATTTCTAAAAAAATAAAATATATATCTTTTACACAATAAAGCCTTGCTCGATTCTGATAAAAAAAAACAAATAATAAAATCTTAGCTGAAAACTTCTAGTTCCTATCTCATTGGTGAAGTTGTCCAATACATGTCAAATTGGATTGTCTTTTATTGCATAATAATTTTATTTTCCAGCAACACGAGGGACACCATTTCCGAAAAAAGCTAGTTAATTCTAGCTTTTCTGGCTCAACTTGGACGTGGACTGGTTGAATAGAGAGAGACGTCGAACTTAATATAAGACGTTATACATTTATAAATTTATGAAAATCTCCAAATATCACAACCCCCCCCCCCCCCCCCCCCCCCCCATATTATTTTATACCCCCCCCCCCCATATTATTTTATATTATTAATTAAAATATAAATAAATATATTAGAAGGAGATCACAATATAATTTTTACCTCGCAATTCTAATTTTATTTTAGATGATATTTTACTATATGTTGTTCCGGGATTGCAGATACCTTCACATATGGATTTAGTTCGTGATGAAATTAGAAGTAGTTTGATGGGAGAATAAAAACAAGTGTCTAATTTACTTGAATTATTGTAATTATTAAATATTTAAAAAATAATATACACACACACACATACGAAACTGCTTTTTATCAACCTCAAACCCAACTACAGTTTTAACCAAACACTTCAAAACTTATTTTGAACCGCAGTTAAATTGTTTTTCCTCAACCACAAAAAAAAAAAAAACAATATCAATCACACCATTTGCCACATAACATCCTAAAAATAACATAGTAGGAATGGTCGCTTATGTCTAAACCTGCACTACCAATCAAACTATGCTATTTTAAAAATTATTTTTTTG
Organism: Salix purpurea; assembly: GCA_027405865.1. Lineage (NCBI taxonomy): Eukaryota > Viridiplantae > Streptophyta > Magnoliopsida > Malpighiales > Salicaceae > Salix > Salix purpurea. The sequence goes on from CM050331.1 coordinate 10,230,189, forward strand.
ATTGTGCTATTTTGAGTATATTTTTTCCCCAATATACTATTTTTGAAAGTAATTAGATATAATAGTTTTTAAGCGAGTGAATACATTATACATGAATGAATAAAATTAAATATTTTAAGAGTTTTTTTTATTTTTTATTGTCATGGTATTCTTTATCTTTACAAGTTTTAACTTGTAATAGATGTTGTTATTCTTCACTTACGTCTATGTTATAAAGCCACAAAAACAAGAGAAATTGGTTCCCCAACTATGTATCTGAAACTCTATATTTAGATTCAAATGAGATATAATATTTCAATCAAAACTCGCTAAGGATGAATGGATTAAATTGCTAGAACAAATACATCAATCAAATATATTAAATATTGGCTTACTCCATAAGCCCGCACGATAAACTCGAACCTCATCTATATCATTCATACCTGAATTCAAACCTAAATTACTTATCCAAACCTTACTTGATCATGTTTTTAGGACATATTAGGTATTTACAACCGAACTTGAACCTAAAACACTTATCCAAACCCGACTCAAACATGAACACAAACCTGAACTCTGAATCCGAATGCTATAATTCACAGCTAATTAATACATGATTAACTTGGCATGCATGTAGTCTTTTCAAAACTTCATTTTATTTATTTATTTTGTATTACTTTTGAGTTGATTAAACTAATATTGACACTTGATGTAAGACTTAATATCAGACCTTAAAATTTTACTGGATCCTAGTAACTTAGTTAGTCAGGTCTTGAGCGTTTTTCCTAATGGTCACTAATTTGAGTTCTCTTAGAGTTATTGAAAGTTTACTTGATTGCTAATTTTAGGTTTAAGTAGAATAATCAAGATACCCACGAGTTAACTCGGACAACACAATAAAATAAAAAAATACCGTGAGGACACACACGGCTGTCATTTTCCTGAGGAAATTGAACAGGATGGTGGGTCCAAGAAGCGTATTGCAATTAAAATAAATAAATTATTCAATGATGGGAATCGATAATGGCATGACGGTAAATTAAGGATTCACGAGGGGTTTTATCAGATAAACACTTCAATAAATAGTGGATGCTAGTACTAGTAGCATGATTAAGCTCGAAAAAAACGAAAGTGGTCGAACGTTGTTAGGCCGAAGAAGAGTACTTGGCTATGGAAAACGGGCTCGATGATTACACACAGGATGGGACTGTGGATCTCAAAGGAAAGCCTGTTCTTAGATCCAAGAGAGGTGGATGGAAAGCTTGCTCCTTCGTTGTTGGTAACTCATCTCCTCTCCTCTCCTCTCCTCTCTCTCTCCTCTCTCTGATCTCTCGCAGATGAGTCCTAACGTTGGCCGAACACCAGTCCAGTAGTCTGCAAATGTTTTAATCAGGACATTTGTGTCGAGCTTCGCTCCTTAAACTTGGGAAGATGTTTTCCAGGTGGCTGAACCCTTTTACTGTTTTTCTTTTTCTTTTTTTCCATCACTTTAAGCGCAGCCCCTCGTGCATGCCACGGAAAGACAGGCTGACCCTCCAATGAAATCTTGATACCTGGCATGTTATTCTCCACTCATATAATTATATGCCGGGGATTTTTCAACGATCAGTCTAAAACTCGTTCAGTTTGGCCATTTCTTGTCTTCTCCGTGTCTTTTCTTTTTGTTTTCCGGCGCCGTTTAGCGTTTCCATTTTCTTAAATACTTTTAATGTACTTGGTAAGTTGTCGTTGAGCTAGAATTGATTTTAGAAAAGTCTTAGGAAGATTTCGAAGCTAAACCAGCTCCACCACAAATTGAATGCCTAGCTAAATAAAACCCATCTCCATGATCTAGTTGAAAATAAATTATTCATACCATACTATATAGTAAATTAGAATATTTGTATAAAAAAAACATTTTTCTTATTAAATAAATAGTTGGAGGTTTTAATAATGCAACGAGCAAGGAAACACGCTCATTTATTTGCACACCTACTTATAATTAACAAAATCCCTTGCACCCACATCGAACGGTATAATTTATCGCTATTAATTTGCGGTAGGTGAATACTACATGCCTGTCCGTTTCCTTCTATTTATTGTACGGGATAAAAGACAAAATCCTTCGGGCCGTTTATGGTTTATGTATAAAACCATAAAATAATGACTGCATGTTAAGGGGGTGTTTGGCTATTTAGGGCTTTTATCTATTAAACCATAAATGAGTGCACGCGTCAAGGTGATGTTCAACTAACTATCAATTGCTTTTTTTCCGTTAAAATTTAATGTTTTGTTTTAAATTAATTTTTCTAGCCTTCCTATATTGTTTCTACATCGTTTTGATGTAATGGTATTAAAAATATATGTGTTTTAGCCCCAATATCAATTGAGTCGTAAATGTTGTCAATAAAAAAAACATTTAATTTACTATTCTCTTAGAAAAAAACGCCCGACTTATTCTTATTTTTTAATTGGGCTATTTTAGAATCATGCTTTATCCGTACTTTGAACTTTAAGGTCTTCATGGACCCATATCTATATATCTATATCTATATATATATATTTTATATAACAGAGCTGCAGCATGATTGATTGTGTATTGTAACGTGGTGTTCAGTGTATGAGGTTTTCGAGCGTATGGCATACTATGGGATATCAAGCAATCTTGTAGTGTACCTGACAAAAAAGCTCCATGAAGGCACAGTGAGGTCATCCAATAATGTAACAAATTGGGTGGGCACCATCTGGATGACTCCTATCTTGGGCGCCTATGTTGCCGACGCTCATCTTGGCCGGTACTGGACCTTCCTCGCCGCTTCTGTCATCTATCTTCTGGTATGAACGCTCTCTCTCTCTCTCTCTCTCTCTCTCTCTCTGTCTCTCACGTATGCATTGAATCTCGTCGAGAAGATGATGAGAAGCTCATCAGCCAATGATCATACGTTTCAAACGTCAAATTATCACATCGTTTCCGTGTCTTTTCACACGGAAAGGGCCCCCGGCAAAACATGTATGATATTTAGGTTAATTAATGATAAGCTGGGCTCATCTATAATATATTATGATATTATGTGCAGTGCCTGGTAGACACGGTTTGTGTTTCTCGTAATCATTTCATTTCACATCATCGACCATGTTATTTGGTGAGAATTTCTCGATCATGTGGTCATGAACTGTACAGTGTCTTGATCCCTTTGATTGCTATGTGTGCTCTCTGACAAAGTCAAACAAGGGATGGCTGAGATTAAATGCTTACGTGTGTAGTCTAAACTGATAAGATATGATTTAATTATTTCCAATTCGTGTAATTACAGCAAGCGAAAGTTTGACTTCCGGGTCTCTGTTTTATAAGGCAGAATTAGGAAGATGTCGTCCTCGTTGTTAGAAAAACCATTTGCTGTTTCAACATTCCAAATTGAACCTTGTCTGGTCCCAGGTCTCAGAAAAGGCAAATTCACGCACCTTGAAGTCAACTTGGCATTTAATTATCACCCAAAGTAAACACTGGCATATATTATTATTACACATGATCATTAGAAGCAATACCTATGAAGCTATGACAACGTGATTTCTGGATAATATTCGGATGGTCGGCAGGTTTATCGTTCAGTTGAATTCTTACCTAGAATCCAGCTTCAAACTCGGGTTGAATTTTTTATTTTTTTTCTAAAAAACTCAGTTTGGCGATGACCTCAATCCATAAACTTATGAAAAGTTTGTTTGTTTTTTCACTATTTGTGTTCTTAAAAACGAAATAGCCTAACCCAGAACTTGACTCTTGAGCGGGAACAGATGTAGAAAGTGATTTTTGATGAAGTTAAGGTTTTAATTAATACCTTTGACATGATGCAGGGGATGTCTCTGCTAACACTATCAGTTTCCCTCCCTGCTCTAAGACCACCTCCCTGCAACGATGCCAACACGAACAACTGCAGAAAGGCCTCCACGATGCAATTAGCAGTTTTCTTCGGCGCCCTCTACACGCTAGCTGTTGGAACTGGCGGCACGAAGCCGAACATCTCGACCATCGGCGCTGACCAGTTTGATGATTTCCATCCCAAGGAGAAGGCTCATAAGCTATCCTTCTTCAACTGGTGGATGTTCAGCATCTTCTTCGGAACGCTCTTTGCTAACACTGTTCTTGTGTACATACAAGACAATGTGGGTTGGACATTAGGGTACGGGCTTCCAACACTCGGGCTTCTGATATCGGTTGTTATATTCTTAGCTGGCACGCCATTGTATAGGCACAGGCTGCCAACAGGAAGCCCGTTTACAAGGATGGCTAAGGTCATAGTGGCAGCCATGCGCAAAACGAAGGTTTCAGTCCCCCACGACCCGAAAGAACTCTACGAGCTCGACCTGGATGAATATGCCAAGGGGGGGAAGTTCAGGATTGATTCCACACCAACCTTGAGGTTTGCATTAGTTGCAGTGCGCATGTGTTTTTGTTTTTCTTCCAGCAGTAGCTTAAATATAGTGGTAACTCTGAACATTTGCGCAACATGTATGCAGGTTCCTCAATAAAGCTGCTGTGAAAACAGGTCGAACTGATCCATGGATGCTTTGCCCAGTAACACAAGTAGAGGAGACTAAACAGATGTTGAGAATGATTCCGATACTGATTGCCACAGTCGTCCCAAGCACAATGATTGCTCAGATAAATACTCTTTTTGTCAAGCAAGGCACTACTCTTGATAGACAGATTGGCAACTTCAAAATCCCAGCAGCAAGCTTAGGTGGATTTGTGACCTTTTCAATGCTTGTTTGTGTTGTGCTGTACGACAGGTTCTTTGTTAGTATTGCTCGTAGGTGGACGAAGAATCCCAGAGGGATCACTCTTCTTCAGAGAATGGGAATAGGCATTGTTTTACACATTATAATCATGATAGTTGCATCACTGATCGAAAGGCACAGATTAAGTGTGGCCAAAGAACATGGTTTGGTTGAGAGTGGAGGCGAAATCCCTTTGACGATATTCATTTTGCTTCCTCAATTTGTGCTCATGGGAGTGGCTGATGCATTTTTAGAGGTGGCCAAGCTCGAGTTCTTCTATGATCAGGCACCTGAAAGCATGAAAAGTCTTGGCACTTCATATTCAACAACCAGTCTTGGAATCGGAAACTTCTTTAGCAGCTTCCTTCTTACCACAGTTTCTGATATCACCAAGAAGAATGGTCACCGAGGGTGGATTTTGAATAACCTAAACGCTTCTCACCTGGACTATTATTATGCCTTCTTCGCGATACTCAACTTCTTGAACTTCATTCTCTTCTTGTTTCTGATTAGGTTCTATGTGTACAAGGCTGAAGTTTCAGATTCCATGGAAGTACTGGCTGAAGAACTGAAAGCGATGAAATTGACGGGACCTAATCAAGTTTCTTCACGTGAATGAGATTTGCAGAAGAAAATCCTAAATAGAAATCGAAGCTTAAATCAGAGAATAGGTTTCAACTTTCAAGCTGATGACCACTGTATAGAAGCCACCTCACTCCATAGCCTACTTCGGAGTTGAATCAATCAGGAGAAATGGTGGTTTTATTACGTGCATGCTGCATTTTCTTCACCCTACGAGGGAAAAAAACTGTCACGTTTACCATACATTGAAAGAAAAAGATGGGTTGATTTTGATAAACTTGGAAGTGTTTATCTTCAGCAACAACATAGTTAAGAAAATCTCATCCCATACAGGAATTGCATTTTGTGAAATAACCTGTCTGGAAGTTAACAATTTCCTGGAAAGCACTGTAAAATTAAGGATAATTTTGCTGAAACGTTAAGAAGTGAAGTTAGTACTGAACTTCTCACACAAAAGTTATAACGATGAACAACCACTCTTCAATGAGGAATTACAGAGAAATTTCACAAAAATTAAGGATAAATTTCACAAAAGTTTCTCTTGGTGTGTTGCTAACATCAGGCACAACTGGGTCGAATCCAAAAATGTTGTAACGATGAACAGCCATTCTTCAACGAGGAATTACAGAGATAGTCTACCTGCTTAAATGTGAATTTTTGCTCAAACATTTGAGAAGATCTTTGCTTCTCTCTCTCTCTCTCTCTAATTTCATAGCTTAGATACAACAAATTAGATTAAAATATGATAGAAAAAAATGTCGGCATAAAAAGGAGAGAATACTTGCACCGTCCCTGATTATTAAAATTTTTCTCCATCACACATGTACTGACAGTTCCTACATCTAGGATTCTTAAAGAAACAAACCATCTCAAGCCCCAAGAAGATCTTGATATGGAATTTTGACTTAACGAAATCCAATTACAATGAGCTCCCTGGCATTTCCAATTTAAATTATCTGTTTTGGTTTCATGGCCGGCTAGATGTCAATATTAGATTAATGCATCGAAAACTGTAGCAGTGTTTGCCTGAAATGTACAAGAGATCAAAATCATCATTTTCTTTCATCTTCTCTTTGCTAATCCGAAAGTTTTTTTATCAGGAAATGATTTGCAGCTTTATCATTTCTATGGCATAACACTCTTAGTATTGTGTTTGGATCTGCCCTATTCCATCTTCCTGTTGTTGGTGGCATTGGTAGTTTGTGACCTGAAACTCCTATACCACTTGCTTCACAAGTCAAGATACTGAAATCTTCCATGAGTTGCTCTGTACTATCACCCATCAATGCAATCACGCCCTCAACAATCTCAGCCTCCTTTTCCACCGCCTCCTCGTTCACCAATCCTTCACCACATGTGCAAAATATGCCCTTTAAGTTCTCGAAGTCCTCCTCGATCATGGGGTAATCGGATCGATAAAATACCCGACTGCAGCCACCAGCAAGCAAGGTAGTCAAAATCGAGATTTTGACACGGATCGGAAAGGGCTCCGAAAAATCGGATCGTAAAATCGTAGAAAAATCGTACCCGAAATGTCCGTACAAAAATCGTAAAATCACAGCTAAAATCGTGTAGGTAGAAAAATTGTAAAATCGTAAGTAAAATATTTCCGAATATAATATAACATAATTATGGCAAAAAAACTTCATAAGTTAAGGTTCATGCATGATTCAAAATAATTGAAAAATACATTACAAAACAATTATGTCCATAGAATTTCATTAGGTAAAAATTAACAAACTAAAAATAAATATTTTGTTGATGTGAAATATAAATTAATTAATGTTATTTATTATCTTAAATTAATAGGATTTTTGTAAAAATATTTTTTATGCTAACTATTTTTATGCTAATTATTATTATTATTATTATTATTATTATTATTATTATTATAAATTTATAACCCCCTGTAATATACCTAATTACCTTTTTTTTTATTATTATTATAATTTATAACTAAGTGTAAAAGGTCCCACTCCCCACCCTAAATCCCTAATTCCCTTTCCCACGCCGCCGCCCTCATCTCTTCATTCTCTTATCTCTTCTCCATTTTTTCTTCCTCCTCCAGTCCTCCTCATCCTCTTCTCCTTCACAGTTCATTCTCAAAATCCTCGCTGACGATTTTGGGGGTTTTGAGTTGAGAAGAGAAGAGAAGATTTTGGGGTTTAGGGCTGATGATTTGGGTGTTTTATGCTGAGAAGAGAAGAGAATTTCGAGCTGAGAATTTAGGGCAAATGGTTTTTTGCGTTTGGGGAAGAAGAGAACGGGTGTGTGTGAGTGTGTCTGCTGTGAAAATTGAAATGAAAATTTCAAATGAACGAAGAGTCGAAGAGCGAAGCGAAGCTGCGAAGGCCAAATTCTTGAACTCGTAAAATCAGACCGAGTCGGTTCAATTTTACGAGTCAACCCGATTTTGACCGAGTTTGACCGGGTTCGATTTTTCTACCGGTTTAACCAGGTTTTCGGAGCCAACTCGCAAACTCGTACGAGTTTGCGAGTTGGCTCGTGATTTTGACTACCTTGCCAGCAAGAAAAACAGTTAGAAAGGCCTCAAAAGAGGCCTTCATGACTTCTCTCATAGCCAAAGGCTGGACGCGGTCTATTAAAATTTGCTCTGTCAAATGTCCTGTAGTTATCAGTAAGTTGCTTGAGCAAGATCCAATTTCTTCCAAGCAATTACTTCCATAAAATCACTTCCAAAGATACAATTCCTAGCAGAAATGAATTTTAAGAATAAAGAAGGTTTTACTTTCTTACCATAAGCATGCTACCAAGTTGGTGTAATCTATGAAGATCTTCTCAAAACCTTCGGCTAGATCATAAATCAGGTCATCAGTAATTCCAACAGGAATTTCAAAGAAATCATTCACAGCTTCCTTGGCTATTTTTGTCAACTCCGCAGCTGATGTAGCATATGGATCGAGTTTTGACTTCGGATTCCATGTCTGTAATATATATATCTTATCCCAGATAGTGCCCGTTTGGCATTGCGATCCCACCAACTTTTGACCGAAATTTGAAATTTTTATTTTATTTTTTCATTTTAAATGAATATGTTTTTGTGTGTTTTAGATCATTTTGATGTGCTGATTTCAAAAATAATTTTTTAAAAATAAAAAAAAACATCATTTTGATGTATTTCGGCACGATAAGCACTTTGAAAAGCTACCGCAACCACACTCCCAAACAAGCAATGCCGTGTTTTATTTCAGCAAACAAATTAAAGAAACTCCTTCAGATTCTTTGGCTCGGCTAAGGCATCCTTTCCCTCTGTTCTGTTGGACTTTTGATTTGAACAATAACTATTTAGAACAATTATTGTTGAGATTAAAAATATGGAAAAACAAGAAATCCTGAAGAACCTGAAAATCACAAATATTGGAATGAATCTGTTAGACAATTGACATTTTAACTCTAAGTTTTATTCAACTTATTCATTTTGTTATTTAATCAATTGATGTTGTCTGTTTTTCTTTTATTTCTATTTTGATCTAGTCAAATATTAGTTCCTTGATTTTCTGAGGGTTGTTACTGAGTTAGTGGCAGCACTTTGTCCCAGGGTTATTGATCCCGTTCCGTTCCGGCCGGAACGGACGAAAAATTCCGTTCCGTTCATAAAACCGGAACAAAACGGCGTCATTTTTACCCCGGTTTTAATTCCGGTCAGATCCGGAAATTCCGGCCCAATTCCGGCCGGAACGACTCGGTTCTGACCCGGGCATTCCGTTCCGGCTGAAGCCGAAGCTGGACTCTGAAGATAGAGTGGAGACGAGTATTTATTGAAGAAAAATTGAGAAAAACATGTAGTTGTCCGATGTGGGACAAGAAGAGTGAAGATTTGGAGTGAAAGTCTTTAATGCAGAGAAGAATTGAGAGTGTTTTTTTATTTGTCCGATGTGGGACACATTATATTGTCCCACATCGGAACAATTTGTCCAGCATTATGCTGGACAAATTATATATATATATATACCGATGTGGGACACATTTTATTGTCCCACATCGGAACAATTTGTCCAGCATTATGCTGGACAAATTATATATATATATATATATATATATATATATATATATATATATATATATTAAAATTAATTATAAAAAATATATATTATAAAAAAATAAAATTGTTGTGTTGATTTAAAAAAAAAATAACAATTATATATATATATATATATATCATGGAATCACTCTTGAAAATCAGTAATATTAATTTTAAAATTTATACTTGATTTTTTTTTATTTTTTACTTTAAATTAAAAAATTTTGATGTTTTTAAATCATTTTCATATCCTAATGTAGAAATAATTTGTTAGAGTTGGAGCTAGTACTAGTAATATCTATGTTGAGTGTTGATACCAGTATTAGTATTGATAATCCTTTCAATAATAATACTTTTGATAAATGTATTAAAAATAACGAGGAAAATGACGGGCATGAGACTGATTTTAATTTACATAGCATATCATCAAAATATTTATTTTAAATTTGTTAGTTTTTACCTAATGAAATTCTATGGACATAATTGTTTTGTAATGTATTTTTAAATTATTTTGAATTATATATGAACCTTAACTAATGAATTTTTATAGTCATAATTATGTTGTATTGTATTTAGAAATATTTTACTTACGATTTTACGATTTTTTATTTATATCATATTGTGTTCCGAATTTTACTTCTTCTTTTTTCAAAATCTGTTTTTTTCTTTTCTTTTTGAACATATGATTTTCAGTACTATTCTCTTTGTAATTATCTTACTATGGTATTTACTATTTTTTTGGGATGCATAATAAGAAATTCTAATATTTTTATATTAATGATGTAGAAGATGTTTGATGTATTTTTCTTTTATTTTAGAACATTTTACTTTCATAATATTTTGGAATTTTAAAGATGTTTCTAATTTTGAGATTATGTTTGTATTGTATAATTTAAAGTTCATTTATCTTGAATTTAAATTATACTTGTTAAATTAATATTTTATTTTTTTCATATATATAATTAAATAAAAATGAACAGTACAAAACCGGAACGGTACCGAAACCGGAACGTTCCGTTCCAAACACAAAACCGGAACGATACCCGGGACGGGATCAATAACCCTGCTTTGTCCACTATGGTTGAGGGTTGATGCTGAGTTAGTGGCAGCATTTGTCCACTACGATTAGTGGCAGATTACTAGGAAGTTTGTTTAGTTTCTTTCATGTATTTAAAGACATGCATTCTATGAATATTTACACAGACAATTCATCGAATACCTTGTGTGTTGTTTTTGTTCTTCAAGTCCAAGCTTTACTGCTATTGTTTTCTGCAACTTTTCACCTGCACAAATCACAAACAGCCCATCACAAATCTCAACAGTGGTATCAGAGCCCTCTTAGATCTTACAGGACCAAAAACACACTTTTTTTAATCCCAAAATGACATCCAACAACCTACTTTTAAACTCCCCCATTTTCTTCACTGGCAAAAACTACCACATTTGGTCAGTGAAGATGCAAGCTTTTCTTGAAGCTTATGATCTTTGGGAAATTGTTTCTGAAGACAAACCAGTAGCTCCCTTACCAACAAATCCTACTATGGCTCAAATCAAGTTCAGCAGTGAGGAAAAGGCAAAGAAATCCAAGGCAAAATCAATCATCCAGAATTCTGTGGTAGAAAGCATTTTTTACAGAATTATGGCTTGCAATTCAGCCAAAGAGGCTTGGAACAAACTAAAAGAAGAATATCAAGGCAGTGACAGAACAAGGCAAATGCTAGTGCTGAATTTGAAGAGAGATTTTGAGGCACTTAACATGTAAGAAGATGAAACAATCTCTAAATATTCTGATCAAATTTCACTAATTATCAACAACATCAGATTACTTGGAGAAGACTTTCCTGACAGCAGGATTGTGGAGAAGGTTCTTGTGACTCTTCCTGAGAGGTTTGAATATAAAATCTCCTCTTTGGAAGAATCAAAGGATCTCAGCAAAATCTCATTAGGTGAACTAATGAGTGCTCTTCAAGCACATGAGCAGCGAAGAACAATAAGGCAGGACAAACTGACTGAAGGAGCATTTTATGTGCAAAAACAGGCTGGAAAAGGGAAAAAGATTTTCAATCAGAAAACCAAAGGCAGAAATGAAGGGGGTAGCACCAATGAAGGCTCAAGACAGAAGAAGTTCCCTCCTTGCACTCACTGCAAAAGGAACACACCTTCAGAAAAATATTGCTGGTGGAGGCCAGATTCAATGTGTGGAAATTGCAAGCAATCAGGGCACATCATAAAGGTCTGCAAATTCAAAAATTCAGATCCAAAGCCTCAACAAGCTCACCTAGCAGATGAAGTTGATACACAGGAGGAGCAATTCTTTGCTGTCACTTGTTTCTCAACAAATGATTCAGCTGATGCGTGGCTCATTGATTCCGAATGCACACATCATTTGTGCAATGATGCTGCGATGTTCAAAGACCTTGATGAAACTTACAAATCCAGAGTAAAAGTTGGCAATGGAGAATTTTTGGAGGTCAAAGGCAGAGGGTCAATCAATGTTCAGACAAAATTAGGTATCAAAATCATTCCTGATGTGTTGTTCATACCTGAAATCAGTCAAAATTTGCTAAGCGTTGGGCAAATGATGGAGAAGAACTATTCTCTTCAGTTTAAGGATCACAAATGCATTATTTTTTATCCTTTTGGAGAACAAATGTTCTGTGTGAAGATGAAAAACAAAAGTTTTGTTGTTGACTAGGAAAAAGTATCCAATCATGCCTATGTGAGTGCTACTCAGGATGTGTCAAATCTTTGACATAAAAGATTTGGACATTTCAACTAAAAAGTCTCATCAAATCTGAAGCTAAAGGGGATGGTTGAAGCATTGCCCACATTGAATGGTGAGATTCAATTGTGTGAAACATGTCAACTTGGCAAGCAATCAAGGCCACCATTTCCTAAAGGGCAAGCATGAAGAGCCAGCCAAAAGCTTCAGCTCATCCACACTAACGTGTGTGGACCTATAAAGACAACCTCCTTATGTGGTAACAAGTATTTTATTCTCTTTATTGATGATTATACTAGAATGTGTTGGGTATATTTCATCAAATTTAAGAGTGAAGTGTTTACAATCTTTAAAACATTCAAAGCTTTAGTTGAAAATCAAAGTGATATGTTAATCAAATGTTTAAGATCTGATAATGGTACTGAATATACCTCAAATCAGTTTCTTGAGTATTCTAACAGCAGTGGCATTGTGCACCAGTACACTACACCATACACACCACAACAAAATGGTGTGTGTGAGAGGAAGAACCAGACAGTGATGGAGATGGCTAGATGTCTTCTACTTGAAAAGAAAATGCCAAACAAATTATAGGCAGAGGCTGTCAATACCTCTGTTTACTTGCTGAACCGACTTCCAACCAAAGCACTAGAGGACAAGACACCATATGAAGGCTGGAATGGTGTCAAGCCTGCTGTAGATCATCTTCGAATCTTTGGCAGCATGTGCTATTATCATATAGCTGAGCTAAAGAGGAGCAAACATGACAACAAAGCTTAAAAGGGACTTCTTGTGGGCTATGGAACAACAACCAAAAGATACAGAATCCTTTGCTTACAAACTGAGAAGGTGATTCTCAGCAGAGATATGAAGATTGATGAAGCAACCACATTGGATTGGGAACATAAGAAAAATATGATTTCTGATCATCCATTCACCATGCAGCCTCAGTTGGAAGTTAATGAATCAGTGGATGATCTTCCAGTTAGAGGCACAAGATCTTTGGAAGACATTTACCAAAGATGCAACATGGCAGTTTTGGAACCTACTAGCTACACTGAAGCCCAAGAATTTCCAGCATGGAAGAGGGTAATGGAGGCAGAAATGGAAATGATCAACAAAAATGCAACATGGCAGCTGATTAAAAGGCCTAAGCATCGCAAGGTGATAGGTGTAAGATGGGTTTTTAAAACTAAACTCAATCCAGATGGGTCAATATGCAAACACAAGGCTAGATTGGTGGTAAAGGGTTATGCTCAGCAATATGGTGTGGACTACCTAGAGACCTTTGCTTCAGTAGCAAGGTATGATACTATTAGACTTCTCATTGCAATTGCAGCACACAACTCTTGGCAGATTCATCAACTTGATGTCAAGTCTGCCTTGTTGAATGGATTTCTTGCTGAAGAAATCTTTATGGAGCAACCCGATGGATATGTTGTAAAAGATAAAGAAGATCATGTTTATCTACTTAAAAAGGCCTTGTATGGGTTGAAACAAGCTCCCCGAGCTTGGTATGACAGAATGGACACACATCTGCTTCAACTTGGGTTCAACAGAAGCCAAAATGAAGCTACTTTGTATGTGAAATCCTGTGGTAACCATTTTTTAATTGTATCTATTTACGTAGATGATATACTCATCATAGGAAGTGACCTTGGAATGATCCAAGAGTTCAAAGAAGAAATGAAGAAGATGTTTGAGATGTCTGATCTCGGAATAATGAAGTACTTGGAATGGAAGTGATGCAATCCAGCCATGGCATTTTTACATGCCAACAGAAGTATGCTTTAGACATCCTAAAAAGATTCAAAATGCAAGAGTGTAAACCAGTGGGGACTCCTATGACAACAAGTATCAAGCTAAACAAGGATGATGAATCTGAAAAAGTGGATGAAAGTCTGTATAGAGGCTTAATTGGCAGCCTTTAATACCTCACAACAAGCAGACCTGACATATTGTTTGCTATGAGTGTTCTTTCAAGGTTCATGCACTCTCCAAGGGAGACTCATTTTATTGCTGCAAAATGAGTTCTTAGGTACATCAAAGGTACCATTGATCTTGGTATTTTCTGTCCAAGATCATCAGAAGGGATTTTGGAACTAAGAGGCTTTACTGACAGTGATTGGGGAGGCTGTGTTGATGATTCAAGAAGCACTTCAGGGTATTTATTCTCACTTAATTCAGGTTTTTTCACATGGAGTTCAAAGAAGCAAGAGACAACAGCTCAGTCCACTGCAGAAGCAGAGTACATTGCTGCTGCCTCTGCTGTCAACCAAGCAATTTGGTTGAGGAAAATGTTAAAGGACTTGGGACATGAGCAGGCTGAAGCTACAAAGATTATGTGTGATAACAGTTCTGCAATGTCAATTTCAAAGAATCCAGTCTTCCATGGACGCACAAAGCACATAAAAATCAAATTTCATTTTATTAGAGAAGTACAACAATCTAATGAAGTGGTGCTAGTTCATTTTTCTTCTGAAGAACAACTTGCAGATATCTTTACCAAACCATTGCCTAAGAAAAGATTAGTGGCAAATTAGTAGGAAGTTTGTTTAGTTTCTTTCATGTATTTAAAGACATGCATTCTATGAATATTTACACAGACAATTCATCGACTACCTTGTGTGTTGTTCTTGTTTTTCAAGTCTAAGCTTTACTGCTATTGTTTTCTGCAACTTTTCACCTGCACAAATCATAAACAGCCCATCACAAATCTCAACAGAATCACACTCAATTTATTCAATTGAAACTTGCCTATTTATAGGCTTACAAGAACTAGAAATTGAAATAAACTAGAACTCTTAATAGACTAGGAGAGGTTATTGGATAAATAATAGGTTTGTTGATAAAACCTATTATGAATAGTAATTTCAACTAAATTAAAAGACTACAACTAAATCTTTTTATCTTCAAAGCTAATCTCATTAAAATCTAACACTCCTCCTTGAGATTTGCTTTGGACATCCCCAATTTCATCTTAAGGAACTCCAATCTTGTTGGAGGGAGAGCTTATTTCATTATGTCAGTAAGCTACATTTCAATTGGACAATAATGAAGGTTGATCAACAGATTCTTCTCATCCTCTCTTATAGCATAAGACTTAACATTTATGTGCTTGGTTCTTCCATGTTGAACTGAATTTTCAGCAATAGAATTGACAAACTTGTTATCGCAATGAATATCACTTGGTGAGTTTTGTTCTTGGCCCAAATCAGTGTCATCATATCCTTCTAATTTTGCTCCTCTTGTCTTCGTGTACCATATTTCAAGGTCAGCAGTACAAAGATTAGTTTGAGCTTCCTCTCTTGCTTCATGCAAGCAATTTTCTGAGTGGGCATAATTCATTTGAGATTCATCAAACCCTTCTCTACCCTTACTTGGTTGTCTAGTGAAAAAACCTAGTTTCACATTCAAAGAACTAGAAATGCAAGAAACCTTATCCATGGACTCGTCATCCACCATACCAGTATCATGCGAGTATTTTAATGATTTTAGGTTGTAGTTGCCATAACGTTTATGCCATGTGAGACTGTCATCAGCTATGACATTACAAACATATCCTTCAATTGCATCAAGCTTTAAATAAAAGCTATTACCATTCATTTCAATTCTTGCTACTTCTAATCCATGAATATCAGCAATAAAACAACAATTATTCTTGAAGGAAACTTCATAACCATTCCTTAACATTTGTGCAACACTTAGCAGATTTGGTTTAGTTTTGGAATGTAAAGAACATTGTGAACAAACTGAGTACCTCTTTTAGTGTTGACAACAATTGTCCCTTTCCCTTTGGCCTACACAACATCACTATTTCCCAATTTGATTCTCGATTGAATAAATTCATCAATGAAAGAGAAAATTGCTAAATGCTTGGTCATGTGGCCGGTACAACTACTGTCAATCAGCCAGACATTCACCCCATGCATGTTGTCATTCTGTGATGCCATAAATAGGTGTTCATCCTCCTTTTTCTCTTCTTCTGAAACCTTTGCTTGTTGTTTAATAAGCTACTGAGGTTTCCTTTTCTTTGCTCTGCAAAACTTCTCACTGTGGCCAAGATTGTTGCAGAAGGACCATTTAAAGGAAGATTTATTTTTGTACCAACAATCCTTCTCAGCATGGTTTGTTCTTATGCAATGAGGGCACGATGAGTAAACTTGTTTACCTGAAGTATTTCTGTTTTCCATTTAATGGAATTGAACTTCTTCTTCCTCTGCATATCTCCATAATTTGTTCCCATAGTGCTGGCTTGGAAGGCCCCTTCTATGACCTCTTCATCTCTCATTTGTACCCTTTGTTCTTGAACAAGTAATTTGCTTGTTAATTCTGCAATTGAGAGAATGTTTAAGCCACAAGATTCTTCAATTGTATAAATTTTGGCTTCAAATTTTTGCGGCAAAGAAACCATCATTTTCTTTACCACCTTTTGATCTTCAATCACCTTTCCAAGCAGCCTCATTCGATTCACAACATCCATTAATCTGCCAGAATAATCCTTGACAGGTTCAATATCCTTCATCTTCATCAGTTCGAACACCTTTTTCAATGAAAGGATTCAAATTGTTTTGACTCTGCTACTCCCTTCAAATTCTCCCTGAAGCTTGTCCTATACAAGTTTTGGTGTTTCCAAGTCCATAATCTTGGTGAAAATATGATTTGCAAGTCCTGTGTGTAGGCAGGTAATGGCTTTGTCCTTCTTCAGTTTTTCTTCTTCATGTGCTCTTATCTGAGCAAGTGTTGGATTTGCTGATAATGGTGATGGATCAACATCGTTTGTGACCACATTCCACAACCCTTGAGATCTTAGATAGAATCTCATCTTTACAGCCCATATGTGATAGTGTTCTCTAGTAAATACTAGAATGACAGCAACAATGTTGCTTGAGATAGACATGTTTTGATAAAAATAAACTTCTTTTGTTTGCAATCAATCACTCTATGTTTAGCTCTCAAACTCTCTTGTGTTTATCACTCAATAAAGTCCCACAATCCCATAAGAAAAACTGCTCTGATACCACTGTTGGACTTTTGATTTGAACAATAATTGCTTAGAACAATTACTATTGAGATTAAAAATATGGAAAAATAAGAAATCCTGAAGAACCCGAAAATCACAAATATTGGAATGAATCACACTCAATTTATTCAATTGAAACTTGCCTATTTATAGGCTTACAAGAACTAGAAATTGAAATAAACTAGAACTCTCAATAGACTAGGAGAGGTTATTAGATAAATAATAGGTTTGTTGATAAAACCTATTATGAATAGTAATTTCAACTAAATTAAAAGACTACAACTAAATCTTCTTATCTTCAAAGTTAATCTCATTAAAATCTTAATTCCTTTATATATATATATATATATATATATATATATAGTGTTTTGAAAATTTTAAAAAGTACATGAATGCCCTTAGTGGCTTAGAATTAAGTTTAAATGAATTAAGGGTATTGTAGTAAATGTATAAGCTAGTAAATATAAATAGAAAAGAAAAGAAAATGAGAAGTAATCTGAAAATTTGAGAGAGAGAGAATCGGGAAGAGAGAAAGAAAGAAGAAGAAGAAGAGAAAAGAGGGAAAGAGAAGAGGAGGATAAAAGAAGGAGAAATAAGTTGTTAAGTTAATGTGTATATTTAATATGTATAAATGTGGTTGTTAGTTATGATTTTTGCTTGTATTGATTGTTAGGGTTTGAGAATTTTATTTGGGTTTGATTGATGAATTAAGAGAGATGTTAAGGGTTAACTGTGTTGGGTAATGGTATAATTAGTTTGATTGTAGATGATTCTGAAGTTATTTGATGTGTTTGGTGAAATAATGTTGAGAAATTTCGAAAATCCCTTGCTGGAATTCTGGGCTGAAGGTTGAAGATGAAAAAAATTCATTTTGGTCCTTTTTGTGAAAATTACACTTTAGTCCCTGAACTTTGAAAAAAATTACAGTTTGGTCCCTGGAGTAAAATTAGAGATTCTAGACAGAATTGAGGTTGCATTAGAGGCAAAATTTCAGTATAGTTATGAATTTATGAGGAGTTCAATTAGTCACTCATTTTGATAAAAATTACAATTTGACCCTAAAAATATATAAAAAATTCAGAATGGTCCCTAGGTGAAATAATAGTATTTCAGATTGGCTTGATGGATAATTAAATCTTATTTGATGAATTATTATCAATTTTATGAATTGTGTATTTGGAATTAGATTTCGGAAGAAACCTTTGTTTTAGGTTTTTGCGAAAAATGGATAGTGGATTCAAAAACACATAGGATTATGAGTTTAACTCTTAGATATGTTATTAAAGGTATTTTACTTCTTTTGAGTCATTTTTGAGTATATCTTCTTTTATATATTCAGATAATCCTGATATTCAACCTGCGGGACGTTAGTAAAATTTCGTCAACATTATGCTTTTGAACCTTGTTTGCTTTTGAGTCAGGTGAGTGGATAATATTTAATATGCATGAGAAATAGTATAAATATTTGAATTGCTAGTATGAATTGGATTATGCTTTTTGATAATATATACCTTGATTACTATTCTTGATACGATAAAGCATAATCAATTGTTGAATATACATTCTTGATATGAGCCAATATCTGCTTGTGAATTGATAACTCCTCATTTGATTGATACCATGAGTTGAGCCTTGAGATATGAATATGTCTGTTTGATTATAATACATACCTACGGTATACCAGTCAGAATACCCATGCTAACAGTGTTAGCCTTTGTGCACATCGTATCTGAAACCCAAGTTGGCAGGGGGAGTCACCAACCTGTGTGGACTGATCATCCCACAGTACGGAGCCTCATACTCATTGCATTCTGATTTTTTGACGAGCTTTACCTATTAAAATTCTTGTTATGACCTATTTGAGGATCTTCTTGTAAGAACTTCGAGCCGATTCGATAATATACTTCTCATTGTTGAATTATCTTGTATGTGTATATTAGATATTATCTACTCACTGATTTGTTGAACTCACCCCCTTATTATTTATTATTTTCAGGCTCCTAGCTTGCTAGAAGGTCATTTTTGTCATACACTTGGAACCTGTTATTTTGGTTGTAATTAACACTTTTGTTCTTATGTCTAGTTAGTGCTCCACAGCTATAGCATTATGTAATCAATTCTTGTATTAAGACAATCGAATTATGTTAGAAAGTTTACTTTGTTATATCCGTTGCGTTGAACTATGAAATTGAATGATAAATTTGTGTGTAAGTTTGGGTTCGCATAGGTGTGGAACCTTGGAGGGGGACCATGCCTATGTGTCGGTCACGGATCCGGGAATGGGGTCGTGACAATATATATATATATATATATATATATATATATATATATATTTCTGAAATGGTTTCTATTTTCATTCATGCTTATATGTACATGCTCTTGGTTTTTGTTCTTAATTTTTATAATTTTCTCTGTTATTAACTATTTTTTTAATTTAATATTTAAATTTTAATTTGTGTTGCTGTTCATTTGAAAAATGATATTTAATATTTTTCCCCTCTGTAAATTTTTTATTAATTTATTCTTCAAGTCAAATAATATTTTAAAATGTAATCAATTTTTTTTTCATTTTCTTATTGTTGCTTTTTTGTTAATTTTTTAGTTGTTAAATTTCTTATTATTATCGGTAAGGCATTCAAAATAATAATAATGATTATTTGTAAGTTTTGTTTCTTATAAATATATGAGGCTAAATATATATATATATATATATGACCTATTTGTTTTCTTAAAATAAAATAATAATTTACTACCAGTGTTCTAAAATACTTTTAATATAATAATATGACAAATAAATCTTATAAAATCAAGAAAAATTAATATTTTTTTAACAAAAATTATGGTGTCATCGATAGTATGCTCAATAATAATTAGAATATTAATTATGTATATAATATTTATAATGAAAACTATAAGAATTGTGACAAAAATTCAATGGTCAATGTTTTTTTTTTTTGTGGAAAATAACTTTTGTGTCTTTTTTTTTATGTATGATATTTCAGCTATCGTATCATGTTAAAAAAATATATGAACCACACGTTGATAAGATGAGTAGAAAAAATGTGTCAAATTATCTACAATAATAAAATCCAAATTGCCTTGCTTTTCGCCACAACCAGCATCAAATTTTTGAACATGTAATAAATTTTTTAATTATTCTATTTTTTTTAAACACTATACATCTGAGTTAAATAATCAACTTAAGATTTTGAAATAACCAATTACAACACACACAATAACAATCAGTTTCCTACATGGAAAAAACCAACTATTTCTAACAGATTTTATCAAAAGAGTTTTAGTAACAACAACATTCAATAACTTTTAGGTGGAATAAAAACCATGTTTCTAACAGATTTATCAATTATAACTTTACTAATTAAATATTAAAACAATCAATTACAACACACACAAAATCAATTAGTTTCCTATATAAATAAAAAAAGCCTAGCGCATCGCGCATTTGCTCGAATAAGCTATTCTTGAAGGAGTAAAAGATCTTTGATCATTTTAATGATATTTTTAATTTTAAACTAAAAATTACCCCAATATGCATTGAATTATTGATTCTTAAAATTAAATAATTCTTTTTTTTAATTAACACAAGTGTCCGGGTCAGCTTTCATGCATCTCGACTTATCCTAAAATTAATGACTATATAAGCCTCAAGTGACCATCAAATTAACAATCACAGGACTCGAACTAAGATCACGGCTGAATTAATCATCTTAATCCCAAATTTTACCACTACACCTCCTGAATGTAATGTAATTCACTTTCTTTGTTAATGCAAGGCCTGCATGTCTCCAGGGTTAATCAAGGTTTGAACTCTTGTCTCTATACCCTGGTTACATGGCTTATTCTGCACCAGGCCTTTCGGGGAGGGCCCCAGCCCAATAGGACATCACTCAAGCGTACCTCCGTGTCGACCTTATCACTCCAGGGGGTTCAGCGTGCCGGTACTGTCGTTCAGTCATCTGGTCCAGTGCAGGTGCTGCCTTTTTTGTTCATGCTTACCGGAAAATATAGCATCGAGAAATTATGAATATTATTGCATTATTAATAATTCTATCAGCTTTTATAATTGAAAGGACTCTGTAATTACCTGTGTATAGTTACTTTTTGAAATATAATCTTCTTACAATCATTAGAAGAAAATGCCCCCCCCCCCCTGGTAGATATGGGGTATTTAGGAGTGTGGTTGTGGTTATTTT
Source organism: Salix purpurea (assembly GCA_027405865.1). Classification (NCBI taxonomy): domain Eukaryota; kingdom Viridiplantae; phylum Streptophyta; class Magnoliopsida; order Malpighiales; family Salicaceae; genus Salix; species Salix purpurea. The sequence goes on from CM050331.1 coordinate 10,251,506, forward strand.
TTAAAGTATCTTTTATTTAAAAATACATTAAAATGATATTTTTTATTTTTTAAAAATTATTTTTGACATCAGCACATCAAAATGATCTAAAAATTTTCATTTAAAATGATTTTTTTTCCTTCAAAATTTGGCCAAACGCGGTTCAATCGCCTGGCCAAACAGGCACTATACAACTTTAAAGGTAATTTGAATAATTACTGAATTAAAAATAATTACGACATTTAACTAGTCCACAGGTGTTGTTTTTTAATGTTTTTTTAAAATTCTTTTTTTTTGCCTTAAAAATACCAATTCTTTATTTTTCTAGTGTTTTTTTTTATTGATTTTAATGTGCTAGTGTTAAAAATATAAAATATATTTTAAAAGTAAAAAATCATTATAAAAAACTCATGTGATACTGTTTGTTTTGTGTTTGGAAATATATATAAGTATATTTGGCTTAAAAACATCAATTGATATATTTTTTAGTGTTTTTTTTTTACTATTATAATGTACCGATATTAAAAATAAAAAAATCCAAAACATATATTTTCTTAATTTAGGAGCCCATTGTTTGTTTTATTATAAACTTTTTGTATCATTTTCACAATTATGCATTTGTTTATTCTAAGAATTGTTATTCTTTTCCTTTGATCATTTTTTTTTAAATTACCAAAATATGAATATGCTAAAATAATACATAAACACAATTATTATTATTTTTTAAAAAATCTAATTTCTTTTAAAAACACAATGCCACCCAAAAAAAAACGAGGCTAAAATTCATGGTAACGTGGGGCCGGTGCTGGAAAAACTTTCTCAGAGGCGGCCAGAAGATACGGCAGCTGTCAGATTCCCCGAGATTAGCAGAGATCCACTAGTTCTCGCTGCTTCCTTGTGACTGGATTCATGGTAACGTGGTCTCTTGTGGTGCGCACAAGACACCCGCACAAATTATTTTTTATTTTTTTTATAAAATGTATGGGTTCTATACGTGGCTGTTTTCTTGAAAAAAACCTAATCATATCTTAGCCTCTTGTTTTATAATAATTAATTTGATTGATCTCTTACTTTTGAAAAACTTCATATTCAATCCTTATATTATATTATATTGTATTGTATTGTATTATATTGTATTGTATTGTATTGTATTGTATTATATTGTAGAAATTATTCTAGTTGAATTATTAATAATATATAAATAATTAAAAGGAATGAATCCTTATCTAAAAATCGCTATTTAAAATCTTGTGCATAACTTTTTAGATTAACATTTTTTTTAAGTGCTATAAGATTATCTCTTTTGTAAAATTATTTTTGACATGCACATTCTATTTTAAAATCCCAAACCTGCCTTTTAATTTCTGAATACTTCATTCACACTTTCACCATTTAAAAAAACTATTTAGAATATATTTTACATTTTTTTTTAATTACTTAGTATGGGATTAATATTGGAGTGCATGGTGATTTTTAAATATGTATTTTCAAGAAATATATTAAAATATTTTTATTTATTTTTAATATTGACATATTAAAAAAATATATTTTAAGCTGAAATCCAAATGTGTTGTTACTCCGTACGTGAGCCAAGCCTAAAACAATGGAAAACTGAATACTACGTTATCGTTTCAAACAATCTTTAAGGATTTGAAATTAAAACATATTTACCAGCTAAAGAGTTATATTACCAGGGAGACTCTCATCTGAAGACTTTTCAGTAACAATATTGAAACGCAACAGTCGCTCATCTAGTTAACTCTTCCGCCGCCACATTCATCGAAGGGGATTGAGAGAGAGAGAGAGAGTGCCAGTTGCTGGTTCAGACCATCCTCACACATCCTGATAACATTTTGCAAAGGTAATCAAGCTCGATCAATCTTCTCTTATGGCTGCTCTCTCCTTGTCTAATGCATGCAGTGTGTGGCTATAATTAAGATCAGTCGCCATGGAAATGAAATGATGAATTTAAATATAATCCAAATTTGGAGGAGATAGATACTCATTGCTATATTCAGAAAGATGGTGTAATCCTGCAGAATTTGAAAATATTTATTTCTAGTTTTGTTTACATGGGAATCATGAGGATTTCACTTGCGTTTTGGGCAAATATTCTCTGTCCTGGTTATTCAATAAATAATTATAGTTTGGTTTTTGATGGAATGTGTGTATGTTTATTGATCTACGAGTTGTCCTCCGCCTAACTTTTGCTCAAAATACTATCAAGCTTCATGAAATCTCTTCAATATCCTCTTCTTTTTGAGACCTCAAGAATTTCTGAGAATCTAACCAGTGCAGGAATAGATTAACGTCAAGAATGAGAGTAGCAGTGGTTGGTGCTGGGATTAGCGGACTTGTTTCAGCTTATGCTCTTGCAAAAGCTGGAGTTGAGGTTGTGCTTTACGAGAAAGATGATTACTTAGGCGGCCATGCCAAGACTGTCAGCTTCGACGGTGTTGATTTGGACCTCGGCTTCATGGTCTTCAACCGGGTCAGTCACATATTCTTATCCCTCTCTCTCTCTATCCCTCTCTCTCTTCTCCGTGCTGCTGAGAAATGGGTCGATGAATGTCCTCGTGACTATCGCATCATAAAAAGGAAATACAGACATTAATGGTGTTTGTCGGATTACGTGCATCTATCTACAGCTGCATATATGCTGTTTTCGAAAAAATAAACCCGAAAATTCGCTACAAACAATTAAATAAAATAATAATATTTTCAATTAGTGAGGTTCTTTTCTGTGACTTCTACTTATAATTTATTTATTTATTTATATTATTTTTATCAATCACGTTCGATATCAGTTAATTAATATTCTTATAAGGTAGCCTCATGGATTCGATCTGTTGTTTTATCCTCGATGGAAAGGAGTGATTAACATATATGAATAATTTGCTAATGACTTAATTGTTTTATGTAAAACCTTAGTTTCACGATGTTAAAAACAAAAACAAAAAAATAAATTCAAGTGTCCGTGACATTTATTTGGGAGATGATTGACCCATAGTTGTTAATTCCATTCCGTTCCGTTCAACAAACCGAGATAAAACGGCATCGTTTTCGTCTCGGTTTTAATTCTGGTCCGATCCGGAAATTCCTGCCGGAACGCCTCGATTCCGTTCCGGGCGTGCCGTTCCGGATTCAAAATCTATTTTTTTTATTTTTAAAAAATTATTTTTGATATTTATACATCAAAATAATTTAAAAACACCAAAATATTTTAAATAAAAAATAATTCAAATTTTAATTATGCTTGTTAAATTAATGTTTTTTTTTCCATATATATATAATTAATTATATATGAACAGTACGACACCGAAACGGCACGCCGGAACGCTCCGAAACCGGAACGTTCCGTTCCAATCGAAAAACCGAAACGGCGACCGAAACGGTATTGACAACTATGGATTGGCCATCACTTCATAAGAAGATACTGAAAAAACATTAAGAAAGAAAAGAACTTATTCAAGATTAACTTTCAAAGCTGTTAAAATTAATCCTTTCACTCGTCATGCTTTAAAAATATAATATATAGTAAAATATCACCCTTTCTTAAATTATATTATTCTGTAAAGATTTTTAAAAACTGTGCTTATTATTTTTGAAAAATCTACACAAAAGTTAATGAAGATGATAAAGGATTCTATTGTTTATGGTCTTGATGCGACAAGTCGTAAATAAAGAAGGAAAACTTGTCGCTCCTCCACTTAAAAAAACATCTTTCAGTCGTCACATCATCAAAAGTAAAGCAATTTGAGGCATTAAATGAAACCCAAAAGCATATATTATATCTCTTGTGTTGAGTAGTGTTGGTGTTTATGCACTGAAATTATATTTTTTTATTTAAAAATATATTTTTTTTTCTAAAAATTATTTTTAACATTAGAAGATAAAAATATATAAAATACTATTTTTTTAATTTAAAATAAAATATAAAGATAAAAAAATTTCAAATCTTTTTAAAAACTCTTTCTAAACGAATTTCCAAACACCTATATGATAAGAAAAAAAACTAACTTCGAGATTTTATAAGTTTAATTAACTTAGTTTTTTATAGTTTGTAATTTTTTGGTCTATAGAATTAAATTTTTTTACCTGGCAGCTAAAATAAAATAAACTTATTTTTATAGTGTGCTGCATTTTTAAAGTTTGTTTACTAATGTGATAATAGTTATTTTTTATAGTGTTTTCTTGAAATTATATTGAAATAATATTTTATTTAAAAAAAAAAATATTTTTAACATAACATATATTTTTGTACATATGGAATCTATTTTGATGCACTTAGTTTTTATACAACTTAATGTGTTTTATGCGTTGTTGAATCTAAACAACCAAGTTCGAAACACTCTCGAATGAAAATATAAGAATCCTGTTCAGTCAGCTTGCACTAGTTGCCAGTGTCTGATTTTACTGCTGTATGTTTTGAAGAAAGTGATGGACATTAACCATATCGCATTGAAATATCAAGTTCATGGCATTTAATGAATAGTCTGGATACAAGACATACCTTGAAGTTTCCCTTGCCAATGTTTTTGACTGCATAAAAGTTGATTGTTTGATCCTTCAAAAAATTAATGTGCTTCAACCATGATTGATATGAAGATGACTGTTACAAGCTCCGTTTTATCTATTTATGGAGAAAACTACACTGGCTGGTTAAGCTATAATAGAGTTCTGATAGGAAAATATCTTGTTAAATAATAGTCTTAATAATAATAACAATATATCCCTGTAATATATCCCTTGAATTACAAGTGCTCCACTGCTCTGGTTTCCAATTGCCTGCAGATAGCAATGGCTGATAGCTCTTACCAATTTTAGTGGTTTGGTTGTTCAAGTGTGAGCAAAAACTAGTTTACTCACATGCATCATGCTTGATTTTGTTTCTTAAAGTTGCTATGTGGTCGTAGATAACCAAAGATATTGATTTGGCCTGATAGCTTATGACAATTGAAGAACGTTTATTTTTTATTTAAGCTATGTAGTAGTTTTTGTTGCACTAATGAGAAGGGTTGATTATTGACTTGGAGAGCATGTGCACCATGAACAGGTAACATATCCAAATATGATGGAGTTCTTCGAGAACCTTGGAATAGATATGGAGTTATCGGACATGTCATTCTCAGTGAGCTTAGACGAAGGCCAGGGTTGTGAATGGGGTAGCAGAAATGGCCTGTTAGGTTTGTTTGCACAGAAGAAGAATATGTTAAATCCGTACTTTTTGAAAATGATTCGAGAAATTATCAAGTTTAAAGATGATGCGCTAAGGTGAGCCATTCTCTTTCCAGATATTTTGTACAATTTGCATCAAGACATTAAACTTATTCTGCTGGTAGTACTTGTATTTTGGAGCTGAACATTAGCTGTTGACATCAAACTTAGGCGGTATTTTGTTAATAAGGATTAAGGATGTCCAGTTGCCATTCCATTTCATTAATTTTTCCTTGCATGTTATTGTACCTTCAAGTTTTTCTTTCTGATATTGTGAACCTGACATTAACCAAAGATGTTCTATGGTGCAAAAACATGCCCCATGGCCTCGAGTTCATCATTCAAGGTTGAGCTGAACATGCATTTGGCAGGAATCATGGCAAATACCGTCTAGGACTTATCTGGCTTTTGATCTTCTAGTGTTATTTGTTGTATTGGCATACGGACGCATACAGTTTGTGATTTGAGAATTTGATTCTGTTCAAGGATAAACTAGCCTTTTAATGCGCTAATGAACAACTCACTGTAATTTAAATGTTATCCTAATGTGAATGGCAACTAATTTTCTTTTCTTTTCTACTGCAGTTATCTTGAGATGCTTGAGAATAATCCAGATGTTGATAGGAATGAAACCCTAGGGGAATTCGTCAAGTCACGAGGTTACTCTGAATTATTTCAGAAGGCTTATCTTGTGAGATCTCTAGCACATATATATTCTGTCCCATTTTTTCATCCTTCCATTTAGGTTCTACTTTCGGTCTCCTTCCTTAATGACACCGATAACGTTTCATATTTTAGATTCCTGTATGTGGTTCTATATGGTCCTGCCCTTCAGAAGGAGTCATGAGCTTTTCTGCTTTCTCTGTACTCTCATTTTGCCGTAATCATCATTTACTTCAGGTAAGTGTTGTTTGTTTTCTGAAATAAGTAGAATGCATATATTCACCCAATACACGATGCTGCTATGTGCACAAATCACGCATCTTTTCCATTTAGCCATTTCTATATGCAAAGTTGAACAAAGGTCCTTTGGCATTACATAAGCAAGCCATTTGCTTTTGTCTGCCATTGGAGTTCTAGGAAAACAGATATATTAGGTTTTTCATTGATTATGCCTTGGTACTTTGCAGCTCTTTGGTCGGCCTCAGTGGCTCACCGTCACGCGGAGATCGCATTCTTATGTCAACAAGGTGCTCACTTGTTGCTTTCACACTACCAAACCATATTTCTTTCTTAACATTTCTGAATAGTCATTATTTTAATTAATGCCATCAGTTTTGAGCTGAAACGGCATTCTTCTTGTGTTTAACTTGGTTCAATGTGGGTAAAAAATCAGGTCAGAGAAAAACTGGAAAGTTGGGGTTGCCAAATACGAATTGGTTGTGAGATACAGGCTGTTTCAACTACAGACGAAGGTAAGCTGTAACATTAATATACTAGGAAATTTGAGGCAGTAAATGCTGTATTACATAAGTGTCGTGGATGACGATTATGTTTGAAAATGTGAGGTGTTTTAAAATCAGAAGTTCATTGAAATGTATAGCTTCTGCAAAAGCAAAGAAATTTTTTAATTAAGTTAAAAAGTAAAAGGGAAAATAAACTACAGAAGGTTCCTCAATTACTGATGAATAATACTTAGCTCCAGTAATTCTAATGGTAACATGAGAAGTATTTAAGCAGGTTGTGCAGTTCTCCATAGAGATGGCTTGCTAGAAATGTACAATGGGTGCGTAATGGCTGTCCATGCCCCAGATGCTCTGGAATTATTAGGAAAGCAAGCGACATTTGATGAGAAGAGAATACTTGGTGCTTTCCAATATATATATAGGTAATTATTTTTTTGTTTGCCACTTTTCATTTATTTTTATGCCATAGCTGACATCTTTGTAGGACTAAACATCATCAGCTTAGACTTTTGGCAATTAAGTAAATTTGCACCACTCTTTACAGAACTGTTACTTATCAAGTTTGAGATACCACTTTCTGACAGTTGAAGGTTTGAATCAAGTAACACTCTATTCAAATAAAAGAGAATCCCCCCTCTCAGTAATCGTTTGGTAGTCCTTCTTTTGAGAAATTTAACAAAAACAAACTATTGAAAAGTTGATGTAACTGTAAACTCGTCCTTCTTTTGAGAAGTTTAACTAAACTGTTGAAAAGTTGATGTAACTGTAAACTCGTTTAGTTCATTCTCTCAAGATTTGCAATCATTCTACTATTTCTATTGGCAGCGATATTTTCCTTCACCGTGATAAAAAGTTTATGCCCCAAAACTCAGCAGCATGGAGTGCATGGAATTTCTTAGGAAGTACTGACAATAAAGTCTGCCTGACATATTGGCTGAATGTGCTTCAGGTTTGTTTGTTATCAAGTCTCAGAATTTGTATGTCAAGAATAAGTAATATCCCTCTATCTATTCTGTTGTTTAAATATTGTATTTTGCTGCAGAATATTGATGAAAAAGGCCAGCCTTTTCTGGTGACACTCAATCCAAATCATGCACCAGATCATACCTTGCTCAAGTGGTCAACTGGCCATCCCGTTCCATCTGTAGCTGCATCAAAAGCTTCGCTTGAGCTTGATCATATTCAAGGCAAGAGGAGAATTTGGTTTTGTGGAGCATACCAGGGTAAGTATTTTGTTTGTAAAGAAGAAGAAAGGACACTAGAATAGATACAATGTTTGCTTATCAGTAGAGCATTTCATGTTATTTTCAGGTTATGGCTTCCATGAAGATGGCCTAAAGGTAGACATCGACGCCCCTTAAGCTGCTTAATAGAGACAGGCTCTATTTAGACCCCTGTGTTTGTAGTGAAAAGAAAATTCCTTTTCTGTTTTATTTTTGGTCAATTTCCACACATCTTTTTGTTGGGAAGCTATAAAAGGAATCGTGCACTGATAAGCTCTCTTCTTTTCATTAACTCACTGAGCTCATTCATGTCTTCTTTTCATCAATTCACGATATTGGTGTTCTGCCATTGACAAGTTAGATATTACATTTCTTTGTATTTATTCCCATAAGGGAAACTGAAATTCTTTGTGTTTCTGTCACACTTTGCAGTCAGGCATGGTTGCTGCACACGGTCTGCTTGGAAACAGCTGTGCCATTCTGAGCAATCCAAAACATATGGCACCTTCTATGTTAGAAACTGGGGCACGCCTTTTTGTTACTAGATTTCTTGGACATTATATCTCCACTGGCTGTTTGATGTGAGTTCACATATAAAAAATAATTGCAATCGCTTCTTCTGTGTTGTTTTTTTCTAGCATTTTGATGTTACGAAAACAGGCATGAAGAATGTGGGCTTTCTGCCGTTTAGCTCCTCTATTGTCTCCTCAATCTAACACCACTTTTCATAACATAATTTCCTGTCAGGACATTGCTATTTTTTTCATATGTCCAAATCTTTTAACTCTATTCTCATTTTTTCTATAAGCTTTTTTTTTTAGTCTTGAATCTTATTGATATTGTCAGTCCATATTAGATTATCCTCTTTTTTTTTTCTTTTTTTTTTCTATCAATATTTTGTGATTTGACAGTTTGCTAGAGGAAGGAGGCACAGTTTTCTCCTTCGAGGGAACTTCAAAAAAATGTTCACTGAAAACTATTTTGAAGGTTCACAATCCACAATTTTACTGGAAGGTATGCTCGCCATTGTAGTTCATTTCCGACCAAGTCAAATGCCATCTCGAGTTCAAAATAATCAATAGGAAAAAATTGGGCTAAATTGATATGTTAAAAACAGAAGGTTTTTTTTATAGAATAATTTAAAGGCCTGATTCAAAATTGTTACTGCAACTAATGCGCTCAAGGGTTTTTTTCTCAGATAATGACACAGGCTGATTTAGGCCTAGCAGATGCATATATTAATGGTGATTTTTCCTTTGTTAACAAAGATGAAGGCCTTCTGAACCTTTTCATGGTGAGATAACTGATCTAAGCAATCTGTTGTGGATTGAATTTCAAAGACCTTTCTTTACTAATTTGTATTGTAGATTCTCATTTTAAATAGAGATGCTAATAAATCTGCATCAAAGCTGAACAAGAAAAGGTATGCTATGACTGGTAGCTCTGAAAATATGATTTACAAGAGATTAATATTCTTGTTACTTTGTTTCATCAAGTATTCTCCCCCTTTTTGTTTCAGGGGCTGGTGGACACCATTATTATTCACTGCCGGTATTGCATCTGCAAAATTTTTCATTCAGCATGTATCTAGGCAAAATACTCTTACTCAAGCTCGCCGAAATATCTCTCGTCATTATGACCTGGTATGAGATTGTTAAACTGGCACTCATTCAAAAAATCTCAGTTTCCCCAGTGGCCTTACATTTTGTTTAAACATTGTTTTATATGCCATATTAAATTTACTTTTATAATGTTCTTACTTATATGTGCAATGGAAGGAATATAAAATAGACCACAGCTGCTAGCAAGCTTAAGGAAAAACTATATAATTTTTGAGATGAAAGATTAGGGTGCCAAGATTTGAACAGCAGACCATTTCATTAAGATGGTTTTGGTTCTACACCATATTAAATTGTCGCATCTAGCAAAAATCATAGCCTTTTAGTGTGCAGGCCTAACATTGTTTTCATTGTGATTCTCACTATGCCTTTGATGGAGATAGCAAATTTGATTCCTCCACTCATCAGTGTATTTTGGCAATATATAAAAGAAGAGGGAGAAAAGCTAATGAAAATATTCAAATAAAAAGAAATGCTAACTGAGATTCTTTGTGATCTTATATATGTGAACATGCAATGTAATGGACTTGCCAAAACATTCACATTGAGCAGTATGTTTTACATGAAAGCATTGTCAAAAGTTTTAGTTTCTAAGATTCATTTTGAACCTTGTTGAACAAACAAAGAGATAGTGCTGCTTTTACTCTTATAATATTCACGGGGTCACAGTTTCGAACTTCTAAAGCAGTGACCTCGTTAGTTTTTTCCCGCATCATAGTATTGTGAGAGGTTATTGATTTCACTATATTTCTAGATGTTTCTACTTCTGTGTGTTCTTGGAACTTTTTTGTTGTCAAAAGTGTAATTATATATGACTAGAAGCTTACATCCCTATCTGGCTGTGTCTCCAGAGTAATGAGCTTTTTGCACTGTTCTTGGATGAAACAATGACGTACTCCTGTGGAGTATTCAAGGTTGGAATCCCTATTTATTTATGATTTCATTTAAATTAATGCATGACAAAAAATAATCTAATCCCTGGCATGATATGTTTGTCTGACGACTTGCTCATTTTTATGTGTTGTGTTTAAAGACAGAAAATGAAGATTTGAAAGCTGCACAAATGAGAAAAATATCCCTTCTAATCGAAAAAGTGAGCCTATAACTTAGCTAATTTTGAACAATTTGACCAAGGCTGCTTGATTCTCATGTCAACTTTTATGTTCTTACACCTGGCCAATCCAGGCTAGAATCAGTAAAGATCATGAAATTCTCGAGATTGGTTGTGGCTGGGGAACCTTGGCCATTGAAGCTGTCCAACGAACTGGATGTAAATACACTGGCATCACTCTATCTGAAGAACAACTAAAATATGCAGAAATGAAAGTGAAGGAAGCTGGCCTCCAGGTATGAACTGGAAATTTGAAGGACAGTTGCAGTTCTGATATCACTCAGATTTTCCTGCTTTTTTCTATTTTTTGGCCAGTGGCCCTTTTGCATTTTATAGTTTTCACATGCACATAGATGTTAAAGCTTTCAAACATAATTAGAGATTGTATTATATAGAAAGCAAGGAAAAAGTTGGCAATGTCTCATAAAAAAGAAACAAAGAGAAAGTTGATGGAGACAAGGTTTTCTAGCGGTGGATCTCTTTTGCTTTGTACTAAAGCATAACATGGTTGTTTCTGAAATCAACTTGTGTTTTACACGAACCATGTTACTAGGACCGTATAGCATTTCACCTCTGCGACTATCGCCAATTGCCCAAGACCCAAAAATATGACAGAATAATATCCTGGTGAGTTCTCTCACCGAAAATTTACCTTCTGATCTTAGAATGTTGTACTAATACGATCACTTTAATGGCCCTCATCTTTCACTTGTACAGTGAAATGATAGAAGCTGTCGGCCATGAATACATGGAAGAGTTTTTTGGTTGCTGCGAGTCAGTATTGGCAGAAAATGGGATTCTTGTCCTACAGGTAATGAAAATATGGGATTCTTTTAATTTGTTGTGCTTATTTATGCCCCTTTGAGTTGTAAAGTAATGGTAGCGATGGTAGAAGTTAGTGCTTAATTGTCAGGTTCTCTAGCAGTTTGGGCCATGCCCATTATTCTTCATTTTACTTGGCACTAAGGGGGCTGACTGTTTCCAACCATTTTTTTGTAGTTCATATCAATACCAGAGGAAAGATATGATGAGTATAGGAAAAGCTCAGATTTTATTAAGGAATATATATTTCCGGGTGGATGCTTGCCTTCATTAGCTAGAATAACATCAGCCATGGCCACCTCATCGAGACTGTGGTACGAGCCATCAGTTTTAAACTAAATTCAACTGCTGATGCCATTGTTCTTTCTTCAAATTACTTTTCTGCAAAATGAACTTAAGTTTGTGTTTGCACAGTGTGGAGCACGTGGAAAATATTGGAATTCATTACTATCAAACACTTAAATACTGGAGAAAAAATTTCCTGGAGAAGCAGAGGTAAAAGTAACTTCAGAATTTTTCAAATTATTTTGCATCTTGTGGTGTCAGCTTCACCATGTTCTGCGAAGAAGAAACAACCTTCTAATACCAAAATTTAGGTTTTTTATGCGTTGATGGAAGACATGTTTTTTTTTTTCAAAATATTTATATGGCTGAACTAGGAGGCCTTTTTAACCTAATTGTTTTCACCTCCACTCCATCCATCAAGGATATTCCTAGCCTACCACTATGCGCTCTTACGCCTTAAATTATCACAGATGAATTTCATACAAAATAAAATATATAACTATACACAGTATTAATATAACAATTTGACCTGATATATGAACCATTTTAAGGAATATTTTTTTACACTTTGTTGATCATATTACATTTTGGAATTGGCTGTTAGGCAGTAATCTTTGATTACAACAGAGTAGGCATGAATAATGCTTGACATGATCCTGATCCGTGTGCCAAAGGAAAGAAGATAGTTGGCTTTAATAAATAATGATTTGATTTTTCCTATTCTCAGAAAATGGAAAGCATTCTATGTGATCATATCATAAAAATTTCTTAGCTGCGTTAACTAAAGTGTTGGAGAATCTTTCAGACCAATAATTATGGACACTGCTATAAGTCACATGCTATGATTTGTTCTGATAGTTTAGTAGTTTAACTGGTTTTCAGTATGATGAATAGATGCCCTTCCAGATACATTCATGTAGCAGGATGCATCTAAAGTTCGTGCAGAATCAAAATTAACATTCGCTCACCTCACCACTACCTAATTGATCAGACTTTCATTTGCAATAATTGTCATCAGAAGTTTCTGAAATCTATATCTTTCGTTTTGTTTATTTTTAACTTTCTTTTTTTCCAGTTGATAATCTCAGTGGCTGATTGTAGAATACAATTAAGCACTGTTTAATAAATAATGCATTGATTTCTCTGCAGAAAAATTATTTCCCTGGGATTCAATGACAAGTTCATCCGAACATGGGAGTATTATTTTGATTATTGTGCAGCTGGTTTCAAGACACATACACTTGGAAATTACCAGGTAAATCTCAAGATTGCAGGATTGTTATTCAAAGCTATAATATCAGTCACCTTCTCATTAAACTAATTTGGAGCATGCATATGCTAATTATCAATAAATCAATACTTGCGTAGAAATGTGATTTCCTCTGCAATGCAGGTTGTATTTTCACGTCCTGGGAACACTGTTGCACTAAGTAATCCATACAAAAGTTCTCCTTCAGCGCAGTGATTCCTTTCTGTGAAGGAAGATAGCACCATCACACTGAAGCCAGTCCAACCATTGTTTTCTCCCTGTTCTTGTTTTTTCTTTATTTAGTTAACTTCGATCATTTGTTGCCAGGGAGCTAAAAGTATATTATTTGATGCTAATTGAATCTCGCTGCAAATTCGAAGATGTCCCTCTTGAAATTAAGCTCTACAGTTTCTCCATTTACTTTTTCTTAATAATAATAATAATGCCATTCATCATCTCAGGATGATGGATTTTTATCCTTGGCAAAAACATTTCAACAGGCAAGCTTGTCTTGACAGCTAGCAGAATTACTGCTCTAGATATTGTCAAAGTAGAAAATCTTAATGAAACTTTATTTTTTTGTTCATTATATATAAGGAAAGAGGCACAATTAACTAAGCCTCTTTCCTCAATTAGCTCCTTGACTTAAGGAAGAGTAGCCACCCTATAGCTACCCTATAGTCATCTCCTTGACTTAAGGAAGAGTAGCTATCTATAGTCACCCTATAGCCACACTTCCTATGTTTTATATGAACACTGCTCATATTTTGACCTCTTCTATCCAGTTGGCTCTCCCATCCGCCTTGTGGCATTTAGTGATGCTGATTGGGTGGGTTGTCCTGATACCCGACGCTCTGTCACAAGGTGGTGCATGTTTCTTGGTGATTCCTTAATTTCTTGGAAAAGCAAGAAACAAGATCATGTTTCCAAATCCGAAATCTTACTGATGTCCCACGGGTTGAATATCGGGATTATCTGAATATATAAAAGAAAATATACTAAAAAATGACTCAAAAGAAGTAAAATACCTTTAATAACATATCTAAGAGTTCAACTCATAATCCTATGTGTTTTTTAATCAAACTATCCATTTTTCGCAAAAAAACCTAAAACAAAGGTTTCTTCCGAAATCTAATTCCAAATACATAACTCATAAAATTGATAATAATTCATCAAATAAGCTTCAATTATCCATCAAACCAATCTGAAATGCTATTATTTCACCTAGGGACCATTCTGAATTTTCTCATATTTTTAGGGTCAAATTGTAATTTTACCAAATTGAGTGACCAATTGAACTCCTCATAATTTCATAACAATACTGAAATTTTGCTCCTAATTCATCCTCAACTCTGTCCAAAATCTCCAATTTTACTCCAGGGACCAAACTGTAATTTTCCAAAGTTCATAGACTAAACTGTAATTTTCACAAAAATGACCAAAATAAATTTTTCATCATCTTCAACTTCAACCCAGAATTCCAGCAAGAGATTTTTGAAATTTCTCAACATTATTTCACCATTTATCAACATTCTCTTACACCAAACACATCAAATAACTTCAAAATCATCTACAATCAAACTAATTAAACCATTACCCAACACATTCAACCCTTAACATCTCTCTTAATTTATCAATCAAACCCAAATAAAATTCTCAAACCCTAACAATCAATACAAGCAAAAATCGTAACTAATAACCACATTTATACATATTAAAACATACACATTACCTTAATAACTATTTCTCCTTCTTTTCCCCTCCTCTTCTCTTTCCCTCTTTTCTCTTCTTCTTCTTCTTTCTTTCTCTCTTCCCGATTCTCTCTCTCAAATTTTCAGATTACTTCTCTTTTTCTTTTCTTTTCTATTTATATTTATTAGCTTGTACAATTACTACAACACCCTTAACCTAATTCTAAGCCACTAAAGACATTCATGTATTTTCCTTTTTAAAAATTTCAAAACACCACAAGCGCGCCATGAGATACTGGAAAATTAAGGTATCATCATTGGTGTGCTGGTTTAGCATCATTGAGACAGGATTTTTAAGCAATCATGAGTTGTATGTAATATTGCAGATAGACATGGTTCCACATTCAAGGCGACTCCGGATTCTATATGAGGTGAAAGTGCAAAATGCTTTCTCGTACAAAACAAAACAAAACGAAACAAAACAGTAAAGGTATCTATGAAGATTCTGTTCTTCATCCACCATCCCATCGAGGCCGGGAAAAAAACAAAAAAAGGGGGGGAGCTGAAGGGAAGGTTGGTAGTGACGATACATTTTCATCTGAACCTTTTTGGCTGGAAAAAGAATCAAGAATTAGAAATGATGGCGACTGGAGAGCTGAATTATATCATCTGAACCGGTTCATTTGGTATTTGACTTTTTGCTGCTGCAAATGTTAATGCTAAAAATAATTGAATGGAACCAGGGTGGGTGTGAATCATATTATAAGTGGAAATTATTATCCATCAT
This sequence comes from Salix purpurea, assembly GCA_027405865.1. NCBI lineage: Eukaryota > Viridiplantae > Streptophyta > Magnoliopsida > Malpighiales > Salicaceae > Salix > Salix purpurea. The sequence continues at coordinate 10,266,895 of CM050331.1, forward strand.
CATATTTTTTAATAGCTTACCTAATGAAGCTAGTTTAACTATCTAATCAAGTCAGTTAGTCTGCCCCTCAAATATATTATCCCTATGTCATGCGTTACTGTACAAAGCCCGCTGACCAATTCCAGATCAAGCGTTTCCTGGCATATTCTGTTCGTCAATTACTGTTTTGATCCCGTCAGACAGTTTCTATGCGCCCTTTTCCAGCCTTTTCTTTTTTCTAATTTGCGAGTAAAGATGGTGGTGAAGACTTAACAAATACAAAATAAAAAAAAAAAGGAAGGAGATATTACCTGTTTGAGAATTGAAAGAAGAAAGAATTTCTCGACTAGCATCTCCATTGACACCACACTTGCCCCCTTGTGTTTCGCATTGCTGACAATCGGGAGAAAGCCAAGTTAATAGAAGATCCTCACTGAGCTTAGATTATTTTTTTTTTATTCAAGGAAACTCTATCTCTAAAAAACACATTTTGTAGTTTAAGTGAGTAAGTAAAACTTTAATTGTCCCGGATTCTTATAAAAAATACACGTCCTGACTCGAACTTGAGACCTGCTATGCTGATCTCAAGTTTTTTTGTTATCATGCCACCCTCCTTGTTGACTTACTGAGCTTAGATGAGAACCCTTAATTGCAAAAACCCTTCACTGGGCCTAAATTAAATTCAATCACATCGAGGCTGGGAAAAAAACAAAAACAGGAGGCAATGACTATGTTCCTAATGTCTTCTTAGAATATAGGCTAAAAGGGAGTATCCAGCCCCATAATACAAATTTTGTAATCAAAACAGATATTTTCCCACCTAATTATAAAACAGATAATTGATTAAACAATTGGGTAACAGGTTCTTGCCATGCAACACAGCTAACTGATTAAGCCAACATACCGCAAGCTGCCAAATCCATCAGTCCACAAGATACCAGAATAATTGCCAAGAATCTGCAAACAAAAAACAAAAAAAGGCAGAATTCGCTTGTAAGCCTACATTATATAAGAAGGGCATCTAGCACGCCTCAAACTACTTATAAATGACTAGCAGAATAGATAGTGCAAACTACACTAGCTAGCTTTTAAGGGAGTGCCAGTTGCTGGTTCAGACCATCCTCACACATCCTGATAGCATTTTGCAAAGGTAATCAAGCTCGATCAATTCGATGAAATGTGTGTATGTTTATTTATCTACGAGTTGTCCTCCGCCTAACTTTTGTACAAATACTATCAAGCTTCATGAAATCTCTTCAGTATCCTCTTCTTTTTGAGACCTCAAGAGTTTGTGAAAATCCAACCAGTGCAGGAATAGGGTAACGTAAAGATGAAAGTAGCAGTGGTTGGTGCTGGTATTAGCGGACTTGTTTCAGCTTATGTTCTTGCAAAAGCTGGAGTTGAGGTTGTGCTCTACGAGAAAGATGATTACTTAGGCGCCCATGCCAAGACTGTCAGCTTCGATGGTGTTGATTTGGACCTCGGCTTCATGGTCTTCAACCGGGTACGTCACATATTCTTGTATGTTTTGAAGAAAGTGATGGACATTAAACATATCGCATTTAAATATCAAATTCATGGTATTTAATGAATAGTTTGGATACAAGACATACCTTGAACTTTCCCTTGCCAACGTTTTTGTCTGCATAAAAGTTGATTGTTCAGCGTTTTAGTTGTTTGGTTGTTCGTGTGAGCAAAAACTAGTTTACTCACATGCATCATGCTTGATTTTGTTTCTTAAAGTTACTATGTGGTCCTAGATAACCAAAGATTATTGATTTGGCCTGATAGCTTATGACAATTGAAGAACATTTATTTTTTATGTAAGCAATGTAGTAGTTATTGTTGCACACTAATGAGAAGGGTTGATTATTGACTTGGAGGGTATTGGCACCATGAACAGGTAACATATCCAAATATGGTGGAGTTCTTCGAGAACCTTGGAATAGATATGGAGTTATCGGACATGTCATTCTCAGTGAGCTTAGACGGAGGCCAGGGTCGTGAATGGGGTAGCAGAAATGGCCTGTACGGTTTGTTTGCACAGAAGAAGAATATGTTAAATCCGTACTTTTGGAAAATGATTCGAGAAATTACGAGGTTTAAGGATGATGTGCTCAGGTGAGCCATTCTCTTTTCAGATATTTTGTACAATTTGCATCAAGGCATTAAACTTATTCTCTGTCTAACATTAGCTGTTGACATCAAATAGCCATTCCATTTAATTAATTTTGCCTCACATGTTATTGTACCTCCAAGTTTTTCTTTTTGATATTGTGAAACTTCTTAAAGAACTATCTTATCTAAAAGTTTAAGTTGTTTAGGTGAGATCCCAGAATATAATTTATACTATTCTCTAACATACTCTCTCAAGTGAAAGCTTTTTGGGCTTCAAACTTGCACAAACTCATATTATCTTGTGCTTGATTTTTATCAAATAGAATGGGGCTGGTGAGATTCGAACTAGAGACCGCTGAGTCAACAAGATTCTGATACCATGTTAAGGAACCATCTCACCTAAAAATTGCTTAAACTCTTATGTGAGATGCCTCCTTAAAAAAGCTGACATAAGCCAAAGAACCAATCAATTGGATTCTATGGTGCAAAAACATGCCCCATGGCCTCCAGTTCATCATTCAAGGCTGAGCTGAACATGCATTTGGCAGGAATCATGGCAAATACCTTCTAGGACTTATCTGGCTTTTGATCTTCTAGTGTTATTTGTTGTATTGGCAGACGGACGCATACAGTTTGTGATTTGAGAATTCGATTCTGTTCAAGGATAAACTAGCCTTTTACTGCGCTAATGAACACCTCACTGTAATTTAAATGTTATCCTAATGTGAATGGCAACTAATTTTCTTTTCTTTTCTACTGCAGTTATCTTGAGATGCTTGAGAATAATCCAGATGTTGATAGGAATGAAACCCTAGGGAAATTCGTCAACTCACGAGGTTACTCTGAATTATTTCAGAAGGCTTATCTTGTGAGATCTATAGCACATATATATTCTGTCCCATTTTTTCATCCTTCCATTTAGGTTCTACTTTCGGTCTCCTTACTTGATGACACCGATGACGTTTCATATTTTAGATTCCTGTATGTCGTTCTATATGGACCTGCCCTTCAGAAGGAGTCATGAGCTTTTCAGCCTTCTCTGTGCTCTCATTTTTCCGGAATCACCATTTCCTCCAGGTAAGTGATGCTTGTTTTCTGAAATAAGTAGAATGCATATATTCAGCCAATACACGATGCTGTTATTGTTTAAAGAGAATCGCTCATCTTCTCCATTAAGCCATTTCTATATGCAATATTGGAGTTCTAGGAAAACAGATATATTAGGTGTTTCATTGATTATGCCCTGGTACTCTGCAGCTCTTTGGTCAACCTCAGTGGCTCACCGTCGCGCGGGGATCGCATTCTTATGTCAACAAGGTGCTCACTTGTTGCTTTCACACTACCAAACCATATTTCTTTCTTAACATTATCTGAATATTCGTTATTTTAATTAATGCCATTAGTTTTGAGCTGAAACGACATTCTTCTTGTGTTTAACTTCGTTCAATGTGGTAAAAAACTCAGGTCAGGGAAAAACTGGAAAGTTGGGGTTGCCAAATACGTACTGGATGTGAGATACAGGCTGTTTCAACTACAGACGAAGGTAGGCTGTAACAGTAATATTTAAGTTAAAAAGAAAAGGGGAAAATAAACTACAGGAAGTTGTTTAATTATTGATGAATAATACTTAGCTCCAGTAATTCTAATGGTAACATGAGAAGTATTTTAAGCAGGTTGTGCAGTTCTCCGTAGAGATGGCTTGCTAGAAATGTACAATGGGTGTGTAATGGCTGTCCATGCCCCAGATGCTCTGGAATTATTAGGAAAGCAAGCGACATTTGATGAGAAGAGAATACTTGGTGCTTTCCAATACAAGTATAGGTAATTATTTTTTATAATTACAAGTAAAAGTTGATGTAACTGTAAACTAGTTTAGTTCATTCGCTAAAGATTTGCAATCATTCTACTATTTCTATTGGCAGTGATATTTTCCTTCACCGTGATAAAAAGTTGATGCCCCAAAACTCAGCAGCATGGAGTGCATTGAATTTCTTAGGAAGTACTGACAATAAAGTCTGCCTGACATACTGGCTGAATGTGCTTCAGGTTTGTTTGTAATCAAGTCTCATAGTTTGGTAATAAGCCCATATTCCTCTATATATTCTGTTGTTTAAATATTGTATTTTGCTGCAGAATATTGATGAAAAAGGCATGCCTTTTCTTGTGACACTCAATCCAAATCATGCACCAGATCATACCTTGCTCAAGTGGTCAACTGGCCATCCCGTTCCATCTGTAGCTGCAACAAAAGCTTCGCTTGAGCTTGATCATATTCAAGGCAAGAGAAGAATTTGGTTTTGTGGAGCATACCAGGGTAAGTCTTTCGTTTGTAAAGAAGAAGAAAGGACAATAGAATAGATACAATGTTTGCTTATCAATAGAGCGTTTCATGTTGTATTTTCAGGTCATGGCTTCCATGAAGATGGCCTCAAGGTAGACATTGGTGCCCCTTAAGCTGCTTAATAGAGACAACCTCTATTTAGACACCTGTGTTTGTAGTGAAAAGAATTCCTTTTTTGTTTTATTTTTGGTCAATTTCCACACATCTTTTTGTTGGGAAGCTATAAAAGGAATCGTGCACTGATAAGTTCTCTTCTTTTCATGAACTCACTGAGCTCATTCATGTCTTCTTTTCATCAATTCACGATATTGGTGTTCTGCCATTGACAAGTTAGATATTACATTTCTTTGTATTTATTCCCATAAAGGAAACTGAAATTCTTTGTGTTTCTATCACACTTTGCAGTCAGGCATGGTTGCTGCACACGGTCTGCTTGGAAACAGCTGTGCCATTCTGAGCAATCCAAAACATATGGCACCTTCTATGTTAGAAACTGGGGCACGCCTTTTTGTTACTAGATTTCTTGGACATTATATCTCCACTGGCTGTTTGATGTGAGTTCACTTATAAAAAATAATTGCAATCGCTTCTTCTGTGTTGTTTTTATCTAGCATTTTGATGTTACGAAAACAGGCATGCAGAATGTGGGCTTTCTGCCGTTTAGCTCACCACTTTTCATCGCTTAATTTCCTGTTGGGAAATTGCTATTTTTTTCATATGTCCAAATCTTTAACTTTATTCTCATTTCTTCTATAAGCTTGTTTTTCCAGTCTTGAATCTTATTGATATTGTCAGTCCATACTAGATTATCCTCTCTTTTTTTCTATCAATATTTGGTGATATGACAGTTTGCTGGAGGAAGGTGGCACAGTTTTCTCCTTCAAGGGAACTTCAAAAAAATGTTCACTGAAAACTGTTTTGAAGGTTCACAATCCACAGTTTTACTGGAAGGTATGCTTCCAACCAAGTCAAATGCCACCTTGAGTTCCAAATAATCAATAGGAAAAAATGGGGCTGAATTGATATGCTATAAACACAAGTTTTTTTTTAGAATAATTTAAAGGTCTGATTCAAAATTGGGTTTTTTTCTCAGATAATGACACAGGCTGATTTAGGCCTAGCAGATGCATATATCAATGGTGATTTTTCGTTTGTTGACAAAGATGAAGGCCTTCTAAACCTTTTCATGGTGAGATAACTGATCTAAGCTATCTCTTGTGGATTGAATTTCAAAGAACTTTCTTTACTAATCTGTATTGTAGATTCTCATTTTAAATAGAGATGCTAATAAGTCTGCATCAAAGCTGAACAAGAAAAGGTATGCTATGACTGGTAGCTCTGAAAATATGATTTACAAGAGATTGATATTCTTGTTACTTTGTTTTCATCAAGTATTCTCCCCCTGTTTGTTTCAGGGGCTGGTGGACACCATTATTATTCACTGCCGGTATTGCATCTGCAAAATTTTTCATTCAGCATGTATCTAGGCAAAATACTCTTACTCAAGCTCGCCGAAATATCTCTCGTCATTATGACCTGGTATGAGATTGTTAAACTGCCACTCATTCAAAAACTCTCAGTTTCCCCAGTGGCCTTACATTTTGTTTAAACTTCTCTTTCTATGCCATATTGGATTTACGTTTATAATGTTGAAGCAGAGATTGAACTATTTAATGGAAAAACTATTTAATTTTTGAGATGAAGATGAGGGTGCCAAGATTTGAACAACGGACCATTTCATTAAGATGGTTTGGTTCTACACCATATTAATTGTCCCATCTAGCGAAAATCATAGCCTTAGTGTGTAGGCCTAACATTTTTTTCATTGTGATTTTCACCATGCCTTTAATGGAGATAGCAAAGTCGATTCCTCCACTCATCAGTGTATTTTGGCAATATCTAAAAAGAAGAGGGAGAAAAGCTAATGAAAATATTCAAATAAAAAGAAATGCTGGCTGCGATTCTTTGTGATCATATATATGTGAACATGCAATGTAATGGACTTGCCAAAACATTCACATTAAGCATTGTCAAAAGTTTTAGTTTCTAAGATTCATTTTGAACCTTGTTGAAGGAACAAAGAGAGGTTGTTGATTTCACTATATTTCCAGATATTTTCACTTCTGTGTGGTCTTGGAACTTTTTTGTTGTCAAAAGTGTAATTATTTGTGATACATATATGACTAGAAGCTTACATCCCTATCTGGCTGCGTCTCCAGAGTAATGAGCTTTTTGCACTGTTCTTGGATGAAACAATGACGTACTCCTGTGGAGTATTCAAGGTTGGAATCCCTATTTATTTATGATTTCATTTAAATTAATTCATGACAAAAAATAATCAATCCCTGGCATAATATGTTTATCTGACGATATGTTCATTTTTATGTGTTGTCTTTAAAGACAGAAGATGAAGATTTGAAAGCTGCACAAATGAGAAAAATATCCCTTCTAATCGAAAAAGTGAGCCTATAACTTAGATAATTTTGAACAATTTGACCAAGGTTGCTTGATACTCATGTCAACTTTTATGTTCTTACACCTGGCCAATCCAGGCTAGAATCAGTAAAGATCATGAAATTCTTGAGATTGGTTGTGGCTGGGGAACCTTGGCCATTGAAGTTGTCCAACGAACTGGATGTAAATACACTGGCATCACTCTATCTGAAGAACAGCTAAAATATGCAGAAATGAAAGTGAAGGAAGCTGGCCTCCAGGTACGAACTGGAAATTTGTTTTTACTAAAGCATAACATGGTTGTTTCTGAAATCAACTTGTTTTTTACACGAACCATGTTACCAGGACCGTATAGCATTTCAGCTCTGGGACTATCGCCAATTGCCCAAGACCCAAAAATATGACAGAATAATATCCTGGTGAGTTCTCTCACCGAAATTTTACATTCTGATCTTAGAATGTTGTACTAATACGATCACTTTAATGGCCCTCATCTTTCACTTGTACAGTGAAATGATAGAAGCTGTCGGCCATGAATACATGGAAGAGTTTTTTGGTTGCTGCGAGTCAGTATTGGCAGAAAATGGGATTCTTGTCCTACAGGTAATGAAAATATGGGATTTTTTTAATTTGTTTTGCTTATTTATGCCCCATTATTCTTCATTTTACCTGGCATTAAGGGGGCTGGCTGTTTCCAAACATTTTTTTGTAGTTCACATCATTACCAGAGGAAAGATATGATGAGTATAGGCAAAGCTCAGATTTTATTAAAGAATATATATTTCCTGGTGCATGCGTGCCTTCATTAGCTAGAATAACATCAGCCATGGCCGCCTCATCGAGACTGAGGTACGAGCCATCAGTTTTAAACTAAATTCAACTGCTGATGCCATTGTTCTTTCTTCAAATTACTTTTCTGCAAAATGAACTTAAGTTTGTGTTTGCACAGCGTGGAGCACGTGGAAAGTATTGGAATTCATTTCTATCACACACTTAAATACTGGAGAAATAATTTCCTGGAGAAGCAGAGGTAAAAGTAACCTGAGAATTTTTCAAATTATTTTGCAACTTGTGGTGTCAACTTGAATCAAAATTAACATTCGCTCACCTCACCACTACCTAATTGATCAGACTATTGCATTTGCAATATTTTCATCAGAAGTTTCTGAAATCTATATCTTTCGTTTTGTTTATTTTTAACTTTCTTTTTTTCCAGTTGATAATCTCAGTGGCTGATTGTAGAATACAATTAAGCACTGTTTAATAAATAATGCATTGATTTCTCTGCAGAAAAATTATTTCCCTGGGATTCAATGACAAGTTCATCCGAACATGGGAGTATTATTTTGATTATTGTGCAGCTGGTTTCAGGACACATACACTTGGAAACTACCAGGTAAATCTCAAGATTGCAGGATTGTTATTCAAAGCTATAATATCAGTCAACTTCTCATGAAACTAATTTGGAGCATGCATATGCTAATTATCAATAAATCAATACTTGCGTAGAAATGTGATTTCCTCTGCAATGCAGGTTGTATTTTCACGTCCTGGGAACACTGTTGCACTAAGTAATCCATTCAAGAGTTCTCCTTCAGAGTATTGATTCCTTTCTGTGAAGGAAGATAGCACCATCACACTGAAGCCAGTCCCTCTTGAAATTAAGTTCTACAGTTTCTGCATTTACTTGTTTTAATAATAATGTCATTCATCATCTCAGGATGATGGATTTTTATCCTTGGCAAAAACATTTCAACAGGCAAGCTTGTCTTGACAACTAGCAGAATTACTGCTCAAGATATATGATGATTGATGTATGATTGCTGATTGGTGCTGGCCTGCAACATTATTCAATTTCTCATCTGTTAATTATGAATCTTAGTGAAGGAAGATTTTTGTTACTATTTTGAGTTGCGTGAGGCGGCTCTTTGTATCCTTAATGTATCGATAGTTTTCAAAAACAAATCAATTTTTATTTAACCATTGAATAGTCTATTTTTAAAAAAAAAAATCTTGATTTTCTTTTAGGTTTATAAATGTTTTTTTGTAGAGATTATTGCATTTATGTACGGTGATTTATGCAGAAATAAAGGAGAAATATGGAATGATGAGTTTTGGTCAGATATTCAATAATTAAGAGTAACAAGATATCTTAAGAGCTCAATTTATTTAAAACATAAATTGGCATATTTTGTAGAGATTTTTTTTTTGTTTTTCATGGATTTAATAAAGGGATAGATTGCATGATGAATCTTTATTTAAAGGCAAATTGGAAGAAATTAGAGACGAATTAGAAATTGAATATAAAATACAAGGGCAAGTTGAATTAGTGCTTTGAAAAATTGATAAAACCCTTTCATGTTTAAAAACCTGTTTAGGAGAGTAAAGATTATTTTTCAATTTTTTCTTAAAAAAAATTATTTTTGACTAGTGCATCAAAACAGTTCAAAATTATCAAAGAAATTGATTTGAAGCAAAATTAAATTCAAAAGTTTTCACAAGTGCACTTCCAAACACTAAAAAATTACAAGATTATTTTCTGTAAAAAAAAAATAGCATGTTTATACCAAAAAATAGCAAACTGCTTTCTCATAAAACAGAAAAACATGGTTTTTACTTTCTACGAACACAAATCACAAGGTATCTATGAAAATTGTCCTACATCCACAATCACATCGAGGCTGGAAACACAAGCACAGAGGGTAGAAAAAACAAAAACAGGAGGGGGCAATGACCATGTTCTTAATGTCCTCGCACTTCACAGAATCACTAACCCACCGTTTTGCTATCACTTCAACTCCAAATGTACATCTTGCTAATAGTTGAACTGTAAAACTTACGGGGATACAGTCAAGTATAGTGTGAAGTATGCTTCTGCAAATCCATGCGCCATATCTTAAAAATAAGCACCTAATTATAAACGCCTGACCAACATTTTTCTAGCCAACCGGTAAATAGACGCAATACAGCTCAGAATAAGCTCCTAGATGTCAGACTCAAAAGGGAGTATCCAGCCCCATAATACAAATTTTGTAATCAAAACAGATATTTTTCCGCCTAATTATAAACAGATAACTTATTAAACAATTAGGTAACAGGAACTTGCCATGTAGCACAGCTAACTGATTAAGCCAACATACCGCCAAGCTGCCTGTCTAACAAATCCATCAGTCCCCAAGAAACCAGAATAATTGAGAAATTTATGACTTCAAATGCCAAGAATCTGCAAACAAACAAAAAATGTGGCAGTGGTGGCATCGCTAGCTTGGAAAAGCTTTTCTTGGGTTAATCACAAATCCAACTGACAAGTCCTCTTCACACTTCCATGCTGAACAAACCCCCACACTGAACAAACCCCCACTAGGAAGCTCGGGTTCAGCCATGAGTGGACCCTTTGACCTCACCTTAGAACTCGAGCATCTACTCCTGTACAACACAAGGGCAAATACAGGGGGGAAATGATTATGTCATCTTCAAAGTGTCAACTACCACTACGATTAACGCTACCCATTTACGAAGTGATCAACGAAGTGCTTATAGCTCCACTGCTATCAGTTAGAAACTCTCAAATCAATCTCTGTAAGCCTACTTGTCAAGTTAAAGTATGCATATCAAGTTCTAGAATTCGCTTCTAGTATCTTATTCCCAGTCAAAACAGATCAAAAGGTGCCCAATAGCAAGGAGAAAAAAGTAATACAGCTGAAACCAAACAAACACGCAGATATTATATGCGCAGTAGATTAAACACTAGGATAGAGAGCTGAAAAGTGCCAGAACAGCTAGCAGATGATTGTAAGCACGCTGATTTAAGAGCTACACTCAATAAGCAAACATTAAATAAGAAGGGCATCTAGCACGCCTTAAACTACTTATTATTGACTAGCAAAATAGATAGTGCAAACTACTGGGATTCAAGCAATCCAACCATTCCCATAGTGCATCATCCAATTTGAGCCACTCCCTGGTGCTGGGAGCAAGAAATCTTCAGAGAGCCTCATGAGAACAGCCGGACATGCTCGCTCACAAACAGAGATGAAGACCTGGTAGGCAACTTAGGTGTTCATGATCACTGCTGTTGGGCTTGTCGGGCCTGAGAACCACCATAACCAACACCATAACCATGAGGACCATTTGCTGGAGGACCGCCGTAATTTCCAGAAGTTTGTGATTGCTCTGATCTCCACGATGCATTTCCATACCCAGAGTTTCCATTTGCATCACCATATCCACTCCCCATGTAGCCGCCGCCACTACCCTGTAGCTCTGCCCCACCAGGACCACCAGCATTACTGTTTGAAGTGCCCCCAGAACGTCCTCCAACAGCACCATAACCAGCTGGATTCCCATAAGATCCATCATTTCCACCATAACCACCATACCCATAACCTTGATTCCCATACCCAGTGGCTCCACCAGGTGATTGACCAGCAGAAGCTGAACCAGGACCACTGCCAGCACCAGCATTTGAAGCACCCCAAGAAGCAGCACTCCCATAACCCATAGCACCATAGCCAGATGAACCTTGACTATTCCATGAACTTCTAGGTGCCCCAGGAGGACCACTAGCATAGCCAGGATTTGGAACATTAGGATTCCCATAGACTGCACCTGCAGGTCCCCCATAAGCAGCACCAGCTCCAGTATAGCTGCTATAACCACCATAACCAACACCATTATTGGCAGGACCATATCCATATCCAGCTGCATTATAGCCAGATGACCCATAAGGAGGAAAACCACCTCCAGTGCCTTGAGGCTGCATATACCTATTGGAATCCATTCGACCATCATATGAGTTTGTGTTTCCACCAGATGCACCATAGCTCTGGTAACTACCACCCATTGAGCGGCCACCCCCACCAGGATTGGCCTCTTTAGGAAGAGCCCGTTTTACTTCAACTTGCTTACCATTCAAATCGTGGAATGTTCTCTGTAACACCCGGTCAACTGCATCTTCAGAATCAAAGGAAATAAAACCAAATCCACGAGGTCGCTGGGTACTCTGGTCGTACATTATTACTACATCAGTTACAAGGCCAAAAGCTTCAAAATACTGGCGAAATCCTTCTTCAGTTAGAGTAGGAGGCAGTCCTCCAACAAATATCTTTTTGGTCCGAATATTTCCACCACTGCTGGTGTTTCTAGCAGGATTCAAGTTTCCAGCCCTGGCATTTGTTTGCTGCTCCTCTCTTGATAACGCCCTCTTTGCCTCAACCTGATAACCAAAGCAACTGGTTGGAAGGCAGGAATACAAAGTGAAAGCATGAAACTCGCTCATCATGCAGAATTCCCAAGATATTTCATTTGATCACAATCTTCTAAAACTTGTACAAGTATATTCATGTATGACAAGCCTAGTAACATCTCAAGAAATAAACAACTTTCACGAAGGTGCAGTCTATATGCATAAACTCATGTTATTAGACAATTTGATTTGGCAAAGAGCCAATCTTTAAGGATACTTGATTGGTGTCACAGTCACAACATCAACATAAGGTCAGAATCTCAACACAAAACTATTCGCATAAATCAATATACATGGTGCACTTGCGTGTCAAATCCCGGTACAGTAATAAAAAAAATCTTAACCCCACTAAATAAAGATGAATAGCTTCTTTGACAAACCTCTACAGTTGAGCAATTAGAAACAAGTAACCACAAACACAAATAACACCACTTCAAACAATCTGTACTCGCTGGAAAAAAAAACTAATAACAGGAAACTGTAGTATTTTATTGATTTATTTAGTGAATGGCTAAATATGTGCAATTTTGATTTGCAGGTCCTATTCAACAGCATTAAAAGATGCCTACCCGCCCTGCTGAATACTACTGCAATATATCAAATGGACTCACTACCAGTGCCTGAGCTTCAGAGGAGTCTGGAGATTTAACTCGCCTGAATAATAAAATTACCATGCTGGAACACAAATCCAGAGATGGGATCATGCTTGGAAATAGGCTTATTATCGTTGATTAATATTTCTATAGTTTATCAAGCTCTACTACATTTACAATGTCCATAAACCTAGTGGAAATTCAAAGAAGACACAAGTTAACAATTCACAGGAGTCGATTTCTCTGTTTCTTGTCACATGGAATACAGCCTTAGAGGCGGAAACATTATAAGACGATCTCCATAGTTGTTTTTTTATTTATTTTTCCTTCAATTAACTCAGTTGAGCAACTCAGAAGCAGCATGTGTATCATAAACCCATTTGCATATACAACTAAATTATACAAAATCAATCTGAAACCAACGGCCAGTAACACCATACCCCATAAAATTGCTACCATAAAGCAAGAGCTCAAGAACCCTAATATCACAAAAAAAATGCAATAGCTATATCTCAATAAAGCCAAGAACCAAACAAAATCAAACCCAGGAAAATAAAACCATTGCCGAGAAAGCACGGAAAAAGCCTTAAAAGGTTAAAAAAAAAAAAAAGAAGCTTTAACTCACCGTTCTACCATCAATAGTGTGCGTATCTTGAAGAACCCTATCGAGAACGGAAGGTTCTGCAAAAACGACAAAGCCAAAGCCTCTAGGCCTACCAGTGGTCTTGTCTTTCATAACGACAGTCTGCAAAACATCGCCGTATTGCGTAAAATATTCTCCGAGCTTCTCCTCTGACGTCTCCCATGAAATTCCTCCAATAAATAGCTTTCCCTGATCTGAATCCATTGCTTATACTATTACTTAGATACGTAGACAAAACTATGGATGAGTCCCTCCCTCTCTCTCCTTGAATTAGGTTTTTTTTTGGATTTTTAATTTTGGAGGGTCTTGAGCATTTTTGGTGGAAAAAAAATTCGAGGGTTTGGTTATGGTGGCGACTTTTGTAGAGGAAAGTTTTATGGTTATAGAAAGAGGGGGCTGGGGCGGGGAGGGAAGTATGATAATGTGAGATTACGCGATTTAGATTCATATGGACGGTTGTGATTTGGTGTGGTATTTTTTTCTTTTTTTTGGACCTTGTCGTTTTTGCAATTTAATGCATCATGGTTACCACCCGTTGCAACGGGCCATTTGGGGAACCTCTATAGAATTAAATCCACGAGTAAATTTTAAATACAAATTAATAAAGTCTGGCAATAAAATATCTGAACTAATCGGCATAATTACTTTTATTTAAAAAAATAAAGCTAATTATTTAACAAGTCTCGAGATAAAGAAAATATAAATTATAAGAGAGTAAAAAATAAAGTTAATTATTTAACAAGTCTCGAGATAAAAGTTAATTATTTACTTTTATAGAGGTTATAAATTTGTAGTTTTTATTTTTTTAAAAATGGTATTTTTATCATTTTGTACTTAACCTATTAGCCGTCATTTTTACCTTATCTTCATTTTTTGTTGTCATTTTTTTAGTTTTTTTTCTTTACATGTTTTTTTTGGAAAGAAAATATATTATTTTTTATTCCCTACACTTTGATTATTTATCATTATATACTTGATATATTTATACTATTTTTTTTGTTCTTATCTTCATTCTTTTGTAATATGTGTTTTACTTTTTTCTGGTTTTCTTTACACTTTTATTTTATTTTATTTTATTTAGATATTATATAAAAAACTAAATAAATGGTATTTCATGGTAGCAATGACAATATTGATATTAACTAAAAAATAAATGTTGTGGATGTTTTATTAACTAGAAGATAAATATTGTGATTGTTTTATTGTTTGGAACATTATGGACCGTGAGATAATGCATTGTGGATTGCAACCAGGTGTCGACCACTCTGCACTTAATGAACCTGTTGTGTTTTATTTTTTCTGGGGGCGTATTTGTTTTTTTTTAACTTCTCTTGAGCATACGTGTGTGTCTTGGGTGTATTTCTTCGGGCAGAGGGGACAGGGGTTGTTTTTTGTTGAGACCAATTCAGGCATGTGATGGGAGTTTCTAGCCTGTTTTCGATTTGATCTAGTGTTGGCGTGCGGTGGTTGTCTCGGCTAGCTTGGCTTGTTCGATTGGTGCATCAAGGGTATGTTTCTGGGCACTGCTTTGTATGGGTTGTGGGTTTGCTTGATGTAGTTTTTTAGGGTCGATCGGCTTTATGTTTGGTTTATTTGCTTTTATTTTGCTTCTTCTTTCCCAGTTTGTGATTTATGTATGTTGGGTACTGGGTAATTAATTTTATTGGGTTGGTATTGGTTGAGTTTAGTTGTTTTTATGTGATGGGTGTTGGGCAATTGATTTGATTCGGTTGGAATTGCTTGGGTTTTGTAATTTTGGTGTGTTGGGTAATTGGTTTAATTGGGTTAGGATTGGATGGTGTGTTCGGTTGTGTGTTGGTTTGATTCTCGATCGAATTTTAGGTTGTTTTCGTTTGATTCAATTGCGTTCAGGTGTCTTTTTTAGTTAATTGTTTCTGCTTTCTCTTCTTGTTTATTGTTTTGAGTTGTGTGGCTCTCTCCTATTCATAATGGTTTCGAGTCATAATCCCATTTCAAGCTTTGTTCCTCTAGGTTTAGAGAGGAGCTTGCTGTTGTGGTTTGACTTTGTTGATATTGTTTTGCCTTGGTTCTGTTGGTTGATTTTGTTGTTAGTGTTGTGTTCTGATTTGGTTTCTTTAGTTGATAGAGTTTCGTAATTTTATTTCATATGTTTTTTTTTTCTGTATATTTTGCAAGGTGATATGCTACTATTTTGACTTTTTTACTGTTGGTAGTTGGTGGGGTGGATTACGCTGACAGTCTTTATGGGTTGAGTTGTGTATTATATATTTACCGTTCTTATTTTTTGTTTTGGCTAGCTGTATGGTTTTGTTTTCTTTGTGGTTTGTTTGATGCCTTCTGTTTGCATTTGTTCATAGTTGTTTTGTGATTTGTTCTCATTTTTTGGATGTTGGTTTTTATGGTTCTAGTTTGCTTATTGTGTATTGTTGTTGCCAAGCTTTCAGTTGTTTTTATTGTGTTGCTCTGACTGCTTTTAAAGTATGTTATATATTTTTTTTATGGTTGTTTATTGGTTTATTGTTTTTGTTTGTGTTACTACTATTGTTTTTAATGTTGTTGTCATGGTTGTCAAAATCGCGATTTTGACACAACATGGAAAGGGGTTCAGAAACTCGGATCGTAAGATCGGATCGTAAAATCATACCTGAATTTTTCAGTACAAAAATCGTAAAATCACAGCTAAAATCGTGTAGGTAGAAAAATCGTAAAATCATAAGTAAAATATTTCTAAATACAATACAACATAATTATGGCTATAAAACTTCATTAGTTAAGGTTCATATATAATTCATAATAATTTAAAAATACATTACAAAACAATTATGTCCATAGAATTTCATTAGATAAAAACTAACAAATTTAAAATAAATATTTTGATGATATGCTATATAAATTAAAATCAATCTCATGTCCGTCATTTTCCTCGTTATTTTTAATACATTTATCAAAAGTTCTATTATTGAAAGGATTATCAGTACTAATACTGGTATCAACAGTCAACATTGATATTATTAGTACTAGCTCCAACTCCAATAAATTATTTCGACATTAGGATATGAAAATGATTTAAAAACATCAATTTTTTTTAATTTAAAGTAAAAAAAAAAATAAGTATAAATTTTAAAGTTAATATTATTGATTTTCAAGAGTGATTCCATGATATATATATATATATATAATTTTTATTTTTTATAAAATCAACATAACAATTTTATTTTTTTATAAAAAAATTTAATATATATATTAAAAAATTATATATATATATATATATATATATATATATATATATATATATATAATTTGTCCGATGTGGGACAATGCAATTTGTCCCACATCGGACAAATACTATTGTTCCTCAATTCTTCTCCAGTTAAATACTCTCCAGTCTCCACTCTCCACTCTTCAGCCGAGGCAGCAAAGTTTAAATGTTTCCTTCAATTATCCCACATCGGATAAATAATGAGAAGGTAATTTTTTTGTGTATAAATATAAGAGGTGAATCAGTGAATCATTTGGCTTTAAAATTATGAATTAGCCGGATCATAAAATTGGACCGATCCGATTTGATTTTACGATTTTGATCGATTTTGGTAGAGTTTGACCGAGTTTGACCAAAATCGATTTTTTTACCCGAGTTAACAAGGTTTGATGAGTTGACTCGTAAAATCGGACAACTCGCGATTTTGACAACCATGGTTGTTGTTGCTATTGTTGAGATACTGTGATGGTTGTTTCAATGTTTTTTGTATATGATATAGTGCTAATTGTTTGTTATTTTCTGTTGTTTTGGTGGTATTTTGGTTTGACTCTTTTTTTTTCTATTTTCATGTTTTTTTAATGTCTTTGTTTTGTGTTTTTTTATGTCATTTCTTTGTTGTTTTTCATGCTTCTTTGTTGTCTTTATCTTGCATTTTTTTCTTTCAATGCTTGGTTGTTTTGTTATGCTCTCTTGATTTGTTTTTGTGTTTTCTGTCATTGCCATTTTCATTGTGTTGTTTTTTATTTTGTTGTTTTCTTGAGGCAATTTTATTATCTTTGTTTTGCAATTTTCTTTATTAACGTCTAGGGTGTATGGGCTAGATGCATTTGCGTTTATTTGGTGGTAGGAGCCGTAGTTTTTTTTTTCAATAGTTTTTTTAAAAAAAAAAAATAGCACAATAATTAGGTTTTTTTGCGTTTGTTTTTAAAACATTATGTTTTATTTGTAGATTTACATGCATTTTCATGCCTTAATTTTGCATTTTCTATTTTAGTAGTTTACTGTTTAGGTTGGTTCTGTTTAAGTTTATTTCGGCCAGTGGAATTATTGATTTTTTTACTGCAAATATATGTGCGTGTGTTGTCTTAGTTTAGTTTTGCGGTTTCGAAATAAATCATTCTCGATGGTTCTCCAATGCTTATGCTTTAGTTAAAATATTGGTAGTTTTTTTTATATGACGCGATATTTGGTCGATTTTGGTTTTGCAATTTTATTTCAACCATTATGTTGTTTTTTTGCGACAATCTAATTGTCTTTGCATTGCAATTTTCTCTATTAGCGTCTAGGTGTTTGGGCTAGATGTGTTTATGATTTCGTGTGTGTTTTTTCTTAAGTCTTTGAAACTATTGATTTTTTCGAATATGAATATATGTGCACGTGTTGTCTTAGTTTGGTTTTGTTGTTTCGAAATAAATCATCTACGATGATTCTCTAACGTTGATGTTTTAGTCTTAATATTGGTAACTTTTTTTTGGATATGATGCAATATTTGTTCTTTTTTTGGTTTCTCAATTTTATTCAAGCCATTGTGTAGTTTTTTTGTTGATTTGTGTCGAAGTTTGATTGTCTTTGTTTTTGCAATTTTCTTTGTTGGCATCTAGATGTTTAGGCTGGATGTGCTTGGGTTTTTTTCCTTTTGAGTTGTTGATTTTTTTTTGTCAGTTGTTTTGTTGATTTTTGTTGAAGTTTGATTGTCTTTGTTTTTGCAATTTTCTTTGTTAGCATCTAGGTGTTTAGGTTGAATGTGCTTGGTTTTTTTGCCTTTTGAGTCGTTGATTTTTTCGTTAGTTTTTTTGAAAATAGGGCATAATATTTGGTCATTTTGTTTTGGATTTGTTTTTAAAGTGTTGTTTTTTTGTTGTTGTTTTCATGCAGTTTTATGGCTTAATTTTGCGTTTTCTATTTTAATAGCTTGTTGTTTGGTTGGTTGTGTTTGTGTTTTTTTTGGTTTGTGGAACTATTGTTTTCTTCGGCTGCGAAATATATGCGCATGTGTTGCCTTAGTTTGGTTTTACTGTTTCGAAATAAATCATCTGTGTTAGTTCTCCAATGTTGATTTTTAGTTAAACTACTAGCAAAATATTTTAGATATTATTATTTGGTCTTTTTTGGTTTCACAATTTTATTTAAACCATTATGTTATCTTATTATTGGTTTTTACGACAACTTAATTATCTTCGTTTTGCAATTTTGCTATGTTAGCGTCTAAGTGTTTGAGATGGATATGCATGGGTTTTTTTGTTGTTGAATCCTTTGAATTTTTCGGTAACTCACTTAGAACAATTTGGAACAGGATCCTCGATCACTTCGACAACCATGGTTGTAGGAGACTCATCGTTGATCCAGCCAAACATGTTTGCCCCAATAACACTAGCTAACAACACCCTGCTATCTCAACGTCAACAAAGCATCATTTTGGATGACACTAATAAAGGCAGCTACCACTCAAAAGCTAAGAAGGCTTTGACTTTTACCAATACCTATTCAGAAAAATCTTTTAGTTTTCTTTTATCACAAATATAATTATTGATTCAAATTTAATACTTTTAGTCAATGCAAAAAACTTTCATGAAATTTATTTCCTTGCATTGCCTACATTTTCATTTTCTTAAAATAGCTTGCTTATGCAATAATCTTTTTTCCTTTCTCAATCTTATAGTCATCTCAAGCAAAAAAACATTCATTCTTGATGAAAAAGACGAGCGAGTAGCTAAGAAATAGAAACAAACATTCTCCCCCATCAAAGGTTACTTTGCACACCAATCTTTTTTTGAATATTTGCAGCAATTTTTGGTTGATTGACATCAACTTTTTTCCATTTAATTTAATAGATTGCAGTGTTTTTTTTAAACAGAAAAATTAGCAAGAGGATGAAATGTCTCATTTTGAGGAGGGGTTTTGACTTCGTTCTTCACCTTGGCATCCTTTTTTTTTTTGCAATGACCCGCAAGTAGCATCGTTTGCGCTCTTTTGCAATGTTTTGTAACCCAGGGGCTAGATTGCAAAGAAGTGATTTGTGCTTGCACAGCAAACTCCAACTTAAAATTTACCATTGTTTGTTTCCTGGTCTATAACTTTTTATTGATTATATAATATAAGCTTATCGTTGTGGATTTAATGATCTGAAATTATATACACAAGCATGCTCGCGGCAGGACGCGAGCAATAGGGCTAGTATTTATTTATTACATGAAAAATTAGTTTGAGATTAACAAATATGATTTATACTATATTTTATTATATATAGATATCGGCTTTTGTTTTATGAAATCAAAATCACATGTCAATAGAACTTACACACTAATTATTTTGCGTTAAAAGAAAAAATATTCTACCTGCAATTAAGCAAGTAAAATAGATGTTTTAATATTTTTTTATATATTAATAATTATTAATTAATTTAATTAAATGTAAATGTAGGCTGTTAAAATTAAATAAAAGCTTTGTTGTACAAAAACACAATAATATTATGTTGATGAAAGGGCTCAAGAAAACACTTTCTATTAAAGAGATGAACTATACCAAAACCCCTTTAAGAACATTTTGTTTTTTTACCATATTAGCCTTTTTGAATACAAATCTCAGACTGATTTTGTAGTGAAAACTCAGACAAGAAGAATGAGTGTTTATCACTGTATTTCAAAAATATTTTTGAAAAAAAAAATTATTTTTTATTTTAAATTAATTTTTTTTAGATTATTTTCATATGCTAATGTCAAAAATGAATTTAAAAAAAACATTATTTAAATATATTTTATAAATAAAAAATATTTTCAAAAACAATAATAAAGACTGATTTATTGTATTTAAATAAAGGACATATAATTGAATTCTACAAAACACACGAACTTCAAGTATTATTTGGAGAGAGTTTTGCATTATCTAATTAATAATAATAGTAATAATAGTAATAATAATAAGCAAAAGAAGAAACAAAGAGCCGCAATGTTTGATGGAGACAAAAGTAGTGTCATCACTTTCATCTATTCCTTTGTCTCAGCCTCTCTTAAATATTATTAATTAATGATAAAGCGATGGTCCTCCTCCTACTCCCGACCCACCACCGCCACCACTTCTAAACTACAATAATTAAACTCCAACGTTCCTATTTTCAAAACCCTTTGGAGCTCGAAATGGTTTTCAAATCATCTCGACAGCCTCCTTCTCTCCCTCTCTCTCTCTACTTTTAGCCAAACTCCACTCACCATTAACACCATCCTCTAATCCTCCGAGGTCTCTCTCAAACTGATGGGATGCTTTCTTGGCTGTTTCTGCTTGTCTTCTAAGAAAAAGCGTAGAAAACCGGGTTCTAGAGACCAAGTATGCTTGCTTCTTTTCAATTTTCTTTAATTACCATTTTTTTTACATTAAAACATATTACCATCTTTTTGTTTTATTTTACTATTGATGTTGCAGAAACTTGGTAGGTATGAACCTCTAGAATCTGTTTCTACAGATTTTGGCATAACAGGGAATTCCATAACATCTGAAGCTGAACTCAGGTCCCTCATCAATCCATTGTAGTCTCTGTAACTCATTTTTACCATTTTCTCCAATCATTTAATTTGCTGCTGTAATTTTCAGTTCTGTGGTTCTCTCTTTCTGTATTTATTTCGAGCTTGGTCAAGACTGGTTTCTTTGGTGTATTTATTATTATTATTATTATTATTATTGACAGCAAAAGACCTAAGTCATTGAACTATAAGGTTAGAAAGAAGGTGAGCTTCAATTTGAATGTTCAGACTTACGAGCCAATTCCAAAAGACGAGTGCAGAAATGGTTACTGGGAAAGTGACGAGGAAGAGACTGACAAATTTGCTGCAAAAGAAAGGGAATCTTCTTCTCTATCAGAAGGGGATTCATTCGCGTTCAAAATGGCATCTTATCCATCAAATTATAGATATAGAAACTGCGTTGACAGTTATGATGAAGAGTATGAAATGCCATATGAAGAAAGTGACTTGGATGATGAAGATGAAGAATTCGAAGAAGAAGATGATAACAATGGCTGCGAAATAGATGAATTGAGGGTAAATCAAAAGGATTTATTTGGACAATTCAGCTCCTTATCTGTGAGCTCACAGAACAGAAATTCTTTGACAAAGTTGGGAGAAGAGGGGACAACTGAAAATCTAAAGCCCCTCGGTGATTCAAATGAGGGAGGATTGAGATCGCGTCACTATGTTCATTCTGTGCTGAAACCAGTGGAAAATCTCAGTCAATGGAAAGCAGTGAAGGCAAAGGGAACACAACCACCAAAGCAACAGAGGAAAGAAAATGTAGCATCTGAGCAACACCCACCCCTTTGTTCACTCTCGAATATCAGCCACTCCACAGCCCTCGAGCAAGAACTTGCAGTTGATGCTAGCCTCTCAAACTGGGTAGTTCTTCCTAATTCTTACCAGAAGAAAACTGCATCCAATGATGCTGAAACCAATCCATCAAAGAAAAGATTGTTTGACAGGCCGATCTAAATGATGTTGAGACCAATCCCTCAAAGAAAAGCTTGAGACCAATTCTAATCGCACATTTAAACATTGCCAACTTGGAGACCTGCTACGAAAATCCCATTTTTTCTCTTCAAGATAGTGACAAATTCAAAAAATAAGAAGCAGAGAAAAACACATGGATCCAAGCTAGAGACCAATTTCCTGGAAATCTACCTCAGGTGAGAAAGCAAAAGCTAGAGACCAATTGTTCTCATATGAGGTTGGGATGTATCTATCCATAGAAACGCAGCAGGGGTCGTCTTGTTATTTCCTGTAGCCTGTACTGGGCAAGTGTTGGAACAATTTGGGATGTTGTGATTGTGTCCCTGGTTCTGATTTTTTGATCCACTTCTTGGTGTTGTTTTGAGTGTAAAGAAGCTGGGTTTTAACTGTCTTGTTCATCAACATCAATATTTTTTCTCTTTTTTTCAGTTACTGTTTGATTCAGAATCAGCACTAGCTGAACAACTCAATTTCAAATATCATCATTTGTAGTTTCTCACTTTCACAATCATTAAGTATATCCGAGCCGGGGCTAGTTTCTGGAGGATTGCATTCCGAGTTAATCCAAAGACATACAGAGGTTAAGGAGGCACATGTCAAATAATTTGTGGTTTTGTTTGTAGTAGAAGACAAAAAGTGGCCAGTAAAGGTTCTTACGATGGATGTAACACGTCTTCCAACACTGGCAAAATGGAGAAACACTTACAACAATAACTGTTTAAGTTGAGGATTTTCCTGTATATTACGATCCCGAAATTTCGGTTTGCGCAAGGAATTCTAAATCAAGATTCTGAGAAAGTTGTTGAAGTTACGCATCCCATCACAACTCAACGTAAACTAAAAGTTAATTGATATCCTATAACATATCGTGTGAGCTTGATCATCTTTGTTTCTGTCTGTTTCATTTCCCAGGACAAGATCCACCATTTCAAAGCTGCTTGTTTGAGAACTCACCGCAGAAGAAATCACCTAAAGCCCTACTTAAATTTCCCTCTGGCAAGCATTGCCAAAACATTGACAGGGATGGCAAGGTGCCTCACCTACAGCAAGAAGTTGAAAACCAATCCTTTCACACAATTAACAGGCTGTGGCTGGAGTGAATGCCCTACTAGATTATACAGCAGAAATCTACAGATCGATGTGCTGATGATATCTCTACATTATTGTACATAAGCAAGAATCTGCAGCATTCTCTTCATCAGAATCACCAGTATCACTGCAACCACAAATGGAAAACTGGAGATTGAGGGGTACAATAATAGTCAATTAACATTAGATCTATGAACAGAAGATAGTCAATGCTCAGATAAATAACATCACAGGCTAATGAGTTTTTTTTATTGTGGACACACGTCGGTGTTTAATTTTTTTCCAATTGATTATGATTCATGAAGGCAACAAAGTAGATTTGAAGAGCTCAAAAGGTCACCTAATGCCTGGAACTGACCACAGATTTAACCAGTTGAGTGTTTCACCAGTTCATTAAAATAACTGGACAGTTAAAATGTGTGTTAGCTACTGATATTTTGATCGTAACACCAGTTAATTCCACACACATTAATACCACAGTAGAGAGCAGGTCGACTTGAGAAGTTCCAAATGACGCAGCAATAGAGACATTACCAACATAACATGGTTTTTCTACAGATAGAAGCAACGGGTTCTTGTTCCAGAGGAATAAATGACTTCAGTTTCTTTTTTCAGATTCTTTTCTTATCTTGACTTTCATTTTACTCAGATCCTTCTTACAAGTCTCACCCTTGCTTGTAAGGAGGCATATGGCAACAATGGCCTCTTTTTGAATATCAATTAAACATCCGGAGAGAATATTGTAATATGAATCAGCAGATAATACCTAGTAAAACTACATGAGATGTGAGGGACAGGTTGAATCATCCACCAAATCAGAGTGGTTGACAACGACCAAAGTGTTGATGTTTACATCC
The DNA here is from genome assembly GCA_027405865.1 of Salix purpurea. NCBI lineage: Eukaryota > Viridiplantae > Streptophyta > Magnoliopsida > Malpighiales > Salicaceae > Salix > Salix purpurea. The sequence continues at coordinate 10,290,947 of CM050331.1, forward strand.
ACACTCAACTGCACTGAATCAACTGAACCAAAGGGGTCTTATCAAAACCCACCATAAAACTACTATTAGCCACCTTCTTTTTGGGAGATGCAATGGAGAGACTTTTTAATGTTACTAAGAAGAAAAAAGAAAAAAAAAGAATACTGTGTCATCTTATGAGAGAATTTTGTTTCTTCATGGAACCTTGCAAGGATACTAGACAGAGGGAAAGGAAAGTCTGGCACTAGATTACTAACATGATCCACAATATAATGAAAGCCAACGGAAAATCAACTGCTCTTATCAATAGCTAAAACTTCAGTGCAAATCTTTATTTCTTCCTTTTTTATATATTTACTTTATCGTATCATAACTGTAGTCCAAATAAGAGTAACGTTCTTAGCACAAATCGCTTCTTCAATAAAAATAAAGGTCACTTAAACGTACAATCAAACTAAAAGGACAGTGATTGAACCTGAAGGTTGAATGATCTTAAACACTGGATGGAAAACAGATCAATCAATTAAAATTTAAGGACTCCCACAACCGACTTAAATAAAAATCTACGTTTCACAGTAACTCCAGAAAAAGTTAAATAATTTTTGTTTGAAGTTTCCAACATTATAATGATAATATCCCCTCCTCCTCCTCATTGCTAAACGGGCTTTTCCTTTTGATTCTAGATGAAGAAGAGATAGGCAAGAACTTGAGCGATATATCCAATGCAAAACACAACAGGAGTGGTTGTTCAAAGATTACAAGAAAATTGGCTTCATAAGTGATAACTTATGTCATAAGGCTTCCAAACTAAATACAAAGTAATTTGTTATGTTTCGGTAGATGGGAGTGACCAAGAATTAAAAAAGGAATACAGACTCAAGAGGGTCAAGCTCTGCTCATTCCACAGCAACTTGACCCCCTTATTCCCGATCCTTAATTAGAGTTCGTTCCAGAAATACTTGCTTAGTATGTGTGGAACTTGCATAATGTTCATACTTCATACAGATGCACTTCTTCTCGAATTGAGGAAAAGTTTAGGAACTCAAATCCAAAATAAGTCATCAAAATGCTTGAAAATAACTTAAAAACTGCCAGGATAATTCACCCAGCATGTATCAATTAATCTGAAGCTTATCTGCTTATAGATGATCAAGCATAGCCAGATCATACGCCCATAAATGCAGTTGCCCAACAACTTTTCTTTTTGATGATTAAATCATAACTAGTTTCCAAAAATGAAAACCTCATAACTCAACTTCTGAATCAAATATCAGATAACAACAAAAGCAGAACCAGAACAGTAAATAATGCCAAAACTATGAAATTACCTGCGTTCGAATTCAAAAACCTCCTCAAGCTTATTCCCGTTATTATCATTCCACTGAACTTTTCTCCTGACTTTGTCTGGATTTCTTGACATCCCACCTTTCCTAGGAGGCAACAAAGTCTTGTGCTCACTATAATCTTCTCCATTCTCTTCAACATCCTCCTCAACTTTTGGCGAGTCTAGAGTCATCTCGCTTATTAATCCATTAGCATCCTTATCAACATTCTTTTCCATTGACTACTACAAATTTACACCACAACCCAAAAAAGCACAAACAATGCTATCAAAAAAACAACTTTCTCAATAAAAATGGCATATCTAACGTAAAAAACACCAGCCCAGATTTCCAAACATCAAGAATTAACAAACCCTATCCCCGAAATCCCAACCTTTTGCGTGGTTAAGGCTGTTTTGATAGGGTATTGATAATTAAGATACAAGGTCAACGCTCATTTTTTACACGATGAAGCTCTGAATTGGGTTGGGAAAATATATATAATCAAGAAGTCTAAAAGAGAAGGGATAAAAAGGAGGAGTCATCGAGAGTAGGAGGAGGAAAAAACATTGCTTTCCCGTGACGGAAAAACTAGAGCTTTGAAAAGAAAAGAGTCTTGCTATGCTAAATTGCTAATTAGTAGATAGCCGTATGAAAAAGGAAACGAACTTTAAGACGGAGAAAATAAGATTAATCGTTCAAAAAAGCAGATCAAACAAGAGAGAAAACGAGACCATTTAATTTAAATTTTTAATCAAAATAAAAAATAAGCCCAAGATTGATTTTTTTGAGGAACCCAAGACACAGTAATTCTTGTTTCCTCCCTCATATAAATTAGACAAGACTCCTCGAGACCCTTTTATGGGTTTTTTCCCTCTTGATTATTATTACCATTGGTCTGTTATTGTTTTTTGAAGAGTGGAAAGGAGAGGAGATACGACCGCTGTCAGTGATTGACAGGGACGACCTGACCATGAAGTGGTTGATGGTGGACGTTAGTTAAATCTCGTTATGATATAGTTATCCACGTGGGATACTATGATTAGTTAAGGGTCTTGGTGATGTCTGAAGTGGAGACAATTTCGACGGGGGTGCTTTGATTTTGATGATCATTCTGATACCATCCGATCCGATTGTGTTTTGTTGGGTTTTGGCTTTGATAAATTGTTAGATAAGAAAATAACGTGATGGTCTTTATAAAATTACAGATCAATCAAGAAAATTTATATAAATCATTAACCATCAATTTTGTTAATAATATTTAAAATATAAATCTTATCACATTTAATACCAGATTGTAAATTAAATAATTAACAGTGCGTCAATCATAAAATGATTCAATTAAATTTAATTATATGTAAGATTTTTATTGATTTATGCTAAATGATGAATAAGATTCATCTAATAATTTATATATTTTAAACGAAATTTAATACTGTAGAAAGTAGAGAATAAAGAGATTGAATTCTGAATAATGTGTATATTACTCATTGATGAGCTGAATACTTATACAAGTATTTGTAACAATAAAGTAGACATAAGGTTTGTGTGTGTGCTGATTGTACAATGTAACTGATTTACATAACAATAATAATAACTGAAAAGCTTAACTAATTACAGCATCTTCAACAAATACAAAGTGCTTATTTTGTATAATCTCGAATATCAAGATTTAAAGTTTTTTTTAATTGAATTCTAAATTTTATTAGAGAATAATATAAAATATAAATTATATTTTAGGAACTCATCTAATAGTTTAAGCTTTTATATTAATTGATTCAAACATATTATCAGAATTTTCTTAACCCAGCGATCACGAGTTCAAATCTCACAACTTTTAATCTATTTGATAAAAATTAAACACTAGATAATATGAATTTATATGTAAGTTTCAATCTTAAAAAGTTTTCACTCGAAGGGAGGTGTTAGAGAATAATATAAATTATATTATGAGATTTCATTTAACAGCTTAAGCTTTTAGATGAGCTGTTTTATTAATAGATTTAGTGTGTTTTATATATTGTAATATAATATATTTTAAAAATAATAATTTTTACTTGAAAATATAATAAATATTCTATATTTTAGACAGATTTTTTATATTATATTTGAGAGTTTATTTACTTTCTTTATCTCTTTCTTTTAAAAAAAAAAAGATTTGCTCTCTATTGATTTTGTATTTAAATTTTTTTTATGCTGATGCAAAGCATTCACGGTTCAGAAGAAAAGGGAAAGAACAGAGAGGAAACATTAAAAATACAAAGAGAGGCATTGTCGTATTATCATTATGGAAGGGATATTCATTGTACACAAAACCTTTGGATTTGAAGTTTTTTTCTTTTCAACATGATTTTTTTTATTATTATCAAGTTGGTTGATAATAATTTGATTTTTTAATAAATAAAAAATATTATTAAAATAAAAAAGCAGGTGATATATACAACCAGACACAAGTTTGCTTACAGGTTTATCCAGTTAGCGTACTTCACAAACAACATAGTGACAAAGCAAGAAAGATGGAGAGACGATACGGAAATAACGGTAGGTCCTTGCTTCATGGTTCGCTAACAATGATCGCAAGATTTCAACTTGCTTTCTACTCAAAGTTCATAGATAAAGACAAAACCTTTGGATTTGAAGTTCCATAACTCAGTTCATTTCCGCCATTGTTGTGAGCTGAGGCTTGAGAGAAGGTTCTTCAGCATGGCAAGTTTTGAGAGGGTGTCCCCTGCACTCAAGGAGATCCTGCTCAAGTTATACCGGTAAGAACTTTTGATCCATCAAGATTCTCAGGGTAGAATTTCACTTGTCGCTAATCCTCATTTATCGTATCTGAGTTGATTGGATTTCTTTGTTTAATGGTAACTTCTGCTTACATGATGATTTATCATTGGCTCACCTGAAATAAAAGCAGGAAATTAGAAGAAAAAAATGTATGATAGGTTCTGTCTAATGGACTCCATGTAATAAGCCTCTGCCTCTACAGAACTATCTCAGTATATTTTTATACAGATAGGAAATGTTCTACGGATGCAACTCTAGATATTCAAGCTCTAGTGGCCGAGAAAAGGAAAAGGAAACTTACAAAATGCTAACCTTGAAAGCAGTAGGTTATGATTGCTCAGTTTTGAAATTGTATTCTTCTCCTTCACACTCCAAGCAAGCAAATATGCATCTCAAGTTGCATGGATGATCAGAAAAAACGATGATGAAAATTGATGTTCTTCCTTTCATGATAGTGCTGAGAAGCCTGTGGAGATTGATCATCACTTGTATGAGTTCGGGTCCGTGGAATACCATGTTCAGGTTAGTCTATTGCATTCTCAGTATGATAATTACAGATAACTTGTGTCAACTCACAATTCGGGTCGTGGATTACCGTGGAATGACTCAGCATCTGGAAATCTGCAGTTCTGGAAATAATTGAGATTAATGGCTGTGTGCCTGCTAAAAAAGGACATGCCTGCTATCTGTTAATTTGAGCAATCCTGAAATCTATAGGCTTTCAACCAAATTTTGCGAATTATTCTGGTAATCACCCTGTAATGTCCACAGTACTCAGCAGCTGATCCACAAAATAACTACCTGTCAATATCAACTCCACTACTGTCCCAGGGAGCCATGCCATCATATGGTTTGTCATCGTACTCTACGCAGATGGTAAAGCAAGTTTGCTCGGATGCTGTGGAGATTGTTGAACCTGCAAAAGAAGGATACCAGCTTACCCTGAAGATAAATTTTGCAAAGATTCCACGTGGAAAAGGTTTGCTACTTCTCCTAATCATCACGATAATATATATATATATATATATATATATATATATATATAAGAAGAGCTTATTGGTGCTTTGTGGCACATACCAGTGATGTCTTGAATTTAAGCATATTATTCCTTCTATTCACCCAAAAATTCGAGAGTGGGTTTCGGTATATTAAAGCATCAGTATGGAATATACAGAGAAAACTAGATTCAAACTATCAATCTACAAAAGAAAAAAGAAAATAAGCTAGAGCTTGAATGAGAAGAAAGGTGTGTAGATTCTTTATACAGACAAAAGATACAAGAACTACACGCAGTGAACCTGAGTTCAGGTGCTCAGCAAAGACAAATTAACAGACAAGGAAATACCAAACCACCCAAACTAGACATACAAACCTGTCATTTTGAATCTTTGATCAACTAGAGTACTAGATCAATGTACTACTGAGTTAGCTGTCCTCTTAAATATCAGTTTTCCTGTTTCTGCCAGTTCCACTATCCACAATCTCAGATTTGAAATCATCCATACCAAGTTTTCCGTGTCACTGAGAGTAGGAAGTAAAAAAGATTAGCTGATAATACTCCTGAAAAGAGTCAACTCTGAAAATAGTACCATTTGTTTAGATGGAGAGCTGAATCAATAATAAGTCAACATCCTAAAACTAATTAGAACTAGTGAAAAAGAAATTTTGTGCTCAATGACTTGTAATTAAAGCCCGTGTAATCTTCAAGATTTAGAGCATGAAATTAACATCATGATCTTCCTTATCCATGCATTTTGTAAGGAATGATAGAAGAAAATCTTAATAGGTAATGCTTATTTTTTTGTCTGTTTTCATACCATGCTTGTGAAAGTTCTGCACTTCATAATCATGCTGATACATATGTTCCTTTTCCAGACTATTTCAAAGTGATCACTCAAATTTCCTCAGTGCAAGCAGTTATACTATGTTCCCAGCTGAAAGAAATGTTGAGAAATGTCAATTCCCAGGATACATCCCAGGGAATGAATAAGCCAATTAAACTTGTCTATCACCCAAGAGAGCCCTTCTATGTCATCAGACAGGTAATTAATACCACTCAGGCAATCATCTTCTTCTAATTAAGGTTTCGATCCCTGAGGAACAATATTAGACTTCATATTTGACTACATGTTGCTAAATTGAAATAATAATTTTTTACTTGACAGCCACGAAAAATCACAGCAGTATTCCCATTGCGTTTTAAAGAGCACTCAGATGTAATTATAGCAACAGCCTTCTTCCAGGTTCGCAAAACGCTAAACGCCAGAGACTCTCATCTGATTTTTGGTTTGGTCCTGAAATTCTCTTCTAGTTGTTATTTAAAAAAACATGGTGTCTTCATTAGCCTCTCTCCTTTTCCTCTTCCAATAGGAACTCATGGATGTGGGTAGCTCAGAAAAATGGGCCAAAGCACCACCATGCACCTGGTCACCCATTCCTCCACCAGAACTGAGAGGAGAACCTTTAGAAGATTTAAGCACCAATGGAGGGTTTGTCTCTTTTGGTATTCCCTTGTTCATAACTGAAGACAAACCACAAATAGAGTAGCTTAAACAGCATTTCCATCATTTTGCAATGATTTTCAGTGAAAATAACAAAATTTATAACTTTGATACACAATATTTAGGCACTAAATTCATTGGTTTTGAAATTTTTCATATGGATATTTTAATAATAGCATTTTTTTTATCCTCCCCCTCTTAGACATGGTTATCAACATACAAGAAAAGGTTGAGCATGTTTAAGTTGACATATTTGCTTTCATATTGCCAGAGATTTCTTCACGCCATGTTGAAGATAAAAAACTAGACAAAACAGTATGGAGTCTGTTGAACTTCTATGCCTACGTGAAAAAACACGTCAAGGTAATATTTTCTTTTATTTATTTTCATTGAGGTTCTTTGCTGACATGATTTTCTCCAATAGTGCACCAGAGGTTTCATACAAAGAAGGATGCAAAAGCGTTTGGAAAGTTTGGTTGAGGTACTGAATAAAAACCTTAAACATAGGATTGATAACCGAAGAGCATTACAGTTTTTACTTCTTACTATTGAAAAATTAACTGTTTTGCATTTTGATTTTTGTTTTTCTTCCCCTGCACTCCAAATTGTAATTTTGGATCTGACCAAGCAACTCCACATTGCAAGAAAAGAAATCACGAGTCTATAATACATTAGCCCTCAACAAGAGGACAGTAAGACTAATTTTCTTACTGCAACTTGCAGGTCCTACACAAGGAAAAATTGGAAGAAAAAGAAGATGTAAAGTTTAAAGGTAAGGTTTTCAGGCCATTTATGTTATTACAGACAAAGCTAAAGAAAAGAACAAGAGCAAGTTCAATTTTGCTCCACATAGAGGCATCAGATGATGTCTCTTATGTTTTGATCGATTCAGGGCTGAGAAACTCCTAACCAACCCACAAGTTATTCCATCATCTAAATGGCAATTAGAGAAATACTAAAATAAGAATATATTATAAAACAATAATTTGTTGCTCATCAGCAGAATGACAACAAGAGAGTGAGTTAAGAAAGAAGTGACAAATAAATATTCTTTTACTTTTGGTTTACATTCACGTTTTGTTTGTGTTCCAGTACATGCAGAATGCCGGTATGTTGGAAAATTGGTCAGATTATCAAAACCAAAAAGTTTTAAGAGAAGATGTCGTGATTTAACCAGGAAGATCATGCAAATTCGTTTTCGGATTAAAATCCATGGATTTCGGCGTTTTCACAGACGATGGTTGACAATCCCAAATTTTTCTTCTCCGCTGCGATATACTAAGCTAGAATAATGTAAACTCCATTGTTAATATTCTTATTTGCAGTTTATGAGATGTACTTTTGTGCCTTATGTGAACTTCTATCCATGAATTTTAGAAGCCATAAAGCTGCATGTTACTCTGATCTACTAAGATTGTGACAATGGCAATAGAGCAAACTCAAAAGCCATCAGGCCTATTGTTAAATGTTTCTAATCTTATTAAAAACACCACTGTAATGGGAAGTCTGCAGTAATCAGTTAATCATACATACACAAACAGGAAAAAGAAAAGCAAGATTAGTTAAGCTCGTGCAACCTCCAGTAACATGACAGGTATTTTAATGTGTATAGCTAGACTTCAAAATCCTATATACATATTGAACTAAATCAAGAGGTCTGGGAAACTTACTTGAAACTTTCTTCCACTGACTTTGCTTTTCTGAAAGTCCAGCAACCAAGCCCCTTGTATACTTTCCTTGTTTTGCCGAACCGTGTAACACAAAAAAGATTAACTGTTCAGACATTATTTCTCTGGATGGTAGACTTGAATCTATAGTTGCCAGCAGATATGTACTCTGGTTTCACACAATCTAGTTTTTACTAATAGTTAAAGCTTCGGTTGCTATCTCCTTCCTGATAAGCATACCCTCTACATCAAAACTTCTAAGAAGACACCTGTAAGAAGGAAAGGTAACTATCATTATGTAGCTAGCAAAACCTGCTATGCAGGGCTGTAGAACCATAAATTTCCATCAGATGCACCTTTCTAGTTGAATTTCTCTTCAGCTTACTAGTGCCCCGACTAGAACATCGGAACATTGACATTGCAAATAACTCCTGTAGGATACACTACCTTGATCACCAAAAGACCTGAAGCTGCTGGTATATGTTTCTGCTATAGCCACTTAAGAGATGCTAGTTAAGATTTCTTATATGTGATGCCCCTTGAAGAATACTGAATCCTTTAAAGCTACAATATATATATATATACACAAATATAAGAAATTCAGAAATAAAATCCATTTCTTGTTTTTCCTCCTTGCAACTTCAACTCAAGTCATTTTCAATTTATTTATAGTCTTGACTCGTATAACCCTCAATCTTAAACTATTTGGACTCCTTTCCATGGATTACCATCCAGAAATATTCTTAGGTCAGGCTCTTTGTAAACTGTTATGATACTAAATCATTTTTGTTTTTTACTTTAGCCCATGACATTTTTCCATCCACCTCCTTATTCCATCTTAATACTTCAAATGTGATCACGTTCTTCATCAGTTTATTCAGATTTGATGTTGGATGTGAGAAGATTCTAGTTTCTCTTAAAGCTCCCTTCAGCAGGAGTCACCCCTACCATCCTGATTATGTACTCATTTCTTATCCAGATTTTAAAAGTGTATTTACACCCCTAACATCCATATTAATACTCTCATCCCTTCTATTACAGGACAATCACTCCACCTTACCAGCATATCTAGAGATGCATGCTATAAAGGACCTCCTCAACAACCTTCCCGATATATTTTTCTTAATCAGCCATACCTCCACCTTGATGAAAAAGGAAAAAGGTTGGTCATCCAAATTTCTTCAAGCAATCTTAGATTTGCAAGCTCGGCTTAAATATATCATATAAGGCCCTGATGCTTTCTACTTGCTTCCCTTTCCTGAAGTGGACAGTGACAGTTTAGCAAAATGGATAGGAAAAATCATGAAAGCGGAAAACAAACCAAACAGATAAGCAGAATGATAGTGGAGGAAAAGGTAAATAAATATACATCAATTTTTTTAAGAAAAGTCAAACTACCAAGAAATGATAAAAAAAAAAAAACCTTGATATGTTCCTGTAGGATGTAATGGCAACAGTTCCATTAATCTGATTTTAGTAAGCGAGAGGAAGAAATCTCCAAGGTTTCCTTCTGGAGATCATTATTGGAGACTACGCAGACATCAAAATACTGAACTTGTAGACGAGCATTTATAGGTCAAAAGCCAACATCATCATTTTCTGCTGAGAATTCTCTCAGTGAGAATATATTTGCCAATTTGACTTGTGTGTTACAGATAAATGTGGATGAAACCTAAACCACAAAAGGTAAAAAGTGCGTACACAGTATACACAAGCATGCATGAGTATTCTTGAGTGTGCGCGTGAAAGAGAAATTGACAAACAAAAGCATCAACAGATAGAAAGTGCTCATTTGTTTAAAAAGAAAAAAAAAAAAAAACCAGAATGTTAAAAAAAAAAAAAACTCATCATTCAAGGTAAAATGGTATCTTCTACAGGTCATGCAATGCTGCTTACAGGATACCAAAATTATCTTGATTTAAATCACAACTATTGTCTGACTTTTTCTTCTTTTATCTAGGGAGCCTTCAGAGAAGTCTTCCTTCAGTAGCGTGCTACATTATGAAACATGCTTAACATACTGATGTTGCTCCTGCATCACTTCCTCCTCTTCTGTACTTTGGATCCATCTCATGCTCCTACAGCCTTTTTTTTATAAAGCATCTTGCAAGTAGATCACTGAAAGGATAGTCACGTTCCATTTCTTTGCACTTTGATAGAAAAAATTGGAAGGGGGGCTATGACTTCAGCTTTCTACAACAAATATATTAAATAAAGGTTCCATGATACTCAAAGATTTAGTGTTTTGTGAGGAAGAGGTGTGTGAGAATGAGAAAAGGAGAGAAGCTATCCAGAAGAACAATAGCACATAAGTTCCACAGCTAAAAATACATGAATTGATAAGGCCATGATCCATCTGTGAATTCACACCATAGAGGTCCTTCAATTTTATCATATTCAGAATCTGAAAAATTCTAAAGAACTTCTAATTGGCATCGAAGAAATAAGAATCACAAATTAACTAGCTCCACTTTGTGTATTTTATCCACAAAAATAACAATTTATTCATCTTGAATGATAATAAAAAAAAAATCCATGAGATTTCTTCCCTAAATCCTGAATTCCATTGCAATATACTTTGTTTTGCTACTTTAGATGTTAATGGGATGAAATCTTAATTACTCACTGCAGAACTGAAAAAATTATAAAGCTTGCAGGTATTTACACCCAAATGAAAGAAAATATCAAAATCCACTTGTATAAAATGCTGAGATTTAAACACTTTGATCCCTTCAGAGGTCTAGAGAATCAGTGACCATTATCATCCAATTGAATAATAAGAAATACTGAAATGTCATTATTCATAACAACAATATGAAGTCATGAATTTGGGAGGAACACAAAAGCCTCCTTCAATTTGGAGGCCCTAATTATGCCACAAATGTTTAAAACCAATGCCAATAGGCAACCCCAGAACTGTTTCCCAAATATCTACTTGGTACTTATTGAATAACAAAGCAATAAGCAATAAGCAATAAGCAATAAGCAATAAGCCTTTACTCATAGGCAGAAACAGATATTGAAGCCCTTCCCAAATATATACATATTTCTTTTTGGGCCCTCAATATCTAAATCCTTTGCCTGCTCCTGCCCATTGGAGGAGGCAGGAAATGCTATTGATGCCAACGGGCTACCACAGCAACCTTTTCCAAATTTTGTCCTCTTGATACCTAATCTATGGAAACACATGTTAGTAAGGCAATTATAACAATCAATGCCTTTTCTATATTCCATACATTTCATAAAATGTACATGATCTTGAGACTGTTTCCAGCAATTATACCAGCAAATGGTAACATGTTAGAAATCCATCTTGTGTGTAAGTGGTCTTGCATCAACCTTCATTTTCACTTTTGGATACAGAATGCAAATAAACGAGCTCAAATTGCTTCAATGTTTGGCAGTCCATCTGTGTCTGTATTAGATTACGGGATACATTTTTTTACAGTACCTAATTGCAAGATAGAAAAGAGGAACTTGACTTTAGAAGCATCTCCTGCTAAACAAACGGAAAGAAAAAAATGCCAGCCGATTCTGTGGTAAGATATTAGCATGATGATTAGCTAAAAAAAAATACACTTCACTCCACCTCAAATTCAGGAAGCGTCCGCATCAAAGCACTCTCAGATTCTAGCCCTGCCAGCAAAGGACCACTTGCTTCACCGTGCCTCAAATTCCTATTACTTGACAGCAGTGCAAGCATCCCCAAACTCACAAGAAAGACCACAATTGCATGCCCAACAAACAACAAATTCACCAATGCCACACCCCTCAATCCATCTTCCTCAAGATCACACTTGAACTCAACATTTCCACTACCAGGAAAAATCTCAATCTTATGACACCCTTTCAAGCCAAAAACATCAGTATACAAACACAACCCAGCTTGCAAAAACCAAGTCCCTTTCAAAACCAACCCACAACACAAACAATACTCAGCGAAAAATGCACCAGGCCTAATAGCCAAATATAAACAGCAAAGCCCACAAACAAGACTCAGATTACCACACAGACCATAAACAGCCTCACCAACAAGACCAGAAGTGCCCTCACCAATCAAAGACCACTCTACAAAAAACAAAACCCCGCCAAACACGAACAGGAAATTATCAAGAATGACTAACGGACCAATGCTATCGCGTAAAACAAACAGAATTGCCAAAACCCAGTAGAGAAATAGAAGCAACGATTGATGCAAGAACGAGAAACGGTAAGTTACATGACCCGTACTAATAGAGAAGAAAAGAAAGATTAGAGAGAAAGAAGCAATCGGGAGGGCTACAGTGAGAGCATATAAATCAAGATTAATCCATTTGGGATCGGAGAGGTACCATGTTTTGGATCTAAAAAGAGATGGGTTTTTGAGGTAGAGAGAAGAGGAGCAAAAGAGACGTCGTATGCCAATAGGGAGAAGGAAAAGACTGGCACAGAAATGGGTAACGAGGGATGCCATTTCTTTCTCCTCTTCTGGTTTTTTAGTTTCCGTTGTTTGCTCTGGTCTCTGTTTGATTCTTTTAAGGTTTGGAGAAATGTTAAGACACGACACGTTCCAACTTGTTCTTCCAAGGCCAGATTTCTACGTCCTTTTTCCCGTTTCAAATTGTAGTGGGGGAGAAGATGTCATGTGCTCACTTCAACTATTGGGATTTGTTAATTATTATTTTTATTAATGTTGATATTTCACATTAAAATTAATAATTATATAATTTTTTAATAAATATCATATTAATAATTATAAAATTTGAGCTTGAGATCATGAGAAATAAATTCAAGAATCTTAAATCAGTACTATATGTTTGAATCTTATATCTTTTATCGAATTAAATTTATAGGAAAGTTAGGAACCTTGATGTAGGAAAGTTGACGGGGGAGACTTGCAAAAAAGAAAAAAGAATTTTAGTTTTGTTATGTGGGCGTATATATATGGTAACGTTGTGCAAGTATTTTTAGAAAATATATCAATGTATTATTATTTTTTATTTAAATATATATTATTATTTATATTTATATTTATATTTATGATATTAATATATCAAAGCACCAATTAATATCCATAAGATTTAGAAAAAATAAAAGGAGCTTGTTTAAAAATGAGGTTGAAATTATTTTTAAAATATTTTTTTGTTCAGAAATATTTTGAAATGATTTTAAAAAAATAATAATTGTGAGATCAATATATCAAGATGATTTAAAACACAAAAATAAATTAATTTCAAATAAATAATAAAAACATTTTTAAAACGTAATACATATGCGAGAATATCGGTTACTATGCCTAGGTGATCAAAATAGTATATATAATAGAGAAAATTACCCCATTACCCCACTATTCTATCGTTTAGTTGATTTTATACTTTACAACATCATTAGTGAATATAAAATAGATTAGACTATAGAAAGAAGAAGATTCTTGTAAGTAAGCCAATTTGAACGGGAACAGCCGATAAATTAGGCTAGAGCCGGTAGGAGAAGGGGGTTTGGAAAAAGAAGAATACAACACAAGCATGATGTTCACGTGCAGCCTGCCGGGTGTGGCATCCAAGAACTGAGGAATGGGAAATGCAATTTGAGTTTCCTTCCCGATTGCAGTAGTCTTATGGTCAAACACCACCAGCTCTCTTCTTTTTTCCATCTAATTATTAAACTCAACGTTCAGAATTATCCCATCAAAGCTCTTGCGTGTGGAAAAAAATGGTAGAATGAATGAGGGGCCGGTCCTAAGGAAAGAGCCAAAGATTCTAGGTCACGATTTTCTCCTCTAAATATATGGACCGTCAGTAATAATGGGATTTTTTTTATTATCTAAGGTGTTTGGATCAGTTTACACGTATCTTAACTAATTTTATAGGTTTTGAAGTTAATGATCATATAAACCTCTAATAATCATTATATTAACAATTAAAAGATTCAAACCTAAAAAAATCTCAGAAAAACAAATCTCTTAGCTTCAAACTTATTTCACTATCCTCGTACTATATGGTTATACATGTGTTTGTATGGTTATACATGTGTTTGGTCGGAGGTCTAAGGAAAAATCCAAGCTACCAAGCATGTGTGGTTCTTAATGCTCCAAGAAGCTCTTCCTCTCCCAACGTCCTCCAATTATAAACCAAAGGCTCTCGTATTCTCGCCAAAAAATATCATCCCTCTGCAAAAACATATAAAACCCGCACATCACAAGTTTTCTTGTAAAGCAAAAGAAAAACCGTCTAAATTTCAAAGAGAATAGCTCGAGCTTGAAAGAACTTGGAGCGTCTAGCAGCGGTCGGTGGTTTTTCGATGGCTACTTCAATTTCTGCGACCGGGTTTACGGGAGGTTTTGGGAGTTCAATCGGCGGTGAAGACTACGCCATGCTGGTCAAGTCGGTGCCGAGCCAAGTTAGAGTTGGAAAGCCGGTGAGACTGGCTCCCATGATGAAGAACGTTAATGAAGGAAAGGGTCTCTTTGCGCCTATCGTTGTCATCACGCGTCAAGTGGTTGGCAAGAAAAGGTTCAATCAGCTTAGAGGCAAAGCAATTGCCGTACACTCACAGGTTTAATTATTGCCTCCATCACCAGATTTTGTTTCACCGGTCATGAATTACGATGGTGTTAGTATTTTCTTTTCTATTGGCCTTCTAGAATAAGATTACTTTTGAGAAGAATTTATTGGCAAAGTTTAAGATAATGCAAACGCTAATAGTTTTCCTCGATTAATGATAACTCTTCTCCTATATATATATATATATATATAGATAGATAGATAGATAGATATACTCATGTGTTAACATGTCAAATGACTTTGTGAACAGGTGATTACCGAATTCTGCAAATCAATAGGAGCAGATCCAAAACAAAGGCAAGGACTGATTAGGTTGGCGAAGAAGAATGGGGAAAGACTTGGGTTCCTTGCCTAATTAAAGGATACGATTTCTAGTCCGCTGCACATTCGAGGACTTTCAGATGTGAACTCTCTCTTCATCCGGGTCCCCTAGGCTAGAATCACCATGTTAACGACACCGTATTCCTACTTCACTCTTCGTTTTACCTGTAATGTTGTCTTGAGATTATTAAAGAAATTGAAAACAGCAAAATTAGATCAAGCACGTCGCAGTTCCCAGCGGCCTTCACTTTAAGGTTACAGCCACCGATCACAAGGAATTCCTTCTGTTTTCTTTTCTTGAAAATCTCTGCACCCATTATGCTGCTGCAGTTGGTACGCTCATAAGCGATTCAAACATCATCGTTTCAAAAACTAAATCTATTCATGGAATAGCAAAACCCAATTACAAAAAATGATTGGAACTGTAGAAGTGGTGTTTCTTCTGCCGAGTATACTGGGCCCACAATATCTGGTAAAGTGAAAAAATATAATAATTCTCTCGCAAGCTCAATCTTGTCTAACACCAAAATTAAAGGAGCATCATCATATCATAACATCCATTAAGGATTTGTCATGTCAAAAGTACATTTCGCTTCTTGGTGTGGAACCATGCTAGAAAAACCACACCGCATGTCGCACGAACAGTCAATTGATTGCTTACACATTGTATCGGCTTTTGGCATTTCTTTCCCTTTTGGAATCATCCTGCAATTATCAAAATAGTGAGATTCGAGAACTAAATTTTATTAAAATCAGAAAATACCAGAAAACGAAGATTACATGGAAGCTGTAGGTGATCTTATCATTGACATCAATGATCTCCTTCCACTTCCTGCCAATGCTCATCTACATAACAAAATTCAAGTGTCAGAACCCTGTGCAAATGGGAGTGGTGTGAAAGGCTCCTGAACTCCCAAGCAAATGAGGGAAACAATAACTGATAAGCATGAAGCGTTTAGGGAGACAAAAGTGACACAGACAAGGCAAAGAACAACACGTCAGTGGGAACTGGTTTCCAGTAGAGCTTAATGAACCGGTGTATTAAATTCCAATGAGAAGTTTCCATTTGAACATTGTGTTGTGCTCTACATAAAAGAGATGTAAACAAGGGGGAAAATTGACAATAAAAAAAAGCCAAGATTCCAACTTGCTGTCACGAGCTATAAGCGGTAACAGATCCATAGCTATTTCATCTAGGATAAAGCATCAGAAGAAAATCATTGAATCTGTATGTTTGATAAGGTGGATACCAAAGGCATGTCAACATGCAAGAACATGAGACTGCATACGTATTCCCACAAGCAAGGAAAAGATCTGGAAATCACTTGTGAAAAAATGACGTTTTGAAAAGACCACAGCAAATAGAGTGGGGAAGGAGGGTCTGATACTTGTTAAGCAGAAAAACAAAATGGAGCTAAATTTGCTGTATATTGCAACTGCCATCCAAACACTGCCTAATCATATAGCTTTACTGGAACCTTCATCTCGCCATATGAACCTAAATTATAATCTATAATGAATAAAAAGGAGATAAAAGGTGAAAGAAAGTGTCAGACTCAAATGAAAGTCAGCAATCTAAGCACATGTTTTTGGGAGAATAAATTATAATTATTGGCATGCTTAACTATATCAACCAAGCATTACTGCACTATCAGGAGCAGTATTCGACTCCTTGTAAGTGCTCAGAATTCTTCGTCAGATTATATGCATGGATGAAATGACAGCAATTAGCAATGACAAACAGCTTGTGTGCTTCATATAAACAGTCATCCACATGTGCTAAAAGCAATATGCAGTATGTGTTCTCCAGTTAAACCATTACCACGGATACATAAACAAAGAAACCCCTGAGCTGCTATTCACCCATTGGCTATTTACACAATTAGCTAGTATAAAATCAGCCACTGCCGAGTAAAGCATTCATCAATATATGTTGATGCAAGAAACCGCATAGTCACCAAGATCCCCCGTTACATGCAAACTTTAATTATTTAGAAATATTAAGCGAATCACATATAATCGCATCAGTCTTCGAAACATGGGTGCATAGAAACCAGAGAATGCAGAAGAAATTTCCATTCACTGTAGGCAAAGAAAGCCAAGCACACCTCTCAATGAAATGCATATAATGTCTAAGGGCAGGTTCTGTGCATGGAACTGGTGCTTAAGGGACAATATAAGGCATTGAAATATTGGAAAAAATCTATAAGTTAAACCGAGAGAGGGAGAAAGAGAACCTGGGCAGCCTCATTGGCAGCAGCTTTAGTCCACAAAGCAAGTTTATCCTGCCTCTGACGCACACTTGCAACCACACCACAAATCTCATCAGCTTCATCAAATTGCTCCCCAATCAAAGCCATCATCTGTCCAATCATTTATTAAAAATAAGATAATCATGCTTATAATAAAAACAAGGGTAAAAATAAAAGAGTGAGAGGCGAGATGATTACGGTTTCAAGCCACATGGTATCCAAGTTGTCCTTTCTGCTAGAAGTAACAGACCACTTGCCTCCACTAGCACACACTGGATCTTCCCATTTGGGTTCGATCCCATCTTTAAATAAATGGAAATCAGCATTTCCAGGCAGCTTGCTTGGCTTAAATACCTGTTCATACAAACTGCAACAAAAAAATCAAGCAAAACCCTAACTAAAAATTAAAATCATGAAAAAACTCAAATCAATCAAATGAAGAACTAGCACTAGATAGATATAGATAGGTAGATAAAATTATTGAAAGAGAATGTGGATAAACGAGATACGTGCCACCAGAATTCTTCGACGGTATCGAAAGAGTAGACCTTGCGGAGAGAAGTACCCCAGGCGGCGCCCTGTTTGGATTGGTTGTCGAACCAAAATGTCCACTTCCTCTCAAGCTTATGCTTCTGCGTCTGCGGCTGCTCGGCCACCAGCTCTCCTGTCGTTGGTGCGTTTCCTTCAATACTAGCTTCATTTTCCGCCATTACTAACGATTTTTCTGCTCCTGGTGAGATATTTTTTTTCCCTGCAACTGCAATGCAGAACAAACGGAGGGCATCTCTATTTCTGTCCTGGTTTGTAATAATTGCCCTTCTTTATTGGGCCCTTTTCATTAGACAAGTGGGCTTTTGCAGTTTTCATGAGCCCATCTTTGGAAGATACTTTAAAAAAAAAAAAAACTGATCTGATTAGATAACTCCAACCCGTTAATAGAATCCACAACTCTGTCTATTCAAGTTGTTAAGCCTAACCAAGCTTTGAAATGCACCTTTGTTGTTAATTGTTCTTCATCTCTTACTTACATGTCCCCTATCTCTTTTGATCTTCACCCTGTCCCCCACACAGCTAAGTTAGAGTGTAGGGGCTTCTCAATGCCCTTGTTGCAAGGGATGAAGAAGGCTTCCTGTCTAAAGAAGCTAAACGACGATGTTTTGATGGGAGTTCATTCGAGAGTTGCGCCAGAATGAAAATGGGTTCTGAGGATATGACGCGTTAGAGGCAATGCAGGTGATTAAGAACGCAAGTATCAGAGACCTGCCCAGTTTCCTGACAATAATTTTAGAGTCAGAAGTGGAGACTTGGCCTTCGCTCTCTGCAGAAAATCAAATCTTCCAAGCCCTTGTCTAATGTCTGGAACTGGTAAGTTCATCAAGTATCATAGCATTATATGCAGGTGTATGATTATAAGCTCATGAAGCCCCAGCGCTTCGCTTTCTGCAGAAAATCAAATCTTCCAGGCTGCTTCTATCAGGGTTTATCACTACTTCAAGAAGCATAGTAAAATGGATTGGAAGGTTAGAAGACCACCACACTCTTGGGAATTCCCACAAAGCTGCTATTTGGTCTCGACCTTATCCCCAAATACTGTTGAACCTCATTCAATTCATCATCTTGGTCCCTCTATCGGACCAAAAGTATTTTCCTAAATCTTGCTTATGAGATAAAAAGAGTGTGAACAATAGTGTAATATATATCTTCTTTATTTTTCTTGTTTGAAAAATAGTGTAAAATATATAATAAAGTAAAACGGTAAGCTTAATAGATTTTATCAAAATATCATGCGACATAAAACCAAACATCAACCATCAGGCATCCGGGCTTTCCTATGTTAGGCCTACTTGGTAGTGTAAGAAACTTTGTGATACAGTTGGTGATGGTATTCGCAGCCCAAGGCGGTGTCCTGGAAAAATAGAAATATCCAGCACCTGGCACGACGGATTGACTTTTTTTTGAGGGATAGAAATTTAGATTAAAAGTTACTAGAAAACTTGAGATCAAAACCAGAATTATATCTTCCTTGCAAAAACTCCATACAGTTCATTGCTGTCTATAAAGCTCCAGACAAAATTTAGTCGAGATGTCATAAACAACTAAAATTAACCCTGCAAAAAGATATGCCTTAACTACGATATGATTCCCTAAGAAAAGGACCAGACAAAATTAAAGCTATTAAACGATGGCATTTGCTGCACTTGCAATCCTAGGCCATAGATCAGCACACTCCTTTCCAATAGGCCCGGTAATTGCTGAACCTGAAAGAAAGAGAAGGGGGAAATGTCATCATGAGAGAAACAAAGTAACCAGAGTTGTACATCTCAAAACCCTATAAGAATGGTGGCAGATGTTAGAGTAAAAATTGAAGGGTTGCAGTTATTACCTTTCATTTCTCCTTTAGGGTTCACTATGACACCAGCATTATCTGCCAAAAGAAAAGCTTCCGATTCAGGAACAAACAAATAATTTTTTATAATCCTTCAAGCAAAACAGCCATATATATAGCGTCCCATGGATATCAAATACAAAGTTGTGATAAGCTTAAATTTTACTTTTACAATATGGTGCAATCAGAACACACACACCCCACCTTGCCAGTAACAAAATAGATACATAGCTAAACATAATGCATATATTTCTAATGACTTTCAATTACAGTGGAATTTTTGCAACATCAACGGGAAAAATCATTTTCAAATGTATAAATGTTGGGTCCAAATGGAGCAGATATGCAAATTAAAAGACTCAGCAAATCTGTAACGAGGGACAACGTCAATTTATCAGACAAGTAACTGTATCAACCATTGTATTTGGGAGGATACCTGACATATGTCTGGTAACATGTCATGTTAGCATACAAAAACAACCGAATGAAACATGCCATGACAGCAATGAATTCATCTATTGGTACCAATGTGATCAAGTTGTTTGAATAATTAATTAACAAACCATATTCCAATGCAATACAGAGATACCTCTAGCTAAACTGATATAATATGCATGGCCCGGACTGGAAAGGGATGATAACACAAAACTAACATCCAGATTGGAGCAGATACAATCTTGCTGGGTATGGGAGGTGAAGAGAGAGTAATAAAAAAATTATCAGCAACACATCACCAGTGATAAATCATTCAAACACCACTTCAGGTATAGCTACGGTAGGAAACAGTTCAAATTGAGAGCTTCAATGAGAGTACATCCAATTGCAAAAGGTGTGATTCTACATAAGAGTTCACACTCGATAAAAATTCGATCAAGTTCAATATAGCTGAGAGGAGATACACGAGCATCATGACACTGGTTAACCAGTAAACACTATTCCATGTATGCTTGCGACCCATGCAATAGCCGAGAACATAAAAAAAAAAAAAAAAAAAAAAAAAAAAAAAAAAACAAGATGCGACACCTTCATAGAATTAACAAGACAAAGCAAATAAAAATGTCCAAGATTCACTCGAACAAAACTAAAGAGGCGCTCAGAGACATGAGAATCTACATGCGTTTATTTATTACAAAAATGGATCTGAGATGAATGTGTTATATAAGATTTTCAAACTATAAACTAATAACAAGCAATCAATTAAAAAAATAGAAAAATAGAACACGACGCATCAAAAAGGGGAACGATATCCAAGAAATAGAAATCGCAAAACACTTAGAATAAAAGAGGGGAAGAGAATGACCTTCAAAATACATGAAAACACCATCCTTTCGGCGCCAAGGCTTACGCTGCCTAACAATGACAGCTGGCATAACCTTCTTCCTGAGATCAGGCTTCCCCTTCTTGACAGTGGCCATAACCATGTCACCAACGCAAGCAGAAGGCAAGCGGTTCAAGCGACCCTTAATTCCCTTCACGGAGATGATGTAAAGATTCTTAGCACCAGTGTTATCAGCACAGTTCACTGTTGCTGCCACTGGCAGACCCAGCGACATCCTGAACTTGTTACCAGCTGATCCTCCACGTCCTGTATTTTCATTCAACCCACCAACAAGAATAAAAGTGTTAATGATCTAACTGTTAACAGAAACAAAAGAAGAGATCGGTGATGATTTGATTGTTAAGCAGAAACAAAAAAAAAATCTGTTATGATTTTGCTATGTTTTGCGTCATTTCCTATCAATTCAGAGAGTAAATAAATGTACAGAGTGTGAGTAGACGATAGAGAACTGACCTCGCTTCGACATCTTCGACTGCTGGAGGGAAATCGAAGAATGAGATTAGGGTTCGGGGACTTTATAAAGACGGCTTTCAGATTCTAGGGTTTTTGTTTACGGGCTTTCAGATTTCCGGCCATGTCCTTTTTAGTAAATAAAAGAGGGCCTCGTCAAATCGTGAGAGTAATTCATCAGACCCGATTCAGAAGCCTGGGCTCTATTAAAATTCGTGGGCCTGTCTCTCTTCTACAACAACTCTTATCGCCATGCAAAAACTACCCCTCGCTGCCCGAGTAAAATGGTGCTTCTTATTGTGGTCCAACAATATTTTTAAGAGTTTCTGAATTTTTTTAGATTTAGATTTTTATTAATTTCTTACCACTTTTATATAATAACTAGCAACTTGCCCGCGCGTTGCCGCGGGTAATTTTTTATATATAATTTAAAATAATTAAATCTACAATGATAAATTTATATGATATAAGTAAATAAAAATTATAGATTAAAAGATAAAAAGCTGAAAATTTTGAGTTGAGTTTCTCACGTAAGCATAGATTACATTTTTTAGAATATAGGTATTGCGTCAAAAACGATCACAAAAGAGCGCGCACTAACATTCGAAAAAAGAGCAACATCATAAGAAAAAAAAACTTACTGAAATCATTATTGTGCAGATAATAAAATTATACAAATCAATTAATAGAAGGAGCAAATAAAAGACTAAAGGGAACATGAAGCAATATTAATTTAAAATATTATAACAATAGCAACATCAGAGTCTTAACATTTAAAATTATTATTACCGCTAGAATAAAAACAATAAAAATTATTAAATTATACCGAGGGAAAAAAATAAAAAGCATGAACAAAACAGCAAGCAAGAAAAACCAATTAAAAATTATTATTATTATTATTATTATTATTGTGAAAGAATAAATAATCACTATTATTATAATATTAATAATAATCACTATTATTATTATTCTTATTATAATTATTATTATTATGTTAATAATGAAAGAAACAAAAATAAATGAAAGACTAAAAATATCCAAGAAACTTTAACAAAAGAAAAAAAATTATCATTGCTATTACTGGAAAAAAAATTTTTATCAAATTATCGGGAGGGAAAAATAACAACATAAGAGTAAGAATGAAAAATAATTAAATCATTATTATTATTATTATTATTATTATTATTATTATTATTATTATTATTATTATTATTGTGTTAAATACATTTATATATACATGGACAAAAGTAGGGATTATTCTAGAAATATAAAAAACATAAAAGTATAAGGGGTGAAATGAAAATCAAATATAAATGGATTAAATTTTTAAACATTGTCAAAGAATAAAAGAAATCAAATGAATTAATATTCAAAAAAAAATTCAAAGAATAAGGATCGAAATGAAAAATGACATATATAACAATCATTCTAACTGAAGCAGAAAATAAAAAAAAAATTACTTGGAGGACCAAAAAGAAATAATGACAATTTCTGGCATTTTAGAGAAAAATTAGAAGAAGAGGGACTGAAATCAAACTTTGCATATATTAGCAATTTCAATTGGAGGACCAAATCAAAGAAATCAAAACATCCGTACCGGAATAATTGAAGGAATAAAAAATAAATACAAAATCAAAACTATAAGGACTGAAATAAAACTTTCTTATATAATCAGTTTTAATTGAAGGGCACAATTGAGAATAATAAAACTTTAATTTGAATAAATCAGTAAGAAAAACAAAATCAAAACCGCAGGGACCAAAATGAACTTCACACCAACATTAAGGACTGGAGCCGACTTTGGAGGTGGAAGGAGAGAGAAAAGGGAGGCCGGAGATAAAACCGTCCGTCGCGGCTAAACCCGTCGCCTGTTGAGGGAACACGCCGAGACGGCGGATAGAGGACCTTCAGGCGCATCCTCTGGCACGGCGGAAGTGAATTTCTGACGCCGGAAGGACGCGTTCGCCTAGAACGGCGTTGGCGCGGCCAGGCGACGCGCCAGCTATCCCCTTGGCTAATGACCAAACGAACCCTGTTCCCACTGGTATTTACGAAAATACCGGGGGGGAAAAGACGCCGCAGCCCATGTTTACTGTGCAATTTTTTGTCTTTATCGGGGGCTTGTTTCGTCAGTGCACTGTGCACAAAAAAGTGAAAATCCGTCGGAGCCCCTCGCAACTGTGCTGTGTTTTGTCGTTTTCGGGGGTCAGAGGCGTCAATGCACTGTTCACATTGCGGCTATTAAAAAAAAAGCCAAAAATCAAAAATACCCCCATTAAATAAATACAAAACGCCTCAGCCTCAGACCCATTGTCGTCCCTGCACTGCCACAATCCACAGTGGATTGTGAGGGCAGCTACAGAGCAAAATCCACGCCATTTAGTGTGTTGGTAATATCAAAAATAAATTTATTTTAATATATTTTAAAACAAAAAATATTTTGAAAAATAATATTTATCACTCTCTCAGACATACAGTATATTTGGTCTCGTGGAAAAATATGAATTATATCCACACATCTAATTAAAATAAAATAAAGGAGAATCATATATGTCAACAAATAAAATAATCATTGATGATAATTAAATATAAAAAAATTATTAACATGATTCATTTACTCGATTCTAATTAATGACTGTATTTAAAAAAAAAAAAATAGTTAGTCAAATGACAGCAGAAATATCCATGCAAATAAAATTGGCTGGATAAAGTCAAAGAGAGAATATTTTACAAGGTTGCGCTTATCAGAAATGCTATCTAATTTTTTTTTTAAAAAAAAAAAAATTCAAATATATAAAACATAGAAAAATTAGAAAAAATATCTTGGTAAATTAAATACATACAAAATATTTGAAAACAATCACTATTTAAAAAGACAAAATATAAAATTTAAAGAATCAGAAAGAGAGGGTGGGAGTTCATTTAAATACCAAGTACTGAAATTTGAAGACAGGCAAATGTATTCTCGCATGATAAATTAATTAGTGAATTATCTGGTGATAAAAAAAGAGACCTTTTTTTAAGTTAGAGTTAAGTTTATGAAAGGGAAACTCCCTAAAATGGTAAACCAGGTAGTGCTTTAGCAGCTCGTTTTCATGCTCTTGATTCAAGAAAAGCTTCCGAAAATAGCTCCACAGATAGAGCTTGGACGAGGCTCATGTTCTTATCTTTCCAAAAGTAGGGTCATTTAGCTTCCTTTTGATTCTTCGACTCCAAGTAAAACAACCTACAACAAAAATCACCACCATGGGGGGAGACGATGCAGCTGGTTTTTTTAAGAATGGGAGTTCCTTGTCTGCTTGAATCTAGACCCGGTTAACAGAGCCATTTCTGTAGTTCTTCTAGAAGTTATGGTCTAGAGATGATGTGAAAAATGAAATTTTGTGAGAGAATTTTACAAGTTTACATGTTATGAGACAGCTCTCTGCTGTAATGTGACCCTTCTGTCAAGATCCAGCCATTCTTCCCCTGCCATTCTTCCCATCTAATTAAATCATCTTCACACAGCATGCTTTGACTGGCAGGCCCAGCATTCAATCAACCGATGAACGGAACCTCTTTTACGGTTTGCCAGTCAGATGCAGGGGCAAAGACTTGCTCTGCAAACAGGATGATCGAATCTAAAGCTTGATTAATGGAAGGAAGATGCCTGATCACGACAAGCTTGTTTTCCATGTTTCAATATCTGACATGTCGGTGCCTGCCTTGATCATGAAGATTTGCAATGTAATTTCCCCTGCACCGGAATAAAATCTGTCAAAAGACAACCTAGAGAAAGTTCTCTATAATACGTTTGGCAGAAAATCCAAGCTACCTATCACATCCTCATGTTTGGTTGAATACAAGACATTGCTACCCAGCTTCGCGCAATGTGTATACGCGGATAACTATAGATGACCTGCAAGGAAGAAACGATTCGGTAATCATGTATACCATCAAGATCAGGACATGACAAATACCTCAAACAGTTCCATTGTTCCAGTTAGTATTCACTTGAACTCATGCGAGTCAAATCATGTCTAGGTATAACAGTTTTAATGAATAAGCTGCTCCAAATTAAATCTCCTACCAACTCCTGTCCTGCTACTTTTTTTCCTGGTTCTGAGTGCTACCTTGTTATGGTCCCTGCCTTGTGATCTGGTTATGGGGCGATTTAATGTGAAATCTGTTGGCAGAGAATGGTGTTTCCCTGATCTCCTTCCTTTGGGACCTATTTTTGGAATTGTAAATAAAGGTGTATGGCTCAATGATAGAGAGAACCAATCGATCTCAATAAAACTAAAACATGAATTTCTGATTGATGATAAATGAAATGATCTTGCGTACAATTTAAAGGGATAGTTCAGTAACCAACTCCATGAAAGTTGGCTGCACTACTTGCACGATCTTACAAATAGAAATAACAAATGAATTAAATGACAACAACAGAAATTGAAATTTGCATAATAAAAATGTGCGTGAATCTGTCAACTGAATCTGCCACTTGTAGCATGCTGCATTAACGCCATCTTCAGTTTCCCGTGTCTTCATCCACGTCTCCTGAGTTTGAGCATCCAGCTCTCCCACGCCTCTTATACACTTTGATTCCTTCTATCTTCTTGTCCACGTGGTCCAGCTCCTTGTCCACGTTGTCTGGGTTCATAACACCACTCCCCCCATTAAAATGGCACTTGTCCGCAAGTGTAAACGAAGGAAAACGTGCCTGAAACGAAGACACATCCTCCCAAGAGGAATCAGCAGGGGACAACCCATCCCAATGCACTAAAACTTGCTTTTTGTTGTGAAACACCCGTGAATCTAAGATGGCCTTAGGGAGTGGTTGGATTTCGCCTTGGGTGATGACAGGTAGGGACGGCTCAATTTCAACAGAGTTTCCATGGAAGGGTTTGAGGCAAGAAACATGAAAAACAGGGTGTAATTTGGAATGGGATGGAAGTGTTAATTTGTAAGCCACAGTACCAATTTTAGCTTCAATGGGAAAAGGGCCATAATACCGTGGGGCAAGCTTGGAATATTTGGCAGAAGCAAGGCTAAGTTGACGGTATGGTTGTAATTTGAGTAACACGGGATCACCAATTTGAAAGTGTACTGGCCTATGCTTAGCATCATAGTGAGCCTTCATGGAATTTTGAGCTTGCAGCAAACGATTCCTGAGATCCTGTAGAACCAAGTCACGATTGAACAATTCTTGGTCCACTGATTCCAGCTTAGCTAAACCTGGACAATAAGATAACATTGTTGGGGGAGAACGCCCATAAACTACTTCGAAGGGAGTGGCTTTAAGAGAGGAATGATAGCTGGTGTTGTAGCAATACTCCACCCAAGGCAGCCATTGAGACCAGCGGCGAGGACGATCGCTGGTAAAACAGCGGAGATACATCTCGATGGTGCGATTGACTACTTCCGTTTGCCCATCACTTTGGGGGTGATAAGCTGAACTAAAAGCCAATTTAGTGCCACTCAAACGAAATAATTCAGTCCAAAACATACCAGTAAAGGTGACATCCCTATCGCTCACAATGGTTTCTGGTAATCCATGAAGTTTGAAGATGTTGGCAAAGAACAAACGGGCTACACTTACAGCAGTGTAAGGATGAGATAGAGGAATGAGATGTGCATACTTGGAGAAGCGGTCCACCACCACTAACAAGACTGATTTCCCTTGTGAAGCCGGAAGGCCTTCAATGAAGTCCATCGAAATGTCGGACCAAATTTGAAGAGGTATTGGCAATGGCTGGAGGAGGCCGGCTGGATGCAAATGCTCGGATTTGTGCTTCTGACAAACCACACACTGGCGCACGAAGGATTGAATGGCTGACTTCATTCCCTTCCAATAAAAATCTTTTGCCACACGGTGGAGGGTCTTCTGATAGCCCTCATGGCTGATGTCATGCAAGGCTGCGGTAATGGTTGGAACCAAGGGAGAGGTGTCCTGCAAGAAGACACGTTTTTTGAAGAAAATCAAGCCATCCTTGTATTCCCATGGGCCCACTGCTTCCCCTTGTTGAATATTACGCAGCACTACTTGTAATTCTGCCGAAGTCTGAATCTCCATCCGGACTGAATTGAAGAGAGGTATCAATGGCATAGAAATGGTCGAAAGACAAGACTGATCTTCCAAACAACGCGACAAGGCATCAGCCACAATATTGTGTTTACCTGCACGATATTCAACTGTAAAATCAAACCCCATTAATTTGCTTAACCAATGTTGCTGTGGGGAGGTAATGATGCGCTGGTCTAGCAAAAATTTGAGACTGTAATGATCCGTTCTGATGAGAAAATTTCGGCCCCACAAGTATGCACGCCAATGGCGAACTGCCTTTGCCAACCCAATGAGCTCTTTTTCATATGCCGGCAAACTTTTATAACGGCTTGCAAGTGGCCTGCTGAAATAAGCTATTGGTTGTCCATTTTGTTGCAACACCGCGCCCATGCCCGAATTCGAAGCATCACATTCCAAGATGAAAGTATTTGCGAAATCTGGAAGTGCCAACACAGGAGTGCAAGTCATAGCTTCCTTCAATTGCTCAAATGCCCGGGTCGCCTCTTCAGTCCAATTGAAAGAATCTTTGCGCAGCATAGATGTTAAAGGGCCTGCAATTGTGCCATAATTTTGCACAAATTTTCGGTAATAGCCTGTGAGCCCCAAAAATCCCCTTAAGCCGCGCACCGCGGTTGGTTTTGGCCATTCAATCACTGCTGCGATTTTGCTGTTGTCTACAGCAACCCCATCCTCCGAAATAATGTGCCCCAAATATTGCACTTGGCTTTGAGCCACACAACATTTAGATCGCTTGAGAAATAATTTAGTAGCAACAAGTATCTCAAACACAAGTTTCAAGTGAGCTAAATGATCCACCCAAGAATTGCTATAGACGAGAATATCGTCAAAAAATACAAGGATGAATTTACGCAAGTGCAACTGGAATACCTCATTCATTAAGGCTTGAAATGTGCTCGGAGCGTTGGTAAGGCTGAAAGGCATGACCAAAAACTCGAAGTGTCCATGATGTGTTTGGAAAGCTGTTTTCTCAATGTCCGTGGGATACATTCGGATTTGATGATACCCCGAGCGGAGGTCTAGTTTGGTGAAGAACTTTGCACCGTGCAACTCCTCCAATAACTCCTCAATCACAGGAATTGGAAATTTATCCTTGATTGTCTTGGAGTTTAAGGCCCTATAATCGACGCAGAATCGCCAAGTGTTGTCTGCTTTTGTAACCAGAAGTACTGGTGACGAATATGGAGATTGACTGGGTCGTATAATTCCCCTTGCTAACATATCTTTGCACTGCCGCTCAATTTCATCTTTTTGGGCGTGAGGATACCTATATGGGCGTACCACCACTGGGTGTGTACCCGACTCCAAATTTATGCGATGGTCAAAGGATCGCACTGGAGGGAGGCCCGTTGGTTCCTGAAATAAAGCTTCAAATGTCGTTAATAGCAACTGGAGATCGTCATTTAGAGACGAACTCAACTCTGCCACGTGAAGCTTCACTGGCGCCATTGATTGTGCACTGTCCGTTCCTTGCAATTCTATCACCCGTCCATTTTGCTTGAAAACCATCGACTTTGCCTTGAAATCCCATAGTATAGGACCCAAAGTCTGCAGCCAATTCACACCTAAAACAGCATCAATACCCGTTAATTGCAGCACATAAAAATCAATTGTAATCAATTGATTGCCCATCGTCACTGGTACATTCAAGCACTGCCCCGGACTTCTGATTGTGTTCCCATTAGCTACCATCACCTGCAATCCAGCTCTCTGTTCACAATGAAGTCCCAGCGTCTTTACCCATTGAGTTCCCAAGAAGCTGTGAGTGCTTCCGGAGTCGATAAGGATCAACAGGTGGTGTTCTCCGATGATGGCGTGAATCTTCATGGTTTTTCCCCCCAGCATTTTCGCCCATAATCGCATGTAATGAAATTTCGGGTTGAAATTCCTCTTCAACTTCATGGTCTTCCTCCTCTCCTTGGACAGATTCTTCGACTCCATCCAGCCAAAATAATCGTTTGCATTGATGCCCACGACTGTAAATTTCATCACAATTGAAACATAGTCCTCTTGCCCGTCGATCGTCCATCTCGGTTCGACTCAACCTTTTGAATGTTTTCGGGTTGGAAGAACCGGGGGCTGGAAGTGCTGCTAGCCTGAAGGCTGGTTGGGTGAACCGCCTGATTCCACCCCTCCTCTCATACAAACGTGCCAGACTCATGGCACTAATTAAATCCCTAGGTCTGTGTAATTCCACTTCAATTGCAATGTATTCCTGAAGCCCACTGATGAAAATCTCCAATTCTTGCTCAGTGGTAAGGGGGCCTGCTCTAGCTGCCAATTGCTCAAACTTCCTTTGGTAGTCTTCCACCGTGCTTCCCTGCCTGAGCTTCGAAAGTTCACCCAGTTTGCTGCTTTGAAGGGAAGGCCCAAAACGCAGATGACAATTGCGTTTGAATTCTTCCTAAGAGATGCCAGGACGATCCCTCTCCAGTTTGAGGAACCAAACTTGCGCATCTTCATCTAAGTGATAAGACGCAATCTCCACCTTCTCTTCTTCTGGGATGTGTTGATGCCGAAAGAAGTGATCACAACGACTCAGCCAAGCAAGCGGGTCATTTTTCCCATCATAAAGAGGGAATTCCAGCCTGCTATACCGTGGAAGTTGTGCCCTGCCTTCTGGGCGAAATCCTGCTTGAGGCTGCTCCCTTGGTGCCCGATTAGCAGAGTTGTTATCTCCCTGGTGAGTCTCAATTCTGGTTGCCGTCAATTCCCTAGAAAGTTCTTCAATTCGTGCTGAAAATTGCTCCCGCTCCAATCGATCATGGTGACGATGCTCTTGATACATTTTCATGAATGCCTCAAATTGAGCTTGAAGATTGTTTGAAGAATCACCCATAACTTCAGGCCCTGATACCAAGTTGTTATGGTCCCTGCCTTGTGATCTGGTTATGGGGCGATTTAATGTGAAATCTGTTGGCAGAGAATGGTGTTTCCCTGATCTCCTTCCTTTGGGACCTATTTTTGGAATTGTAAATAAAGGTGTATGGCTCAATGATAGAGAGAACCAATCGATCTCAATAAAACTAAAACATGAATTTCTGATTGATGATAAATGAAATGATCTTGCGTACAATTTAAAGGGATAGTTCAGTAACCAACTCCATGAAAGTTGGCTGCACTACTTGCACGATCTTACAAATAGAAATAACAAATGAATTAAATGACAACAACAGAAATTGAAATTTGCATAATAAAAATGTGCGTGAATCTGTCAACTGAATCTGCCACTTGTAGCATGCTGCATTAACGCCATCTTCAGTTTCCCGTGTCTTCATCCACGTCTCCTGAGTTTGAGCATCCAGCTCTCCCACGCCTCTTATACACTTTGATTCCTTCTATCTTCTTGTCCACGTGGTCCAGCTCCTTATCCACGTGGTCCAGCTCCTTGTCCACGTTGTCTGGGTTCATAACATACCTCCTTTTACAGAAGCTATCAAGGTAAGATGAAAAGGTCAGGGGATCTGTTTGTGATGCTAAAAGGCACAGCATTTTACTGTCATCCATTAATACATAGCTAGACACAACTCTTCCTTGATTAATACATAGCTCGATTTGTTAGATTTCAACTACATATATTACGGTCAAGTAAAGCAAGAACTTACCCAGTTCTTTATTGGACAAACAAACCGATAAATTCAACTTCAGGCACTGAAGGACCATGGAATGTATCAAAAACTCACCTGCCAGATTATATAAGCATAGAAACAAGTCTAACTTGCATCCACAAAGAAACAGCAAGATAATGAACAGAGGAGATGCACTGCCTCGATTGTTCAGAGAAAGAAAAAAAATACAATGCATAGATGTATTCATAGCATATAAGGGTGAGATAAAATCTTTAGGCTTTAAACATGTACCACTGCGAGCTTTTGAGATCATTCCAGCCATTGGCTCCTTAAGTTTGCTATGGAAACATTCAAAGCAAAGGATACCGCATTTCACATTTTCCATCACATTATGAATTATATTTTGATCCATGGATTACACTTAATAGTACCATTTAAAAAAAAAAAAAAAAAAACCACAAAAGATAAGAACGAAAGAAAAAGGCAGGTAAGGGTTTAAGCTTACCTTGACTTATTGAACCTTTGGAGCATCACTGGCCAAGCCAAGCCAACTAAAGGCTGTATAAAAACAGAGCCTGGTAGAAGATAAAACAACAGTATAAACATGCACTACATATATATATATATATATATGAAAGTAAAAGTTGCAACGTACTTTCCCAAATGGACCAAAACAACATGGATTATTATGTCAAGGAACCATCTCATCTAAAAACTTAAACTTTTAGGTGAGGCTCCAGGATATGATTTATATTATTCTCTAACACATTAGAATGACAACATCATAAACATACACTGCACATATATAGGAATGTTAAAGTTGCAACTGAACTTTCCTAGTTTGCCAAAACAACATGAGCATTAAAATGAGCTGTTCATATTGAGAGAAGCATAACCTAAGAAAGAAACATGAGGGTATGCTTGTGGGAATTCCATCTCATGATTTTACTAGGAAATGTGGAATTGAGCTTCACAATCTATATCTATTCCATCTCATGCTAAACATGTTATTGTTGAACACACTCTGCTTAAAATGTAAAGAGTTAGAGATAGAATTTTTTTAGAAGCAAGGAATACGAAAAAGACAACTCTACACTTGTATTTTAGCACTATTACACTCCATAAATAAACAGTAACTACAACAAAGCTAAGTGGAAACTGTAATATCTAGCATTTTAGCTTGGGAGTACTAGTGGAGTTGTGCCTGTACCCTGAAAAAACCAACCGGCTCTTTAGGACCATAAGATTTAACGGGTGTATAGTATATAATTAAGAAGAGAAAAACTCTAAAATAAAAATAACCGGTGCAGATAGCAACAGCTGGAGTTAACATTACCTACAAGTGCAAGAAGTCTTCAATCCGTATATTCAACAGGTTTCAGTTCATGATTGGGAACCATGCAGTAACATGAACCATCATGAGCCACAAAAGGATCTCAGCTATTTCCACTTGAAAATCGATAAATATAAACAGCTTAAATTGAGCTCTTGTGGAGCACCATGAGTTAAGACATTTACAAAGCACATGCCACCATATACCCTTGAGAAGTTCATGTGATAGCCAAATGCTCCAATCCCAATCACCAGCAACAATTGCCCTTATAAAATTATCTTTTCGTAAAAAATAATTGTACAATCAATCATAAAATAAAGGTTACAAGAGTTTCTTGACCAAAAGTCCAGGGATAACCAATCCCAGTCACCAGCAAGAACAATATGACCCTAAGACTTCAAGAAATTAACAACCTACTTCATGTATAAATTACTTAAATTTTGACTTACAAAGTGCTGTGATATAGTAGAGTTACTACTAGATCAAGCTGAACCATGAATCTTACTACATCAACTCCTGTACATATTCTGGTTGGAGACTGGGACTTTTTGGGAATGGATAAATGCCACTGCAATTGAAAACGACTGCAGAGCTGACAATGTTGACTGAAAGCTCACAAAATACAAGCCATCTCGGACATTCACCATCCTCATGGGGGGAGCAACAGTCTCTGAACCCTGAAAAATTAGAGTGTCATGCTTAGATTAACACTTACATAAGAATCTCACAAATTGAGGAGAAGAAACAAATAAACTTAACAAATTTTGAAACAAAAATGATTTATCAAAAAAAAGGAGCAAATTTTATCAGTTGCTTGGGCTTATATCCATCAAGACGCCACTAGCAATGGACACCTTAAATATTATGGATAAAGCCTGTATAAAATGTGGCTCACCTCAATGAACAAATCAACTAACTTGCACTCCTGATGCGTATCTGCTGGGGATGAAAACTCTTTGTGAGCTGATCTGCTTTTAAGTACTGTTAATGGACAGCCTAGGTCCCAGCCACCACAGTCACATTGTCCACCTGATCTCCACCTATCAACAAGACTAGAAGGACCACCATTTCTGGTCCTTGGACCTCCGTGAAGACCAGCTGGAATGAGAATATCAATACTTGTTGAGCAATCACCAGATCCTTGTGCACAACAGGCAGAGAGTACCGTGGATTTCACATCTTCTGCTTGCGTTACAGCCACTTTCTTGAGAAAATTCAAGCCCCAACCCCCAACCTTCTCCTGAGACTTTTCAGGAAGATGATCTCTCACCAAAATGGCAGCCATTTCAAGATTTGGTGGAAGATGATTTTCTAAGAGATTGGCGCCACCAAGTGCATCGATGTTGTTATCTCTCTCTTGAGATGGCTCCCAAGAAGAATTCTCCAGTATGGCACTAGATCCACCAAATATGGAGTTAGTTCTCCTCTTGAGTGAGTTGCTGGTCCTGAACACTTCTGCCACTCTGCTTGACAATCCCTTGTTCTTCCTGAGGTCATGGCTTGAACTTCGCAGCTCTCCGGTGTAATTTTCATTACCGAATAAAACAAATTCTCTCTGCATGATTCTTGAATTTTTAGGGCAGAGAGCAAAAGAAGTTGACACTTTCAGCTTACCTACAAGGTGCGACTCTTTATCATGAATCATATGTTCCTTTTGGGCACCTTTTCTTGAATGGAATAAATACACACTCTCGAGAGCCTTATCATCTGCTGAATCAACACTATACAACTTAGCCACATAGACCAACTTCTGATTGTCTATGGAGAAGACAAAATGTGGGTTTCCGCCATTCCATGTG
Organism: Salix purpurea; assembly: GCA_027405865.1. NCBI lineage: Eukaryota > Viridiplantae > Streptophyta > Magnoliopsida > Malpighiales > Salicaceae > Salix > Salix purpurea. The sequence goes on from CM050331.1 coordinate 10,325,255, forward strand.
CATTGGAGGGTTCCCTGGGTAACAGCAGCAGAGGGAGAAGAAGAAGACTGATCAGAACATGTAGAGTTTGAGCTCGACATAGAAACAAGCCTTTGGTGTGAAGTCTCTGATCCAAATTTATGGCTTCCTGGAATTCGAGCTTCTTTATCAAGCTTTTGTGATGAATAACAACTTAATCCACCAGGAGAGTTCATGAAATTATAAGATGTTGATCCTTTAACCTCGTTGGAACTCACATTCTCGAAAGTGGCATCACCGTCATATGAACCATTCCGGCGCAATAAAGGACTCTTTAGTATATTTACCATGCTATTGCTACCCATGATCGAACCAACAATCCACTGTTCTGCTGGGCTAATGACCACACTCCCAGTCCCAGCTAATGGACAGTCAAAATCAAACCTGGCCAAACCATGTCTACTTTCACTCCCAGTTTTAGCTGTATTCCGGCCATCAGAGAAAAAACCCATGTTTCCCCAATCCAAGTACAAAGAGGCATTGCGTGGAGCCAACTGAGAAGTGCTGGCATGTATTAATTCTAGGCAACAACGAAGACATTTCTCATCGATTGTTGCTATATGCTTTGGAACCCAATTGTCTAAGACATTAATCCCTTGAAGGAAAGAATCTTTGATGCAACTTTTACTGCATTGCAATTGCTTAACTTTTAAATGCAGATAGTGATCTGAATATACCCTTCTCACCACCCTCTCCGATTTTGATTGGGAACAGTTCAGCTCATTGTCACCAGATAATTCTCTTCCATGGTTAAAGCTATGCAATGAATCCTCTTTACCCTGGCCATCCTTTTGAGCATTGGCAGATGTATCATCCATATTGAGCCTCTAATCTAACAAAGCAAACCAATGACAGACAACTTTGTTTTCAATCTCCTGTCTCCTACTAATCGATATAAACTCAAAAGCTCCAGCATCATATAAGCCTCTTATTACCAAGGTCATACATATCCCAAAGGAATCTGAAAAGCAATTTGAACAGCTAGCATTACCTTTACTGCAAAAAGAAACTTCAAGAGAAGAAAGCTCTCATACATTTCAAATCAGGATCTCCCAAAAAATCACAACAATCAGGTAAAAAGAAAAAGAAAAAAGTGAAGATTCAAAATCAATAGTGGTTGTGAAAAAATTGATGGGGAAAGCACATAGAAAAAGGCAAACCACAGGCATCCATGTTGGCTCGAATATAATGCATGTAATTGAGTAAATCTTGAAGCTTTCACTTTTCTGCCACAGTACCAATATATCATAGGGTTTTCCTTTCTTGATGTTACTTAACTGTGTTTCTCACCTCATACAGGAAATCGAGGCAATACAAAAACGTCTTGTGACAATTAACAAAGTCAATATAACTATCAATATCAGAGTTATAATAGCAACAACACAATTTCTTTAGGACTCTATGAATGTGATACTGGTTCTTAGAGAAATAGAAGAACAAGATTGCAATTTGCAAATGGGAATTGCATCAAAAAAATAAAGAAATGAAGAGGAAGGGTAAGAATTATAAGGAGAAAAGCAACAAACAAACCGCATCTTCCGCGGATGTTACGTAAAATAAGCTGAAACTGAATCCAACAGGGTGATAGGGAGAGGCAGAATGAGTTCACAAATCACATGCGTGTTCAGGAAAAATCATGGGGTTGACCCAAATTCAACAAAAAGGTGTAATCGCAAAACCCGAGGCCAGCCCTATCAATCCAACTACCTCACTTCAACTCAGCTCCACTCTTCTCAGCCAAACAGACTCCTTTTATTTGTTTCCTTTTAAATCCACCTTGCTCCAAATTTTAGTGCAGAAAGAAAATCTAAAAGTGCCTGAAAGGAAATCACTATGACCATTAAAGAAAACTGATATTTCCCTTCTTGCACCACCTTTCCAAGAAGCAGCCCCAAAACCCAATTAACAATCAAAATCACAAATCCAGCCAACAACGCAGTAACTTAAAAGAAATGCATAAACAAAGAAACAAACATCCAAAAACAGTAGCCAACTTTAAATAGTCGCGTGTGTGTGTATAGTAATTAAAAATAAAAAGAAAGAAGAAGGAATATCAAGCAAGATACCAACTTTTGCTGCTTACCAGAAGAAATGGATCCAAGAACCAAATCCCACATAAATCACACTCTGATTTCCAAGAAAGTCAAGAACTTCCATTGTTTAGCTCATCTTCAAAATGAACAAGCAGCCAAGGAAACACGTAAAGAACACGCCAAATAAGGGGGGGGAATGAGTTAACCACTGATCCTAATACAAGGTTCTAAGCATAATATGTCTCTCCTTAACCACGAAGAAACAAAAGATGTGTCCCTAACTGCTCCGAGAGAGAGATGAGAAACTTAACCGAATCAAAGTAGTGGGAGAGCTTAACATTGAAATGTGGATGTAAGCCACGTTTCTCGTTGAATTTTCAGCGAGCCCCCCCAAAATCCATGGTAACGTGTAGGACCCAGTTTTTTAAAATATATATATATTTTTCTTATCGTGTTTGCAAAATTCTAATGTAGGACCCCATTGTTTTTCTCTTCCTTCGCAGTATTTTTTAGGCCATTATATTTATATATAGTTACAAAACACGATCCAAACCCTGGATAAGCACCTCTTGTGCTGATTATAGGAGGAGGAAAGGAGGAGGAAAATTAAAAAAATGAGCTGTTACCCATGATAGCTACAGAACTTTCCCACTATGTATATTCCTTCCCGTTCATGGTTTCACCATGGGGGCCACATACCACATGGAACAGAGATCAGCAGCGTGAGATGAGGGAAGAAATATGGCATTTTTGTTTTTTTCTTTTTATTTCTCCATTGATTTTTCTTTTCTTTGTAGGATTTGATGATCCGCAGAAAATCTCAACTCACGTGAGAGATAGTTAGAGGGGTGAGGCAAAAGTAGTCGTTCATCCGTGTTGTCGGGGCTAACATGCCTCACTCATATTTTGTTTGACTGGTTCTGTTGCTGGGGATGTTGGTTTTATTGTGCTCATGTTCTTCTTACACGCTAACTTATTGCTTGGGCGGCGTGAATTTTATATAGTTTCTTCTGCTGTTGTTTAGCCTATAGTTTACGCCAACCTAGCCATTTACTCTTGTTTTTTTATAAAATAGTGTAAGAGTTTTCGTGTTTTATAAGTTTTAAAAAAAACGAATCTTTTTTATTTAAATTTATTTCTATACATTTTCATATTATTTTGACATACTGATATAATATTTTAATACATTATTTAGTATTAATTTTCTAAATAAATAAAAAATACTAACATATCTCATTTTCAATTGAAAATGACTTTACACCTTGTTAACAACTACGTATTGAGAGAGCTGAATTTATAAGTTTTTTCAAAAAAAATGAATCTTTTTTATTTAAATTTATTTTCATATTATTTTGACATACTAATATAATATTTTAATACATTATTTAGTATTAATAGTCTAAATAAATAAATAAATAATACTAACATATCTCATTTTCAATTGAAAATGACATTACACCTTGTTAACAACTACGTATTGTGAAAGCTGCATTCCTTGATGGGAATTGGATCGCCACGAGACGAGAGGCTACTTCAACTCTGGTTTCCTTATCACTGCCACCGGATACTTGTGTTTTAAAAAAGTTATTTAATTTTTATTATTATAAATTATTTTTTATATATATTTTTAGATCATTTTCATGTGTTGTCAATATTAAATTTTATAAAAAAATAATATATTTATAAATAAAAAATATTTTCAAAAATCAATCTCAATCATATTCTCAAATAAATACTTTATGGTGGTTAACAAGATACGAGAGTTCAAGTTGCTGAAATTTATTCTTTCTTTTTTATCCTTAAATTTTTTGAGATCATGAACTCTTCACTCACTGTAAATTATAGTGTATGTTTAGGTTTTAAAAATAAATCTGAAAACTTTTTATTTTTATTTTTATTTCAAATTATTTTTTTTAAAATAAAAATATAATTTTAATATATTTATAAATAAAAAATATTTTAAAAAAAACAATCTTAATCATATTTCTAAATAAGATCACTAACTAAAAAAATTACCTACAAATACTTGTATTACGAGCCAATTCGGAAAAAAAGGATGGATACAAAGAGAGGCGAGGCAAAATTAAATTTGAATCCATAAAAAACTATAATAACATTTACACCTAAATTCAAAAATATTATTTTTCATTTATATGGCTCGTTTATAAAACAGTTATAATGTTATTTTTTGATAAATAAATAAATAAAAACTATATTTTAAACAGGTATTATATTCTCCGGTGTGACACGTAACTTTTAATTCACACAAACAATAATATGGCGCCTGACGTGTCCTATAAACAGGAGATTAAAATAATGAGGGGTGAGATTATCCCCACTTCATTGTCTAATTTCTATTTCTAAATCATCTTAAGAAACTAGGCTGAAACTCAGTGGGTGTAATCATGTGCTGTGAGTTGTGACAACTGGATTGGTGTGTGTGTGTGTGTGTATATTAAATAATAAAATGATAAGTAAGTATTATTTATATATAATAAATATAGTTGAGATGAATTTTAAGTTGAATTTAATAATATTTATATTTATAGCATTAATGGGTGTTTGAAGTGGGATTTAAATTGTTTTTAAGTTTTTTTTGTTTTAAATATATCAAAAAAAAAATTCATTTTTAAAAAAATATTTTTAATATAAGAGAGTTAGAGTAATTTAAAAACATTAAAAAATTATTTATAGCAAAAACAAATTATTTATAAAAAAAAACAATTTAAATTGACTCGTTCAAAATCGAATTATCATATCCAGTTGTCGCCAGCATCCGCATTTGGCCTGGAAAGAGATCATTCACGGGACCTCCAATCCCTGCATCGTGAAAAGAAAAGATTTCAATGTTTAATTATTTAAGTTTACGATGAAATGACAGAATTTGTCCAATAAAATATGTGTCGTACATGGAATTCAAATCTTATTAATTCCTTTTGTTGCATCCAATTGAAATTGAATTGCATTGTCAGGGTTGTTTGTTCGCATTTTAAATTTGTGTTTTCTGAAAAGAAAATTTTTAAAAATAATGTTTTTACATCATTTTAATGTGTTGTTATTAAAAATATTTAATAAAAATCTATTTTAATTTATCTTCAAGTCAAAAAATATTTTATAAAAATATGATTGTTTTATATACTAAAATTAAAATTGATTATTTTCAAAATTTTCACATAGTTTTATATATAAAATATTTTTAAAATAATCACTAAATAATATTAAGAATTTGTTTGGTATTCCATTTCAAAAATGTTTTTTTTTAAATAAAAATATATTTTTATTTTTTACTTTAAATTAAAAAAATATTTTTAAATCATTTTCATGTACTAATATCAAAAATATTTTTAAAAAATATATATATTATTTTAATACATTTCTAAATAAAAAATAATTTAAAAAATAATTTCAAACTTACACTAATCCATTTCCCAGTTGACATGTAATCCAAAGACATCTTGTAGTAAACACAAGCCAGGAACATGACTCTGACCATGGACTCAAGCTTACATAAATCCATGCATGTTGAGAACAACTTTAACACCGTACAGGTAATTAAATTTCAAGTTGGATGAACAGTAACAGACAACAAAAGACAACAAAAAAAAACATGCGAGCTTATTTTGTTATTTATTTATTTCTGAATCGTAATATTTTATGCATTTTATTATCTTGTTTTTTTTAATAGTAGATGTCGAAGTAGTTAATAATTAATCAAACTAAATATATATAACTCTTATAAATTGTAATTACGAAAGCAATATCACTTGAAATTATATTATTACAACAAGTTAATATAAATAATAATTTTCATAATAAAAGATAACAAGTTTCGAGTGCTTTTGAAAATTATTTATACCCTAAATATTGTCATTTTCATATAATAAAAGGATTGAAAGGCCTATATTTTTCAGTGATATTAATAATCAAGACATTAATGCGATAGTAAACATGATATATCTCTCAAAATATCTTCCACGCATCTAAAAACATGCAATAATCATTGCATTAATATAAATAACAATCTATATTAATAACTTTAGATGATGAGATATAGTGACTTATCATGTCATAATTATTTAATTTATTTTCTGTGGGCCCATGTGCTTCTCGGACCCATAATATCTTATATTCGACTAGCAACTACCCAAGTAATTTAAGTTATAGCATTGCTCCCCTCCACCCCTCCGAACATATTGCCACCAGAGAAGAGGAGATTCTAAAGTCCGGGGAGGCAATATTTGTTTGCGCGACTGATAGTGATATCTCAATAATTGAAATAATTTTAAAAAAAAATAATATTATTTTAATATATTTCTAAATAAAAAATAATTTTTAAAAAAAATCTTAATCATAATCCAGACTATATTAAATGCCGTTTGGTTTCGCGGCTGGCCGCACCTTTTGTTTTGCTTTAAAACTAAATTTTTTTATGCTTTTTTATCATTTTGATATAAAATATTTTGATATATTTTTAAATAAAATATATTCCAAAAATAAATTGCAATTACAATATAAAACACTAAAGTTTTATTTGACATTGTGTTTCAAAAATATTTAAAAAAAAATATTTTTTATTTTTATTTTTTACTTAAAATTAAATATTTTTTTGTTTTTAGATCATTTTCATATGTTAATATCAAAAATAATTTTAAAAAATAAAAAAAAAAAACATTTTGAAAAGTGAGTACTTAAAAAAAAAAACCATTTCCCATCCATTTGAATATTCTAATTTTCAAAAATTTATTTGGTGGGTCCAATTGCTCTATTTTTGTTTTGTTTTCTCCCCAGTAGTTCAAAATTTTGACCCGAGGGAGATTCTGGTATTCCATCGGCATACTTTAGGAGCCACCCAGGCAACAACCTCTAGAAAAATGTGAGCCCTTTTTGTGGTCTATGGCTCTATGCTGATTGAACAGTCAAATGGCCAATGGGATCGTAGCCTTTTGAAGGTTAACTTCATTTTGTCAAAGGTCTGGTCGAATTTGCTCACCCGAGCTTCAACTGATCGAAACACCCATGACTATGACGTTAGCGTTTGTCAACCATCCACTGTTTATCATTGATTTAAAAAAAAAATGTTTTTGTAACAAAACAAAACAAATTATTTTTTATTTTAAATTAAAAAAAATATGTTTTTAAATTATTTTTATGGACGGATATCAAAAATAACTTTTAAAAAATAAAATAACATTATTTAATATACATTTCTAAATAAAAAATAATTTCAAAAATAACTTTAATTATATTCTCGAATAATCATTTAATCTATGTTGAGCACATGGTCCGACCAAGACACCAAGTGGCATGTTTCACAATCACAGTGTGCATGGAATTTTTAGAACAAAAGGAGTTTTTTGCTTAGAAATTATCAGCCGGGTCGCATGCATGGTCAGTAATTCACAATCAAAGAGTTACAAAATAATAGCAAAAACTATTTTTTTGAACGTAAAAAATATTAATTATGTTATATTTTTTTATTATAATATAAATTTTAGTAAAATAATAAATTTGTGCATAAATCTTGTGAAGTGCAAGTTTTTTTTATAAAATATATGAATTTTAAATCGATATAAATTTATTTGTTTAGTAAGTTTCAACAAAATCACTGTCATGAAATTATCGTCATCATTACAAAAGTAAGAATATTCAGATGCCTTAATTATCGAATTTACTGTATTATGATTAATTTATTTTATATTTCAATTTAAATTAAACACAACTAACAAAATATAAACTGTGAAAATACTTGCAATAATTAAATAACATAAATAACTAGTTATTCTTTCCATCTACAAAAGGAAAAAACATTATTGGATATTCATCTTCACGTTACCGTCATTATCATGACTATAACAATTCAAATTATTATCAACATTATTGCCCAAATAATTAAAATCATTAAATTGTCCAAACAATAAAAAAAAGGTATCATTATTATTGCGCAAATAATGAAACCATAAAATCATCTAATCATAAAAATAACATAAAAAACGCATAAAAGAGAACAAAGGCGAAAATGAAGAAATATTAATTTTAAAATAATTATCAACATAAATTAAAATTTCAGGACTGGACCGAATAAAATAAAACTCCAATAAAAAAAATGACAAAAATTAAAAACAAAAACTAAAAGCATAGATAAATATAGGTAAAACATAAACATTGTCCAAGAAGCACCGGAAAAACCAAAGGAATTAACACCAAATAAAAAATTAAAAGAATAAGGGCCAAGATAAAATATAAAATATAAATTTAATTTCAATTAAATGACAAAATTGAAACAAATAAAAACCTTGGGACCGGAAAAAAATAAAGGCACTTTAAAAAAAAAATGCAGGGTAATTTTGTTTAAAAATTAAAAGAACAAGGACTAAAATGAAAAGTAACATATATGAACAATTTCAATTAGAGAACAAAACTAAAACAATTAAAAACTTGCATACCATACAAAATTAAAGGAACCAGACACGAACCAAAAATCTAAAGAATAAAGACTGAAATGGAAACCAATATATATAATTAGTTTTAATTAAATGGCATAATTGAAAATAATCAAATTTTTAATTGAAGAAATTAGGAATAAAACCAAAATCAAAAGAACTGAAACTAAAATAAAACAATCACAAACATGAAGGGTTGTCATGTATTTTCCGGTGTCAGGAGAGAGAAAAGGGATAATAAACAAAAAATCCATCAGCGATTCACCGACCATCTTCACACACCACGTGTTGCATCGGGAGACAGAGGACATGACGGCGCACCCGGTAACACGGCGGCCAGATACTTTCCATGTAAAAATGAAGTCGTACACGGCGCTTGAAGGGCATCACGTGAAACACTGCTAACGTGTTCGGATGATGCTCCTGCACTATTTTCAAAAAAATAAATAATAAAAATGCCAAAATACCTATATACCCATGGACCAAGTGATAACCAAGAAAAAAACAGGGGTGAAAGTATCGTAATGCCCCAACTTCAGGTCTTTGTTTTTGTCTTTTATGAGACTGTTCTGTGTCTTTTTATCAGCTCTCAAAGGTAAAATGATAGTTTCACCATGCAATTTAAAATGGAAGTACTAGAAAATGCCAAACAATTTGAAAATATCATACATGTCCTATGAAAATGTCCAAAATACCGCAATTACGAGGGTTAAAATTTTCGGTGTAAGAGGTCAAATGATAATTTTACTGATGGAAGCCATAATAATGTGTGTCTATCTATGTACACATTGAAACACTCGCCTTTTATATTTCAAGCAAGTGCATGTGTTGAGAGTGTAGTTGCGATTATTTTTAAAAATGTTTTTTATTCAAAAATACATCAAAAATAATATTTTTTTATTTTTTAAAAATTATTTTTAATATCAATGATTTAAATCACCTTTTTTTTTTTTTTTTCAAAAGCGCAACAAAGGAGGCTATACTAGTAGGATATCACAGAACCGGGCTTGTAGCGAAATACAATACGCTAACAGACCAGGCTCTAATGCTACGAGTGTTCGGCCTGAAGCATTTGCCGAAGAGTGACAGCCTTCGCTGGGCTCTGTATTTTTCTTTTCCATTGGTTTCCATGGCCAGACCTGACATTTTACTACAGGGAAATGCATTAACAGGCAGGGTAGTAACGTCCTATCATCCATGGACTTCAAGATTATCATGGTAAGTATAAGTAGATTTAGGAGTTAAAACTCTAATTTCCTTAACCACTATCCCAGGAGAATAATCATATCACGATAAGGAGTTCTGTCCAGTTGCTGAGATGGATGAATCGTAGTTGAAGTGCTGTGCTTCAAGAGCTGAAAAAGATCAGCAGATGCAACTAATTAAAAATGGAATTAAATCTTTATATTGATTGAAATTTGATTACGTGAAGATACGATGGAAAACCAAGAGCAAATGAAGTACATAGCACCGAGATTTCTTATCGAAAACAGGATGATTCCCAGACTGATTATGCTTCTGATTTCAGCTTCTCTTACGGATTCCACAAACAGCCAGCTTCCTTCAACTATCCCCATTCATCGACCACCACCTCGTGCTGATAGACCAACACATACCTGATCATGATCATCTTCATCACTGCAAGTTGTTCAGCATATTTGTCGTCAAGACGGCGTGCTGTGATTAAAAATATGATTGTTTTATATACTAAAATTAAAATTGATTATTTTCAAAATTTTCACATAGTTTTATATATAAAATATTTTTAAAATAATCACTAAATAATATTAAGAATTTGTTTGATATTGCGTTTCAAAAATGTTTTTTTTAATAAAAATATTTTTTTATTTTTTACTTTAAATTAAAAAAATATTTTTAAATCATTTTCATGTACTAATATCAAAAATATTTTTAAAAAATATATATATTATTTTAATACATTTCTAAATGAAAAATAATTTCAAACTTACACTAATCCATTTCCCAGTTGACATGTAATCCAAAGACATCTTGTAGTAAACAAAAGCCAGGAACATGACTCTTACCATGGACTCAGGCACTCAAGCTTACACAAATCCATGCATGTTGAGAACAACTTTAACACCGTACAGGTAATTAAATTTCAAGTTGGATGAACAGTAACAGACAACAAAAGACAACAAAAAAAAACATGCGAGCTTATTTTGTTATTTATTTATTTCTGAATCGTAATATTTTATGCATTTATTATCTTGTTTTTTTTAATAGTAAATGTCGAAGTAGTTAATAATTAATCAAACTAAATATATATAACTCTTATAAATTGTAATTACGAAAGCAATATCACTTGAAATTATATTATTACAACAAGTTAATATAAATAATAATTTTCATAATAAAAGATAACAAGTTTCGAGTGCTTTTGAAAATTATTTATACCCTAAATATTGTCATTTTCATATAATAAAAGGATTGAAAGGCCTATATTTTTCAGTGATATTAATAATCAAGACATTAATGCGATAGTAAACATGATATATCTCTCAAAATATCTTCCACGCATCTAAAAACATGCAATAATCATTGCATTAATATAAATAACAATCTATATTAATAACTTTAGATGATGAGATATAGTGACTTATCATGTCATAATTATTTAATTTATTTTCTGTGGGCCCATGTGCTTCTCGGACCCATAATATCTTATATTCGACTAGCAACTACCCAAGTAATTTAAGTTATAGCATTGCTCCCCCTCCACCCCTCCGAACATATTGCCACCACAGAAGAGGAGATTCTAAAGTCCGGGGAGGCAATATTTGTTGGCGCGACTGATAGTGATATCTCAATAATAGAAATATTTTTTTAAAAAATAATAATATTATTTTAATATATTTCTAAATAAAAAATAATTTTTTAAAAAAATCTGAATCATAATCCAGACTATATTAAATGCCGTTTGGTTTCGCGGCTGGCCGCACCTTTTGTTTTGCTTTAAAACTAAATTTTTTTATGCTTTTTTATCATTTTGATATAAAATATTTTGATATATTTTTAAATAAAATATATTCCAAAAATAAATTGCAATTACAATATAAAACACTAAAGTTTTATTTGACATTGTGTTTCAAAAATATTTAAAAAAAAATATTTTTTTATTTTTATTTTTTACTTAAAATTAAATATTTTTTGTTTTTAGATCATTTTCATATGTTAATATCAAAAATAATTTTAAAAAATAAAAAAACATTTTGAAAAGTGAGTACTTAAAAAAAAAAAAAACATTTCCCATCCATTTGAATATTCTAATTTTCAAAAATTTATTTGGTGGGTCCAATTGCTCTATTTTTCTTTTGTTTTCTCCCCAGTAGTTCAAAATTTTGACCCGAGGGAGATTCTGGTATTCCATCGGCATACTTTAGGAGCCACCCAGGCAACAACCTCTAGAAAAATGTGAGCCCTTTTTGTAGTCTATGGCTCTATGCTGATTGAACAGTCAAATGGCCAATGGGATCGTAGCCTTTTGAAGGTTAACTTCATTTTGTCAAAGGTCTGGTCGAATTTGCTCACCCGAGCTTCAACTGATCGAAACCCCCATGACTATGACGTTAGCTTTTGTCAACCATCCACTGTTTATCATTGATTTTTAAAAAAAATGTTTTTGAGAAAAAACAAATTATTTTTTATTTTAAATTATTTTTATGGACTGATATTTAAAATAACTTTTAAAAAATAAAATAATATTATTTTAATATACATTTCTAAATAAAAAATAATTTCAAAAACAACTTTAATTATATTCTCGAATGATCATTTAATCTATGTTGAGTTGAACACATGGTCCGACCAAGACACCATGGAATTTTAGAACAAAAGGAGTTTTTTGCTTTGAAATTATCAGCCGGGTCGCATGCATGGTCAATAATTCACAGGCTACACCAAGAAATCTGAAGCAGGATATCAAAGAGTTTTATAAAATACTAGCAACTTGACTTTGTCTTATCGTGGTCAAAACTAATTTTTTGAACGTAAAAAATATGAATTATGTTATATTTTTTATTATAATATAAATTTTAGCAAAATAATAAATTTGTGCATAAATCTTGTGAAGTGCAAGTTTTTTTATAAAATATATGAATTTTAAATCGATATAAATTTATTTGTTTAGTAAGTTTCAACAAAATCACTGTCATGAAATTATCGTCATCATTACAAAAGTAAAAATATTTAGATGCCTTAATTATCGAATTTACTGTATTATGATTAATTTTTTTTATATTTCAAATTAAATTAAACACAACAAACAAAATATAAATTGTGAAAATATTTTTAATAATTAAATAACATAAATAACTAGTTATTCTTTCCATCTACAAAAGGAAAAAACATTATTGGATATTCATCTTCACGTTACCGTCATTATCATGACTATAACAATTCAAATTATTATCAACATTATTGCCCAAATAATTAAAATCATTAAATTATCCAAACAATAAAAAAGGTATCATTATTATTGCGCAAATAATGAAACCATAAAATCATCTAATCGTAAAAATAACATAAAACACGCATAAAAGAGAACAAAGGGGAAAATGAAGAAATATTAATTTTAAAATAATTATCAACATAAATTAAAATTTCAGGACTGGACCGAATAAAATAAAACTCCAATAAAAAAAATGACAAAAATTAAAAACAAAAACTAAAAGCATAGATAAATATAGGTAAAACATAAACATTGTCCAAGAAGCACCGAAAAAACCAAAGGAATTAACACCAAATAAAAAATTAAAAGAATAAGGGCCAAGATAAAATATAAAATATAAATTTAATTTCAATTAAATGACAAAATTGAAAGAAATAAAAACCTTGGGACCGGAAAAAAATAAAGGCACTTTTAAAAAAAATTGCAGGGTAATTTTGTTTAAAAATTAAAAGAACAAGGACTAAAATGAAAAGTAACATATATGAACAATTTCAGTTAGAGAACAAAACTAAAACAAGTAAAAACTTGCATACCAGACAAAATTAAAGGAACCAGACACGAACCAAAAATCTAAAGAATAAAGACTGAAATGAAAACCAATATATATAATCAGTTTTAATTAAATGGCATAATTGAAAATAATCAAAATTTTAATTGAAGAAATTAGGAATAAAACCAAAATCAAAAGAACTGAAACTAAAATAAAACAATCACAAACATGAAGGGTTGTCATGTATTTTCCGGTGTCAGGAGAGAGAAAAGGGATAATAAACAAAAAATCATCCATCAGCGATTCACCGACCATCTTCACACACCACGTGTTGCATCGGGAGACAGAGGACATGACGGCGCACCCGGTAACACGGCGGCCAGACACTTTCCATGTAAAAATGAAGTCGTACGCGGCGCTTGAAGGGCATCACGTGAAACACTGCTAACGTGTTCGGATGATGCACCTGCACTATTTTCAAAAAAATAAATAATAAAAATGCCAAATTACCTATATACCCATGGACCAAGTGATAACCAAGAAAAAAACAGGGGTGAAAGTACCATAATGCCCCAACTTCAGGTCTTTGTTTTTGTCATTTATGAGACTGTTCTGCGTCTTTTTATCAGCTCTCAAGGGTAAAATGATAGTTTCACCATGCAATTTAAAATGGAAGTACTAGAAAAAGCCAAACAATTTGAAAATATCATACATGCCCTATGAAAATGTCCAAAATACCGCAATTATGAGGGTTAAAATTTTCGGTGTAAGAGGTCAAATGATAATTTTACTGATGGAAGCTATAATAATGTGTGTCTATGTACACATTGAAACACTCACCTTTTATATTTCAAGTAAGTGCATGTGTTGAGAGTGTAGTTGCAATTATTTTTAAAAATGTTTTTTATTCAAAAATACATCAAAAATAATATTTTTTTATTTTTTAAAAATTATTTTTAATATCAATGATTTAAATCACCTTTTTTTTTTCAAAAGCGCAACAAAGGAGGCTGTACTAGTAGGATATCACAGAACCGGGCTTGTAGCGAAATACAATACGCTAACAGACCAGGCTCTAATGCTACGAGTGTTCGGCCTGAAGCATTTGCCGAAGAGTGACAGCCTTCGCTGGGCTCTGTATTTTTCTTTTCCATTGGTTTCCATGGCCAGACCTGACATTTTACTACAGGGAAATGCATTAACAGGCAGGGTAGTAACGTCCTATCATCCATGGACTTCAAGATTATCATGGTAAGTATAAGTAGATTTAGGAGTTAAAACTCTAATTTCCTTAACCACTATCCCAGGAGAATAATCATATCACGATAAGGAGTTCTGTCCAGTTGCTGAAATGGATGAATCGTAGTTGAAGTGCTGTGCTTCAAGAGCTGAAAAAGATCAGCAGATGCAACTAATTAAAAATGGAATTAAATCTTTATATTGATTGAAATTTGATTACGTGAAGATACGATGGAAAACCAAGAGCAAATGAAGTACATAGCACCGAGATTTCTTATCGAAAACAGGATGATTCCCAGACTGATTTTGCTTCTGATTTCAGCTTCTCTTACGGATTCCACAAACAGCCAGCTTCCTTCAACTATCCCCATTCATCGACCACCACCTCGTGCTGATAGA
Source organism: Salix purpurea (assembly GCA_027405865.1). Taxonomy (NCBI): domain Eukaryota; kingdom Viridiplantae; phylum Streptophyta; class Magnoliopsida; order Malpighiales; family Salicaceae; genus Salix; species Salix purpurea. The sequence continues at coordinate 10,340,345 of CM050331.1, forward strand.
CCAACACATACCTGATCATGATCATCTTCATCACTGCAAGTTGTTCAGCATATTTGTCGTCAAGACGGCGTGCTGTGATGATAAAGAGTTTCAGATCTGTACAACAGATCTCGAGTTCAAGTCAGTACGTGTATTTCTTGTAATTGTCTGGAAGAGCCGGAGTTTTACTCGCTCACCCTGGTCCGCCCACAAGTGTGGTCTCTGGAAATGGAGTTTCTCGAACAAAAAAAAGAAGTTGTTCAGGATATTTCTGTCACTTTCCTAAACTTTCTGCGATCCCAACTATAATTGTGTGACGGATCATGTCTGTTGTCGCATAAAATTTTCAGAAGTTCGATTTGGTGTAGCTGAAGTTAAGAGTGCAGACTCTGCTGTATAATATATATCTCAGGCTTGTGGGGGACTGTGTCCTCTTCACACAAAGCATAGCCATGGCTCGTGACAGGAGTGATTAGCATCTAATTCAATGTTTCCATACCTATATTGTTTTTCCTTTCCCGTGTATGTGCTTCAAGAACAGGCATATATATAACCACAATTATTAAATTCTTTGTCAAGAAGCTCGACTTGTAAATAAGAATTATTTTAAAATTATTAAAATAATAATATATATTTTAAAAAATTCATACTAGTTATAACCAGATCGTTACACAAGTGTGAACTTCCATCTATTTTAATTTAAAATTTAAATAAATTAAATAATACAATTAGACTTGGATTTTAACATTAGCAACGAGTTCTTCTAGAAGCTATAAGGCACATCACATTAATTTGTGAATGAGAAGTGGGTGAAAAATGGTGAGATCTCAATAACAGCCAAAATTCTGAAAAAATAAATTAATTAAAAGACGCCCATCGGATGGTGAATGGGTTACAAAAGACAGATGGGCCAGAAGAAACCCATTAATGGGCCGAAAACCCAACCCCCTTCACTTAGATCGGTTGGTCTTCTATCCCTACACACGGAACAGATATTACAGTCCCTAGTTAGCAATTAGAGTTCTGCCTCTTTGCTGCTGCTCAATTTTGCCCCTCATTCAATTTAGAAAAATTAAGCAGTAGCTCTAACCAGTCGCCAGATAAGCCCTAAACTCTCTGTCCACAATGCATTGCGCAAGTAAGTTTCTCGTTTTCTTGATAACGTTGTTTTTCTTTTATCATCCGCAGTTTCTTATCGATCTCTGTTTTTTTTTTTCCGGACAGTTTCCGGCGAGGTTCCGGAACAGCCCGTCGTTTCGAAGAAGTCCGGGATTTTATACGAGAAGCGCTTAATCGAGAGACACATATCGGTATATTTTTCTCTTTTTTTTTGTTTTTTAAATTTTAGGGTTTTAGCTTCTAGCTCTTTAGGGTTTTGCTTTTTGGCTTCTTGGAGTTTGTTAGAGCAACATAAGTTTTGATATACTTTTTTTGTATGACTTGAATAAACGGACGAGATATTACGGCTAAAAGCGTCATTAATGAAATTGTTGAAGCTACTTGTGCTGGTATTTTGTGTAATTACCGAGGAAGTATTTAAAATCGTAAAGGTTAGGGTTTGCAACACTGAGGTGACAACAAAACTAGCCAGGATTTATCTAGGGTTTCCGTGTCTTTCTAAATCTTTTCGGATGTGCAAGAACAAGTTCCTTGTATAACAGGAGGGAGTGAGGCGTAGCTTTTGTTGCCTGCGGTTGTCTTTTGTTTGCCAAATCTATAAAATTGAGCTTCACTTTGAACTGCACTGATCTCTGAAGGTTTTTTTAAGGAAATTTGGTATCACGCCTGATAAATCTTGCATTGTTGTTTATTTTCTAATCAGGAATATGGAAAATGCCCAATTACTGGGGAACCTCTTACCATGGATGATATTGTTCCAGTCAAAGCAGGCAAAGTATGTTTATTTCTGGTTCTTTGTTTTGATTGTTATTGAGGTCTTTATATCCCACTGCTGCAGCATCAACCATTTTCTATACTTGATTAGTTTTTTTTATATATATTTCTTGTAGATCGTGAAGCCGAGAACTGTACAGACCGCTAGCATCCCTGGGATGCTTGGGATGTTCCAGAATGTATGTTTTTCAGCCATATGATACCCTTTTTGTTGATTTTCTAACTTCCAGCTTACTTGATAATAATAGTGTGGCTTAAGATGGGTGACGCTGTAAATTTGTGAACTCATCTCTGTATTTCTTCGCTTCTCACAAGTTAAAGGTTCAAATAATTAACTGTTGTACCTGTAACATATATGAGAGGGATGCCTGCCTCCATCTAGTTCTCCTCAAATTATTGCCATGGCATTGATAAGCCTCTATTCCTGGTTCTATCAAACATCATGCTCTTTATCCTTTACAGTATAGATTTTAAACTACCCTAGAGCTCAACCATGTGTGACCGCCATATATGTTCTCTTTGAAATGTTTTAATTTCCTCATCTACTCCATACATAGATGACTAAATGTTTTCTCAAGGGAATCCTTTAGTGCCTTTAATTTGTTCATTAACAAGTGCTAATTATCACGGTGTCTTAGTTACACTCTTTAATTGAGCTTATTTTACTAATATGTGTGCATTTGATTTTTTTCGTAATTTCTTTCTTGATCTAATTGCAGGAATGGGATGGCCTAATGTTGTCCAACTTTGCATTGGAACAACAATTACATACAGCAAGGCAAGAGCTAAGTCATGCATTATACCAGGTAATAGGCTCATCATTAAATGCTTGCTAATACGCTCTGCTTTTGACAGGGCATGTTTGGTATATCATCTTAACTGCAAATGCTGTTATGTTTTTTTCGCATCTATTACTTAATTTTTGTTATTTGAGCGTTGTTCTAAAATATTGTTGCTTACCTTTTCACTTGGCTTCATTTTAATCTCATTTGGTTTATTACGTTTGTTTTCCTTTTTTGCATTCATTGTTTCATCTTCACAATGATCATGAACCCTTAATCCTTGTTGTTTGTGTTATTAGCAATGTATCAGAGTTCTTACTGATCCAGTGCAGCTTTTGACATGACTCGTTACTGAAATGGAACTCTCCTTTTGCTTTACTGATCTAGAGAGTTATAACATTACCTGTTAACATGAAGGCTCTATATCAGTGAGATCTATTGTTGTGGAAGAATGCTCTATTTATTCTTCCAATTTTGAAGCCGCCTCCTTTCTGTAAAGGATTTGGAACTATTGAAATTGCTGCACCCCCAACAATCTTGTATAAATGCTGTCATCCAAAACCCAAGTTCTATGATATTTTGATATGGGTTCATTCGAGCACCTAGTCATTTCAAGCTATCGTATACTACACATTAGCTTTTGTGCAGTCTCAATCCTAATCTCCATATTCTTGCTTTTTCATTGGCTCAATCCTAAAGGTTTTATGCTAGTTCTGGTTTCTTTTATATCATCTCTCTTTCTTTTCATTCATTGATAAAACATTGTAGGTTGGATTATTGAAATTAGCACTTATCCAACACATGGACTCTGGCTGTGTTGTTTCTTATTTTGGCAGCATGACGCTGCTTGCCGTGTAATTGCAAGACTTAAAAAAGAAAGAGATGAAGCAAGGTCATTGCTTGCACAAGCTGAGAGGCAGGTACCCATGTATGCATCAGAAGCTGTTACAGAAAATGCTTCAGTTCTTAGCAATGGAAAACGAGGTTTTTCTCTTGTTTCCTTCTTGGTTTTTCATTTCTTCTAAAGTTTTTTATCAATACATATTTAAGTTCTGTTGGAATCATCAAAGCTGCCGAGGATGATGACATGGGCCAACCTGGGAAGAGAGTACGACCTGGAATTTCTGCTAACATCATTACAGAGCTTACAGACTGTAATGCAACTCTTTCACAACAACGGAAAAAGCGGCAGGTAATTGATTCATGTTAATGTAGGGCTACTTAGTTTTTGTTGGTAGATTGTGGATTTAAATGCTCTATTGTGGTGTGAATTGTTTTTCAAATCATATCTTATTGCATGATTTAGTAAAGAATATAAGGAATGAATGAAGTTAAGTCTCTTGTTTTGTATGTACTGCTTGATGTTTGTCTTTCTCTTCCCTTTTCACTGTTAGATTCCTCCAACATTGGCTCCAATTGGTGGTCTAGAGAGGTACACCCAACTTTCTAGCCATCCACTTCACAAAACTAGCAAGCCGGGCATCTTATCTATTGATATCCAATATTCCAAGGTAAGAAAATCTTTACACACTGACAGTTGGTGAATTTTATATATTCGCCGGGTTTGCTTGTCTAGAAGATTTTTATAAGCAAATAGCTTCCAAGTTGCATTTAGTCATGTACTGTTCTGTATTCTGAATGTTGTGAAAACTGTCCTCACTTTTGTAACTATTCACCTGAACATCAAATTTAGGCCACTTTCAATCTGTTTGCTGCATTTGTGCTGCTCTTGTCCTGTACTTGAATATGATGTTGCATAAATTGCTGCCTGTGGTGTATTTGATTATGATGCTGCAAGAATTTCCCAAAACTGCATCTTAATGGCTGATGAAAAGTATAAGTTAAAACATAATGCAGGAGATCAAAGCATGCGATTATTAAATATTGAAGTGGTTTTATGGAGGTGGCTTATGCATGATTTCTAGAAGAGCCTCTCCCGTCTGTTTTTTCATGCCAGTGTTCATGCTGTAGTATGTTAAGGGTTTTGCTTCATTAAAATATCAGACATAGGGATTTTCTTTGTTTGGCTCTTCTCATAACACTTTGTATCTTATGTTGGGAGTGGATGGCGGGAACTTGTTTTGAGTTTATATCTTCTAATTGTTGTTTAAAGTCGTGACATTTTTTAAGCTTTCTTGTGGGGGAAAAACTAAAATTAATGGCCCAGATTGCTTTGCACCTTTTCTCTATGGTCTTCAGGATATCATTGCTACTGGAGGGGTTGATGCAACTGCTGTAGTCTTTGATCGGTCAACAGGACAGATTGTATCAACACTCAGTGGTCACTCAAAGAAGGTTTTAATCGTACTTTGATTATTTCTGATTTGTGCTGCATCTATGCTATTGAGTGAAACTTATGACTTAGAACATCATTTTTGTTGTAGGTTACCAGTGTGAGATTTGTAGCTGAGGGTGAATTTTTCTTAACTGGATCAGCAGATAAGGTAAGCACCGTTCAATTTGGCGGGCTTAAAACTTATTATTTACCGTTGTTGTGGTCCCCCCTAGCCTGGTAAACTCACTTAGAAATTTACCCATCATCTCATCTTTATGTCCCAACATTCTTTGACCTGTCAGTTGTGGCTATGAATTACAGAACCTAAAAAAATCATGCTGTTTGTGAGAAACTAAAGCATTCGACAGAACTATTAACAAAAGTATGCAGTTTCTAAAATGTATTGATCTAGGCATTAAAAATGGCACAGTGGGAGTAGAAGATTGTTGAAACCATCCAGGCTGTCTGTCATAATCATCTTTTAGGAACTGATTTGTTGCAGTTGCTCTCTCTTATTCTTTGCACAAGCTGGAAGGGATAACTTGACCATGCATTTCAGGTCTTAATTTAACAATCTGATACCTTTTCAAACAAGATTTTTATATTGCTGCAGTAAAAAAGACCACTGATGGAGTTAATAGTTACTATGAGAGTGATTTCTTGTACGCCTAAGTTTAGAAATGAATATGTACTTAAGAGGATGGATGGTGGACTGATTTGTTTGAATAATCTCTAAGCCTCAACTGAAAGGATTTAGATCTTTCCATATCCAGTATTGCAATACAATCTTCTTTATGTAGGATTTACTCATCAGCAATCACCAGTCTAATTATAGGAGAGCATTGTGCGGTTTCTTTAAGAAAAAAAGGGGTCAGATTGGACCATGGGAATGTAATTGCAATATGCACTTTCTGAGGGAAGGAATTTTTGTCTTGAACAGTTATTTTGTGTCATTTAGAGTTAGTGGATGTGCAAGCAATTGCTGGTGTGGAACTGGATATCCTATGATTAAGGTCACTGGCATCATGGTCATGAATTTTATTTAGTAAAGGATTAAATTGTGAAACCATGTCCACTGCGATTTTCAAACTTGTTCTATGTGGAGCTATAATAAATCCTTTTGTTTTCCTTATGATGAAACTGGACTTTTTTGACGAGCCATTGCTTCCTTCTCTTTAACTTTTTCCATTTCTAATTTCTTTTTTCACCCATAAGAGCACTGAACTTCTGGCAGTTGGATCATCTCATCCACAAGTGTCCATTCTTAATTTAGTGTTCCTAGGCATTCATCAAGGATTTATTTTGTTTTTAAAATGCCGCAGACAGTTCGTGTGTGGCAAGGATCTGAAGATGGCAACTATGATTGCAGACATATCCTAAAGGACCATACTGCAGAGGTAATTACCTTTCAAAACCACCTTGATCTTGTTTCATAACCAGTGGCCGACTATTAGTTTGATCTTGTGGATATAAATTCCTAATATTGGTTCTGTTCTGATAAATCTAGGCATATTTTAGATGGATACTTGTTTTAATAAATTGCAATGCTTAGGTTTATGTTAAATAGGATGGAAGATACATGACTTTTGGTAATGGGGCCTTTTTAGGCTTACTCTAGATAGCTTTTGAAGCCTGTGCTTTATAGGAATCAGGCAGCATCAAATAAATTCCTTTTTTTCATGCCTGTTCCTCTCTCTCTTTCTCTCTCTCTCTCCGGTGAGGGGAGTGAGGATAGTTGTTTACATGTGCACATTTGAGGGTAGCTCAAACGAAATTCTCTAATATGCGAGCTTGAGGCTTTGGACCCAAGCAAGATTTATCACGGGCAACATTTCATGCATTTACTGCAACGCAGTGGTTAAACAAATAACTCATCCAATTAATGTTTTTAGCTTGGGAATTAAATTGTTCCAGCTAGTTTATGCCTACAACTGGTTCATTCTGCAACCAATTAAATTGAATTAAAGAAAACCATCTGCTTTCCCTACAAGGTGGTGCCATTGCTTTACCATATTTTGCTGACTTAAAGCACTAAATTTTTGCATGCTATTTTGGTATCTGAATACTTGCCAGCTTGACTGTGGTGGTGTACTGATTTCATGCCATTTTTATTACCTAATACTAGTATGTTTACAAATTCTGTCAGGTGCAAGCTGTCACTGTTCATGCAACGAATAACTACTTCGTGACTGCTTCTCTTGACAATACATGGTGCTTTTACGATCTCTCCTCTGGTTTATGCATGGCTCAGGTCCTCCCTCCCTCTCTGTTTTTTGTGAGAGTGCTCTTTCGTGTCTTGCACATATTCACAGAAGTCTCTTTCAATTTTTTTTCCTGATCTGTGAGTTATGTACGGAGATTGATTACAGACAAATTAAATGCCAAAATATATAAATTTATAATCTGATCTGAGATTTTGACTTTCTTGACTGGTTATTGTGTTCCATTTGATATAATTGTCCTGCAATTAGAATCCATGAAGTTCAGGAACAATTACCTTTAACAATTTTATCTAAATTTAAAGAATTGAATCCTTCTATCACATGTGGTCTATTTCATTTTTTGTTTGTTTTCCATAGTATTTGTCAAAGCTGACAATTTAACAATAAATTAATATTCAAATGCCCATTATTCTATTTTTATGATGCATTTTTGCATGCTCAAAATGTAAAAAGAGGCATCTTTAAAAGGCATCAAGATCAGACATAGATAGTGAATGGTGGAGTATGCTTTTGTATTGTATGACTCTGGAGTGGGTTTTTTTTATGTATTGTGGTAAAGTGTTATTAAGGCTCTAGTTGTCGATTACAATGTTCAGTTTGGTTAAAATTTCCTCTTTCAGACAAGGTTTCTAAATGTTTCATTCATCTTAATTTTCTAAACTTATAGTTTTTATTTCATTTTTCAACATGAAAATTCCCTTGTCTGCTGGATCTGGTTCTGGATGAACTGTATGATGATGCTCAATTTTGCAGGTTGCTGACGCTTCCAAAACTGATGGCTATTCATCTGCTGCCTTTCATCCTGATGGTCTCATCCTTGGAACAGGCACTTCAGAAGCAGTTGTTAAAATTTGGGATGTAAAAAGTCAGGTACATATGCACTATTGTAATTGTTGTGTTTATTACCTTTTCAAAGTGCAGCGTGTAGAGGGCAGATGTGTACCAAATAAAACCTTCATCTGTTGATTTAATTAAAAATACTTGAAGTTTTACTTTTCTTGTGTTTTTGTTTATATGCAGGCCAATGTTGCAAAATTTGAAGGTCATGCTGGGCCCGTAACAGCAATATCTTTCTCAGAAAACGGATATTTTCTGGCTGTAAGTATGTGTGTTCTGAAAAAAACATGCAATGATGGATGATCTGACATGCTATGATCTTATTTAATGTTTGTACTGGACAGACTGCTGCCCATGACAGTGTTAAGCTGTGGGATCTGCGGAAATTGAAAAACTTCCGGACACTCAATCTATATGACTCTGATACACCTACAAACTCTGGTGTGTATTACTATGGTTATGCTTTTCCTTATTTATGTGTTGCCATTCATGGCTAGTGCCTGCAGCAATAGCTCTTATACTTTGTATGGTACCACCCTTGTCAACCTGTTTTCCATTGCCTGACAAGCCATACTTGCTATGATGAACTATGTGAAGTGGTTTTAAAAATTTAAAGCCTGGCTTCGTGGAACTCTTTCTTTCTTCTCTTTTTTATTTTTATTTCTTAAGCCTGTTGCTGTCCTTTTAAGTGCTCTTGGGTTGGGCAATCTTGTTCAACCGCAATATGCTCTGTTTTTTAGTTTTATTGTGAGTGAAGATGTAATGGTGTTCCTCTTTCATGGCAGTGGAATTCGACCACAGTGGATCTTACCTTGGAATTGCAGGATCAGATATAAGGTGCTGTCTCCTGTGGATCTTCAAATATTTATCTTAAGTCATTTTCAATGGATTTTTAAGAATTGTCTGGCTGAAGTTGGATAACAGCTCTGTTTTTTACCTATTAACAAAATGTTATGGGTTGTGCATAGAGTTTTTCTGATAATGCTAATAAACTCGTCTTCTCTTCATTGCAAGAACATTCTTTGAAGCCTTTTCAGAAGAAGAGCTATTACAATTTATTATTTCTGCAATGTCCTGTAAATTCTTTCGTTTATCTCATCTAACTGCGTGTCTTGTACTTGCACAGAGTTTACCAAGTTGGCAGTGTTAAAGCAGACTGGAATTGTATCAAAACTCTTCCCGATTTGTCCGGAACAGGTTTTTAGCCTCCCCTTTTCTACCACTACTTGTTGCATCCCACGCATGTTTGACTGACAGATGCACTATTATGCTACTCGTGTTTGCAGGAAGAGCAACTTGCGTAAAATTTGGTCCAGATGCCAATTACATAGCTGTGGGATCAATGGATCGCAACCTCAGGATATTTGGCCTGCCTGGGGATGAAGCTCCACTGGAGTCATAATGCACCCTCCGATTGGGAAAGTTGAGTTCATGGATTTCTGCAGTTGTTGCCACAGCGTTCATTAGGCTAGTGCAGCCAAACAATAGAACGAGTTTACTTATGCGGTGCCAACACTTTATGCAATTTTCAGATATGGCGCAGGGTGGTTGTCTGGGATTTGAAGAACTTAAATTCGAGCTCCTAGAGCCAGTCATTTTGTATTAATGTTGTCGTTGGAACTTCCAGAAAAAGATATCTTGCCATTAATCTACACAGTGAGGTGCTTGGGGGAACACACTTGGTAATTGTTTAAAAGCTTATCTTTGAGGGATATTTGTATTCTATTCACTGTAGTAAAGAGTAGTTCGATGTGCTTGCTGCAGGGATTGACCTCAGCTCTCCTGCCTTGGTAACCCGACAAGCATCCTCCCAAGTCCCTCCTTTTCCATCGCAATAGTTCTTCAGTGAGGTGTAAACTCTTTCAAATTTGATAAACATTGCTCTGTTGTTGCTTCCTGCCCCATCTCAACTTGCCAGATTACCATGCTTTATTCACAGAAATCTAACGACCTGAGCTTCAGGAATCAAACTTCAAATAAAATTTTACAAAAAAGAATAAAGAATGTGATCACAAACTAATTAAGAAGCTTCCATAGGCCTGCCTCGTTTCTGGGAGGTAAGTTTTTTGGATGAATGTGTGAACCCCCGAAGCTGCAAAAACCTCAGAAGCTGAAAACTCTGATTAAACCTGCTCGGCCTCCTTGTCATCCCATTTATGGAAAAGTAAACCACAGTTGTAAGCTCTGTAGACAGAAAGCTTCTATACTGGGATTTAGGATGTTTGTTCATCTACTCTATTCTTTCCTTCCTCTATTTAAAAGGGCCATCACAGTATAAATATTTGCAAGGGGCGGGATTTTCATTTTCATTTCCCCTCTCTCTCTCTGAAATGGAGAGAGATTGACTGTTGGTGAGCCCGCCGGAAAATTTGCCTTTCTCTTTCTTCGCCCCTCATTTTCTTTGTTTCTCCCAAACAGTGGCAAGTAACTTTCAACCTTGTTCAAGCTATAGAAAAGAAAACTGTTGCACCAAGGAACAAATACCAACAGGGATTTTGTATCAGATGGAGAGTATTTCAAACAGGAATTTCTTGAAAAGGTAGCTTACAGGTCTCCATCCAAGCACAAAGCAATGTTGCTGCCGCCGCCAAGTGCTGGTGTGTAATATCTGTTGGCACCTATTTACGTAAATGGATCACAGAATCAGCTTAGGAGATTGCTAACACTCATGTCAGAGAAAACTAAAATTGTACTTCCAATTATCAAACAGCAGCTTTCTGTCCATCAAGAAAGCAGCCATCAACTATAATTTCCATTACATTTACAGGCTATACACGTTGGTTTATTATGTTTTGCATTAGCAGAATGAAGGGCTGCAGACAGCAGACCTCAAGAGGGCCTTTTCAAAATTGGTAAATAAATTGAGCACGGCTCATCATTGTCATTGTTGTAATTTGATCCCAAGTCCTCTGGTTGATTAGAAGACGAACGGAACTACTTAGGAAGCTTGAATACTTCTGGCCTGATGTCACCTGAATAACTATCATTCAGCACTCAAGCTTCCCACAAATTCACCAGACAGACTCTTTCTTCATATTTACACAGGATTCACGCCCTCAAGTACCAAAGTGACTGCAAAAACATGGATGTCGAAGGAGAATGAATCTGTTTTGGATAAGAATATCCCTCCCAGCATACACTGGCTTCAAAGAAAGTGATCAAATCATCATTGAATATATGAACTAACCATATATAAATGGCGATGGTAGCTGAAACATGGTACCAGTCTCATTTATTAAGTCACTGGCTGTGTGTGTTATGAACTTGTTGTTTACATCGTTTAGAAAGAGACGAATTACATAAAAGCTCACCAGTTCGTAAATACAAATGATTAGTTTCCCCCACTCACAAAAATCGTGATATTGGTACGAGTATTCAAAAACTTGTTGGAATGTTGAGGAGAAAGGGAAAGAGAACACCCTGAATTGTAGATTGAACATAAGTAAAGTATAGACAAAGTTACCTGTTATTTTCTCTTGGCAGTAGGTTTCAATGAACATCTTAGAAACCCACCAAACACACACTTTGATCATCGCCGGCCATCTTTAAGTACCAGAAAACAAGTTTAAACTAGTTGAAAAACAACGAAGAACCCATAGTATATGGAATTAGTCAGAAATTAGCAGTGACGTACCAGAAAACATGGACCAGAAAGAGCAGCACTCTTGCCAATAAGCGTATGAAGTGACATGCCATGCCTTAACGTCCTGCCCTTCATTTGAAATTACCGACAAAAAATCAAGATCCACATGGAAGAGCAAAAAGTGCAGCTATATTAAACAAGTTCAGTAGCAAAACTTACCTCCACAGCAAGATCCACTGGCATCCCTTCCCGAATTTAGGAAGGGATGAGAGCAAGAATTCATACTGCACCGAGGAAATAAAAGGTGGACTCATCCATGAGACGGGGAAAAGACCTTCGTGGGGTCTGATCATGCGCTCCTTCAAATAAATCACTATCATCATTACCATCATTACTTTCAACAGTTCTCTTGTGCTCACAAACTGCAATCTTTTTTATCGTCTTTACAAGATTTTTGGAATTCCTCGTTCTTGTGTGCTGTGCTGCATTCATGAAACCTAACCGAGTATTGTTCTTGCTGTTCAATATCTTTACTATTCCATCAAACAGGGAGCGACTGAATTGGTTTTAAATCATCTTGGTGCTTGTCTGATCTAGACCCAAGAAAACGCAGTGAAGGGATTACGAAGGGAAAATATGAAGATGATTTTCCCTCTTTAGAACACTGCCCGGCTTACACATTCAAATATCTAGGATCGCAGACATTACCAATTAAAGTTAACAAGTATAATGAACGCCAAAACAAAACAACCACCTTCTCCTTAGAAAACATACAACTCCAGAAACAGGGGATCATAACATCCGTTGAAAATAAAAGTTACTGGAGTTGGTTTCAATAAAGTTTTGATTTTGTCTGTTCCAGACAACATGGGTATAAGAACCCATGCTTGCTTTTCCCTTCTTCTCTCACATTCTCTAAGCTACCAAACAGTTTTCATTTTTTTTTCTCAGCTACTAAGCAAACAATGCATCTATGTATCTAGCACCAAAAACAGCATGCATGGAAATCTAAAAACCAAATCTGAGTTCCTTTTGCTGTTCAAGATGTTGAAGTACTCAATATTCAAACTGAAACAATCAAATCAACGACGACGACAAAAAAAAGAAGCAATTCAAGGCCCCACTACATTTTGTAAAAGCAACCGGGTCCAGTATTCAGCTAAAAAGGAAAAAAAGAAAAAGAAACAAGGAGAAAACCCCTCAAGAAGATAATAGTAAAGAAAAGCAAGCCATCCTGAGAAGAAGATTATCACTTAGAATTACTGGAAGAATTGTTTGTTTTTGTGTTATTTTTTAAAAAATATATTTTTTAAAATTATATATTTTGAAGTCGATATTTTAAAATAAAAAACTATTATTATCACAATACATAAACAGTTGATTAGAGACCTTTTCTTTCAATGCATACATTCTTTTTATTAAATTTAATTTTCTTACAACTATTTTTTCCAAATTGAACAACTAGTTGAAATGCAGGTCTTACTTTTATCTTTAATTAAATAAAAATATTATTATTAATTAGTGTTTGATCCTTCTTCTTTTCCTTGTTGGTTCTTGTGACATGCAACAGGGTACATACTTTTCAAAAATATATTTTTTAATCTGTTTATATTTTAATACTAGCTTATTAAAAATATCAAAAAATAATAATTTAATATTATAATTAAAACAAATATATTTATATTTTGAAAAAAAAAACATCTTAGTATAGTTTTAACCCTCCTGCAATAACATTACAGGAGAGGAAAGTTCGTCGGTGGAAAGGAAAGACTAAAGACTAAAGAGACGGTGGGTGTGTGCACGCGTGGACAATTTTACACGTGTCTGTTTCCAAAAGCGCCTCGTCCTCGGCGGCTTCTGTCGGTTCCCCTCTCTCCCTAGCTCTTTAACGTACTAGGAGCGTGTTTATTTTTTCATTTTACAAATATTTTTTAAGGAAATTATTTTTTTATTTTCATATTATTTTGATATGTTACTATTCAAAATATTTTAAAACAGTAAATAAATATATTTTTAATATATTTAAAAATAAAAAACACTATAAAAACAACCGCTATCACACTTGCAAACATTCTCAAATTTATTGCTTGTTAAGAAATATTTTTTTTTTCAAACAAATTCCATAAATGGAAATCAGACACCACTTCTATATTTATATTTCAGGATTGAAAATATAGTTATTTAACTTTTTTTAAAAAAAATATTCATACTAAAAATTACTATGGAATACTAAAAATATATATATTAATTTTTGTTAATGAATCATTTAATCTAAAAATTTAAACTGTTAGGCGAGGTTCTAGAATATCAGTTATGCTATTCTTCAATACTTCCCTCAAGTGAAAACTATTTGGAATGAAAACTTGTACATGCCCATATTATCCTGTACTTGATTTTTATTAATTAGAATGAGAGGGATAAGATTCAAACTCGTGATCGATGGGTTTACAAGGCTCTGATACCATGTCAAGTAACTATATCACCTAAAAATTTAAGCAACTAGGTGAGGCCATAGAATATCATTCGTATTATTCCCAACAAATTTTACTATTTTTGCAAGTATAAAAAACAATTAATACGCATCTAAATGTAGTTTTAAATGCAAAAACAAATTGTTTTTAAAGTCATTTGAATTAAATAAATGAAGTGTTGAAATCTTTATGGGGCGACTTTCTCTTTTTTAACTAAACTTACATTTACAACATTTCATAGTTTGTTGACAAATTCCCGATTGCAAATCACAAAACAATTGCTTTTGGCTAGAATCTGAGATTATTTGAAATTATGGCAGTGTATATTTTTTAAAGTGTTTATTTTTAAAATATAAAGCGAAAAAGTCTTCTAGATGCAGGTTCATGTACTAGAATAAATAAAAGGGTGTATATAATTATATATATAAAGAAAATCATACACTTTTTTGGTGGTAAAACGAAGCAAGACTTTCACGATGAAGCAAGCTACTGATTTTGCTTACTCTTTAGCTTAATTTATTGCTAATTATAATATGCCAGCTACAAATGACTCAAGATTTTGTCATATGCTTCGCTTAAAAGCTATGAATTCTTGCCAGGCTGCTCCACTGTTTTTAAAGAACAACCAGTTACTTGGACTTCAATTCAATCCTCATGACGAGCACATGAAAATTAAATGAGTTACTGCTACATTCAGAATTCAAACCCTAGATCTTGTATGATGTTACTCAGTAAACTTCATGCCATCTCCAAACCCAGATTCCTTTTACATGCATGCCCTCCACACCTTTCATGGAAGATAATATTTTGTAGCTTCTTGCACCTTGAAATTTTGTTTTTTTTTTTGTTTTAAACCAATTTTGTTCTCATTCTGTTCAAATACTTGGAACAGGTACTTACTGCTCACAATTCCGATGAAAATTGGCGAGTGGGTGCTTTTTTTTACTTCTAGTGGAGAGAGGTGAGAGAGAAAAGATACCGCTCCAGCTCCCAGACTCTGCACATATACAGAGAAAAAGAAGTAAAGTGAATCATAAACACCAGAAAACTAAAACCAGAACCCAAAAGACAGTATTTTTTAGCAATTCAATTTCAAAGCACAGCCAGAACCCAACACAACTCCTTCATTTTCCTCCTCCTGTTCTGTTTTAGTCAGAACCTATTTCTCAAATCCTTCCAAAACCTGTCATGATTTGATCCATTCGGCCATATCCCAAATGGGTTTTCCCTCCAAACTCTTTTCTTGCTTCCTCTTTCTCTCTCTTCTTTCTGTCAATCTTTCTCAGTCCGCCCTTGATTACAGCACCTTGGTCTACAAGGGTTGTGCAAAACAAGCTTTTCAAGATCCAACTGGTGTCTATTCACAAGCCATCTCTGCCCTTTTTGGCTCTTTAGTCTCCCAGTCCACCAAGACCAAGTTCTTTAAGACCACCACTGGGACTGGCCAAACAACCATAACTGGTCTCTTTCAATGCAGGGGAGACCTTAGTAATACTGACTGCTACAACTGTGTCAGCAAACTGCCAGTCTTAACAGACAAACTCTGTGGCAAAACAATAGCTGCAAGAATCCAGCTTTATGGATGCTACATTTTGTATGAAGTTGCTGGCTTTACACAAGTTTCAGGTATGGAAATGCTGTACAAGACTTGTGGGGCTACAAATGCGGCAGGAAGTGGGTTTGAGGAGAGAAGAGATACTGCCTTTTCGGTTATGCAAAATGGGGTGGTTAGTGGCCATGGCTTCTACGCGACCAACTACCAGTCGATGTATGTTTTGGGGCAGTGCGAGGGAGATGTTGGAGATTCAGATTGTGGCGATTGTGTGAAAACTGCTGTCCAGAGAGCTCAAGTTGAGTGTGGGAACTCTATTTCAGGCCAAATCTATCTGCATAAATGCTTTATTAGTTACAGTTATTATCCAAATGGGGTGCCCAGGAGATCGTCATCTTCTTCCGATTCATTTTCATCAGGTTTGAGTACTGAAATTGATTTTCTAGGAAATCTAGAGAGAAAAGTTTTCTGCCTTTTATCTTGTTAGTAAGTAATACTCGTTTTGGTGAAGGTTTGCTTTGCTTGGTCGTTAATTCATTGGGCTTCCTAACTAGTTCCATTTCCCTGTAAATTGTTTTTAATATATTATGGAGTCTGATAATCTATTGCAATTAGTATGTGGTTAGGGTGGTTGGATTTTTTCCCTCCCCCATCTCTTCCCATTTCCCTGTTTAAAAAAGTCCATTTTTAATAGATTACTGGGTCTCAATCTATTGGAATTAATATATGGTTATCTTGTGACAAGAACGTCCAGTGTCTTATCAATGTGTTTGAAAGTGGTTTTATTTTAATTAGCCTGGGATATGTAATAATAGAGATGTATCTGATGGATGTAGGGACAGGGCAAAAAACAGGGAAGACAGTAGCCATCATAGTAGGAGGGGCAGCTGGTGTGGGGTTCGTGGTCATTTGCTTACTGTTTGCAAGAAGCTTGATGAAGAAACATGATGGTATGCTTTTTCGCACTTCGATGAATATGATGTGAGATAGGATAGATAGTGCTCTGCATTTCATTGGTGAGAATCTCTTTTGTCCATTCAATGCTGATATGGTTGGAGTATGCTATTTTGTGCAGATTTTTAAGAGGAAGAGACGGATCTTAAAGAGGAGGCAAGCAACCATCTTTTCTCGAGGTGGATTCTTTCTACAATTTCATTTCTTTGAATAGTATAAATGGGGTTTTGTGGTGGACCAATTTTGATGAAGAAAAGATAGGATAGAAATTGGCAAATGCGGGTCTGTTGTCACAGAAGACAGTAAATTTGGGACTGGAAGTAACTAGGGCTCGAGCTCGTTTCACAAAGGTGAAAACTGAAAACAGATAGCAGAATGAATGTGTGAAAATTTGAATGGATGACAGAGGAGAGTTGAATTAATGGGATTTGGCCTTTCTTTTTTGTACAGCCTGTGGATGTTTGTCTCTTCTCTTTCCAGATCAATGCATCCCCATCCCCATCTTCTTCTGCTTTATGCTTTTTAGTTCTGTCAAATGTCGATAACTCCTCCTGGAAGATTTTGCATGAAACCAATTGGATATAAACTATTGATGGATTAGAGACGAGGCCATCCAGCCAAACAGGCCCTTACAAAAGAGTGCTAGAGGTGACAGCCAGGTGCGGTTATCATCCATTGCCACCACCGTGGAAGGAGGCTCACATGCGGCGAGGGAATATATAGCAAGTTGTCCTGATTTTGTTTTGCTTGGGAACATCCTTCCATGACGACAAAAACGCTATTTTTTCTAATTATTATTTATTCAAGGCAACAATATCTCTGGTTTTGGAGCGCGTGTAGGGTTGTAAAATGAAGGCAGGAGAACAGAGGAGTCGGTGATTGGAGTGTCACATGCGGCGGCAGCTGGTTTACTTGTTTTTAAATTAAAAAAGTGCTTTTAAAATTTATTTTCTTATGCATTATAAGGATCGTGCGGGTTCTTTTTTTTTTATTATTATTATTTGAAAATGGGCTGTCCATTCCAATTATTTTTGAAATAAATAAATTTAATCATTATTATCAAGGGACCGGAATGCTAGTCTAAAAGTAAGAGAACCAAATTGAATATAACTGGAGAGATAAAATACGAGGATGGATTGTTACGTTGAAAAACGCAGTCGTTTTAGATTTAGTTTGATAATTATTATCTCACTGGTAAAACAGTCTTCTAACCACTCAACACAAACCCTTCCCACCGAGAAGGATTAAAGAATGTGGATCTGTAGTGTGAAAAAGGAGAGGGAGCCGACATATTTCCTCAGAATTCCGCGCCCGCGAAGGAGGCTGAGCTTGACAGCTGTGTGAGGTCGTGATCATCAATGGCCCGTCGCCAGATCAAAGGTGGGTGCCGCCACTCCCTGCCCTTTTCTTCGCGGATAAATTGTGCAATCATCTTTCGGAATCATAATAATAAAAACGATGAGTTAACACAACAAATTGTTTTTAATTTTTGGAAAAACAGATTATTTTTTGTATGTAGATGTTGAGAATCTCCATACCTAATTGCAATGCAATTTGAATTGGTATTGAGATTCACGATCGACATGTCGATTATATTTTTTTATAAATCAGTGGGCCGGGTGGCCATTCTTAATATTTAATTGTAATTCTCAAAGTTGAAGCTTCAAAAGTTGGACCGCAATTGCTAACCTTAGCGGCTGTTCTTTGCCATATGATTTTGTTTTTGGAACATCCTCGTCAGTTTACAAGAAATCTTTCTGCTTCTATGGCAGTAATTAGTTAGGAGAGGACAAGAAAACATTAATTATAATTAGCGGCCTTTATTACCTTCCTATCCAAGAAACTTGCCAAAAACTCATTTCTTTGCAGCCTGGAATCCAAGTTAACTGTCTTTCACTTTTGTCACGATTGTTACGGTGACTTGGTTTTTAAAATGTTTTTCAGTTAAATATATATTAAAATAATATTTTTAATTTTATTTTTAATATCAATGTATCAAATCGAGCTCGTTAAGTTGGTCCATGGCGATGAGGAGTGGGAGCCTCAAGACAATTAACGTTGCCCCAGTTATCCACGCCGCCTTTCCCGTGCTCTTTGCCGGCTTCTTCGCCATGAACAGCCCCTGGTTTTCTTCATCATGCTTCCAACCACCGTAGCCAGCACTCCTGCCTCCTCCATACTCAATCGCTTCTTGCCTTCAGTTTCAGACCCCGTTAAAGTCAACAAGTCAAGGGACAGGTTTCATGCCTTCAGTTCGACAGTTGACATGTAGTCCGTCAGATGGCTGGGCCCACTAACACAACGAGAAAATTGATACTCGAATTCAAGTATAGTATATCACTGGTAAACAACACCGGTTAAGTGAGCTCAGTTTAGAGGGTTGATGAGGGGTTAGTGTAAATATTATTATTAAAAAAAAACAGAGAATTCGTCGAGTGCACCATTGAAGAACACAAAAATAATAATTGATGTGGAACCGTTTGAAGATTAATCAACGAGTGTAAAACCACTCTTTATATACTGAGAAAATGAGAAAGGTAAGTTGAGAACATTTTCAACCTCACAAGATTTGGATGCGATATCATTCATAATGGAATCCCTACTGCTGTGCCTGGAATTCATCCCAGAACCTCTGCATACAACCAGAGATGTATTGCAAACCCAAGGGACCGCAACGGTGAATCCTAAACCAGAGCCTTCCTTTCCATTCCCGGCGAGAACGCTCTTGTATGCTCGGCAAACTTTAGAGACATGCTTTCCCATCGGTAAAAGCTGTTGATAATAATGCGAAACGGATGGATCCGTGCTTAAAACTTCCGAGTCAGAATGGAGGTTCACCACAACAGTTCCATGTCCAGAGTGCAGTCTATTGCTGAGAGCTTTGAGAAATGGGGAGTCTGGGTCCCAAAGCTGGCGAGGGAAGATATCATCACCATCATATGCATCAATGAATATCATGTCATACGTATTACTGGTGTTAAGAACAAAGTTCTCAGCATCCGCCTCATAGAGGCAAAGTCTCTCATGGATGCCTTTCCACAGCACTTCGTCGATGGGATTAGGCTTTGACAAGGCACGCTGACCAGGCGAGTTCATAACTGAGAAAGATGGAAAACCCATTGCTCGAATTGAAGCAGAGATAACAAGGGGATCAATTTCAACTATGTCAACAACAGCACCTGAAGAGAGAGCATTGTTTCAGTAGCATTCTTAATGGCTTCACAGTCAGTCATATCTTGAATTAACAGTGTTCTAGAAACAACAACAGCAATAAAGTGGCGCGATTTTAAAAGAGGTGTGCAGTATAAAAGCTTAAGGAGAAATTATTTCACTTGCTTGAGAAAATTGGGTTTTCATGTCTCAGCTCCAGGCGGTGAAGAAACATTAGCACATCCACAGTACATCACACTAAAAAATAGGCACTTCACCTTTCATTACCTCGTTAAAAAAAAAGAAAAAAAAAGACCTTGCATTGCTCAGCTTCTATGTTAGATTATGAGATGGCTGGAAATTCATTCTCATGTGCTTCAAATCTTCTTTCTTTATCATTCATTGCCATTATCTCCTTCTCAAAAGTTCCTTCTACATTTTGACTCTCTTAAACACTACAAACTCAGACACAGAGAAAAAGCACAATACCCCTGCAATGCATTCTGCAAGACAAACTAGAAAGGTGTTGGCTATATTGTGAGAATCCATACCATATAGTTATTTCAGTCAGGGAAGTGATTTTGAGTAGTACTTTTGTGATTCATTATAACCATGACAGAAAGGCTTCTACCAGAATTAAAAAGGCACAGCAGAGAAACATGCACCAAGGAAATGACCTTTTCCTACCTTGGATTTTTGTAGCCAAGAACAGTGGTAAGCTTCCACCACCATGACCAATGCATAAAATGCGGATTGTTTTCTTTCCATATATAGCATCCACAAGGTCATTATTACAGGATGCTATCGTGGCCAACCCAGCTGATACCATACTCTTCAAATCTACAAAATGACATATATAAAAAATTAGCCAACAAAAAGGAAAAGAGCCTTTTGGGCTAATAACAAGGCTTAAAGCATCAGCAATAATATGACATAAATACCATTTAATTTTACAAACAGAGTGAAAACAATGGATAACATGTTATGAACAATCTTCAATTACAATGAGTAGGAACCTCAGACTATAGTTTCCCCCACCCTCACCCAATCAAAATCCAAATGAGAAGCATTTTATTCTGATATGAACTGCCTGGAAAACAGACCCCAGTTCAGGGAGTTAATTGCTACATCATACATGATGTTTACTACTATCGGAAAAAAACAAACCTATATCATCCATTCATTTCGGAAGCAGTGGTACAGTAAGTGATAATGATCAAAACTATATTAATTAGCACAAAAAATTAAACATTTCGGAATCCATGATCCATAATAACAAAAGAGGATTGCGATCAACAGGCTCCATCTTGCATCTAGACTTGCCCACACCATAAAACCATCCCTATTACTACGTCTAATGAAGAAACAAATAAATAGATCATAAAACTCCTTCATCAGGTAGTTAGTTAATAGCAAAACAGCAGACATAGAAGTGAAACCCCAAAACAGCTTCAAATCCAAATACACAAAAATCATAAATGCTTACTTCTCTCACTAAGGTATCAGTAACATAAGAAATATAACAGAACCAATATGTCGGAATGAGAAAACCACTAAGGTAATATTATTGATTCAGAATTAGAGTCGATCAAGTCATTTGACTAGCATTTCAACACATACAAGGTCGATTGCAGCGGTCCAACTTTTTAAACCAGTGATTCTGCAAGTGGGTTCATAATATTGATGTTATAGCATCAGGCTATTATATGAGAAGAACTATACTACACCACTGAAGCAATGGGATTTGGTGAGTGCAAGTAAAGGAGATATACATGGAACGGCGAGACAATGAGGCTGCTGCATTAGGAATATAGAGCCTGCAGCTGAAGGTTGTGATTGTTGTCGATGGTAAGCAGCCATTACTTTAACAGCACTCTGTCGTGTTTCATCATTAAAATGAAGTGTCCGCCATTGATACCCAATTATACTAAAACCTCCTCCTACTTCTCCTTTAAAGTTATTCTTATGTATCTCCTCTGCATACCTTCGCTCAAGCCATTTCTCTGTTTCTCCCCACTCAACCTCACTCTGCAAAAACAAAACAAAATACATGATCAAAAGGAGACTTGATTTTTTTACAGAGGAGGAGAAATAGCGATACTTACGGGTCTAGAAGAGGGATACGCAAGGACGGACACGATGCCGTTTCCTTTATCAGAAGTAGAACGGAAAACGGTGTGGCCATCAGTGCCCGTGCCCCACCATTCAGACGAGTAGAACCAGTCGCCTTCGTCGTTTATACGACGTCGCGTTGCCGTGCAGAGTTGCCGGGTGGAGATCAGCCTAGCTCTGTGCCACATCCTCCTCCAAAGAGGTACTTGATGAGATAAATGATGACGATGAACCCTAGAATTAGATCTTGAATTCAACGAATCTTAAACCCTGAAGTCTTACTGAAATGTCAACAGATCGGTCCTTAAACCCTCAACACTAGGAGAAGTGGGGTTTCTACTTGTGTTTGGATGAAGTTCACGATGCTCTGTTTTGGATTGAAGTAGTTCGTGGATAACACCTGTTTCGTTGCTTGAGTCACAAGATGAGAATAAAAAGGATGAAAATTGAGATGGTATTTATTTATTTATTTATTTATTTATTTATTTATTTATTATTTGTGTTAAGTTTGATTCTTGAAGAATATAGAATTTAAAATAGAACAAAATTTAATTATATTTATCAAGCTTGATTTAAAATTTAATTAGTATAAATCTCCAAATTAACCTACAAGCTCAAAGATCAAAATCTAAATATACAGCATATTGAATTTCATATAAGATAAACCAATGATTTATGAGAATTTATTTATTTAATTCTGGGAGAAATTAAAATTGTTTTTTTATGTTTTATACACGTCAATTTTAATTACAACATATTTTATTTATTTAATATTATGTATTCGACAAAGCCAATTAATTCATATAGATTTTTTTTTATCACGATAAATTGACCAAGCTACAAACCATAGCTGACCTGACCCAAAAGTTTTATATATATATATATATATAAACTACTTCCTTTCAATTAATAATAATAAAAAAAGAAAATGTCGTGAAATTATATTTATGGCATTCAGTGCAAGTCTTGTCCCTATTTTTCAATTTCCAACCTCCATTTTTGAAGCATTACTTTTGTAATATCATGAGATATAAGAAATTAATATCCTGTTGACTTTTGTATTTTAAAAGTTTTTTTATAGATTTTCAAATTATATGAGCTTATATTAAACATAAAATTTTAAAATTATATTATTTTAACATATTTCTTAATAAAAAACACTTAAATAATATATAAAATATAAAACAAATCAACATTTGCAGTGGCAACACATGTAATAACAAACTGCTTTTGCTTTGTCCATCGCAAATACGTGCAGCCTCTGCAAAAATTACCCAGAAAACAGTTAGAATATTATAAGGCTGTTTGGGATGGTGGTATAATCGCCGTTTCCAAAAAAATAATTTTTATTTTATTATAAATGAATGTTTTTTGGTATTTTTAAATTATTTTGGTGTGCTGATGTCAAAAATTATTTTTAAAAAATAAAAAAATATATCATTTTAATATATTTCTAAATAAAAAATACTTTAAAAAACAACTGCAATCACCCTTCCAAACAGAATGTATATATCCTGTAAACTGGATCTATGAAATAATGACTTCAAAATTAAAATATTATCTCATTTGCCGTGGAGCTGGATCCATGAGAAAAGACGGCCCTTCGTGCAGGGCAGGAGGTGGCAGTACTAGAAAGAGAATGGGAATTGAAAAGAGAGAAAATAACAAACACCTTGTCTACATAAACAAAATAAATTAAATAAAAAATAAAAAAGATTTTAATATTTTTAAAAACGACATTTAGCTTGCAAAATCTTTATGTTATTGAAAAGCATTTAGTGGGTGTTTGATATTGTGATTTAAATTGAGATTAAAAAAATTAATATATTAGTGCTTATTATAATGAAAAAAAGCTAGAAAATCTATGTGGGTTCCACAAAATAAAATTACTAAAAAGGTGTTTCAAGAAAAGCAGCTATTCATGTTTCATTACTCCCAAAACTGCAAATCAACCACGTACTAGCTGTATTTTAAAGTGAAAATCATATGCCAGCAGCAGAGCAGTGGATTCCTCTCTTCGTCCATTTATCAATTTCAAGTTTTTGAGTATTTTTATATTTTAAATATTTATATTTATATTTTAAATTAAAAATTTTATTTTTTTTAAATTATTTTTATATGTTGATATCAAATATTGTTTGGTTAATGTCGGTTATCCGAATGAATATGGATATTTACTTGAATTATTAATTATATTATGTTATTAGGATTGTTAAATTTACAATATTTTAAAAATAATATATATGTGTGTATATGTCATTCAAAGTAATTTTACAAGTTGACAATAATATTAAAAGCATGGTAACCAAACACATGAAATTATTTTTTATTAAACCTCGACCACAGTTTTAACCAAATACTTCAATTGTAGTTATGAATCGTAGCTAAAAATATTTTTTATAAAACTGTTTTTTTTAAACCTCAACCACAACAACAACCGCAATACCAAACACACTCTTAGTGTCTATCTGAGCGCTGTTTGAAGTTGTTTTTATAAGTAGTTTTTTAAAATAATTTTTGATATTATCACATGAAAATAATCTAAAAACACACAAAAAAAAATTCAATTTAAAAAAAAAGTTTTAAATACACAGAACACCTCTTAAAGTGTCATCATCGTTGCTTTTGGAAGTTATTTGAGGTTTTACTCGAACCCAATCGAATCTAAAAATCTCTCATTTATTTGAGTTCATTCAGGTCGTTATCTACCGGATTCCGTGGAATTACCATCCCAGCACCATAACCAAGCAGCGAGTGAGCGCGTGTATGTATCGAAGTTTAACTGACATACCCGCCAATATCAAAACATTAAATTAGAGACATTAGCTCCACGTTGTCCTCAAGGAGAATCCATAATCATGTTAACAAATGAAGAGTTAACGAAAAGAGAGGTCAGGGTCAGGCCATGCCGACCACCCAAGGAAGGGACACGCACGAGCATTTCATATTGTATTTTAAAAATATTTTTTTAAAAATATATATTTTTTTATATTTCATTTAAAATTAAAAAAAATTGTATTTTTAGATAATTTTCATATATTAATATCAAAAATTATTTTTTTTTAATTTTAATATATATATATATATATATATATATATTTTTAAAAAGTTTAAAAAACAACCTCACAATAAAAAACTGTCACTAAAGAAACGAAGGTTCCTCCACTAAACACTCATGGAGGAGGTGGTGGAGGAGGTGGCGTATCTGATTCGCAAGTCAAACATCGCCAGAAAACAGAAAAGAAGTGATTAGCAGGCCCCACCCGACCATTTCCCATACACCTAACGCATGCGTCATTTGAGTTTTTGAACAGACCATTCATTTCCTGGCCTCTCGAATTCTATTTTTCTTTCTTCTACTCAGCAGGCGCACAACTTTTAAGGCAATCGACGTTTCTCTTCCAGTTTCTCAAATCCATACCCAGTCATCACCTCCATCCTCTCACCCTGGATCACATGATTCAAAGCCTCTGTTGCTCTATCTGTTTCTGTGGTTTTGCTTCGTGACGCAGAAATAAGACTGCTTCCACTTGTCATCTCGTATAAACTACTGTATCATTTTTTCATCACCGCCAGAACAGGATAGCAATCCAGTGATTTGACTGCAAAAAACACAGTGGGTTTCTGATCCTTGGAATTTCCTTATAGAAAGTTGTGCACTCTATCTGTATTCTGACATGGGTTTTCTTTTTTCTGGTGAATTTGTTTCAAGTGTACCCAAAGGTGAAGGTGAGAACAGATGGGCAAGATGATCAACCTCCACACAGCTGGAGTTCTTTGCTCTCGTTGAAAGATGTCCAGTTTCTTTTCTTGCAAGATTCTTCTTCTCCAGGTACTTCCCGCCCTTTATCTTTCCTCAAGCAGCCCCTCTTTTCTTTCTTTATCTTGAATTTTGTGGCATTTTATTTTATTACCTTATAAGTAGTCTGAGAGCTTGATGAACTGCCTCTGTTTCTTCTAGCTGGGATAAATAGTTGGTTTTCTGCGTTTTCATAATACCCGTTATATTTAATTTCTATCTGACAGAAGAGATTTCAAAATGTATGGGCAAGAATTCAACTGTTTGCTTTGCTGATCCATCTGTTGACCAGAAAGTATTGCTTACTTTTCCTCTCCAAGTTCATGGATGTCCTGCTTTTAAATGTAGAGGATTGGTCCTCCATCACCAAAAACTTCGGTCAAAATCCAATTTGATTTACCTGAAATTAAACGTGGGCAAAAAACTCATTGACTTTTTTATATAATTGTTTTTGGTCAAAATAATGGGTCTTCGACCATGACTCTAGTTTTAAATATAGATAATAATTATTTTTATTTTTATATTATTTTGGGTCAAACTGGGTTTATCATCCTGAAAAATAATTTGAACCTTGCATCAAGTGGATCTCTTAGTTGAGTTTTAAAATTATATTGATTATCATTTTTATCTTTGTGTTAACCTGGATCAATGGTTAGTCAACACCAAGTTGAGTTTTAAAAATATAATAATAATAATTTTTTATCCTCACATTAACTTAGGTTAGTGATCAATTGAATATGTGACTTAGATTTGGCCCTGGATCAACCATTGAATCTGGATTTAAAACTAATATAATAATATTTTTATTTTTATATTGACTTGGTCAATGGTCAACCTGACCCGTGGCCCGAGCCTAGTCTCGAGTCGACCTCAAGTAGGGTTTTAAAACTATGATAATAATATTTTTTTTATCTTTACATTGATATGAGTCAATGATCAACTCGAAACATGACTCGAGCTTGGCCTTAAATAATCCCCAAATCACATTTTAAAACCATGATAATAACTATTTTTATATTTATGTTAACCCAGATCAATGATACCTACCACCGACCCAGGTTTGGTCTCAGATCGACTCACGAGTCAAGTCTTAATAATAATAATAATAATAATTTTATATTTATGTTAACCCAAGTCGATGATCAACATAACATATGACGTGAGTCTGATCTCATTTCAACATCTGTGTTGGATTTTAAAATTATGATTTTTATTTTATTTTTATATTGATATGGGTCAATAATTAGCCCATCTTATAACCCGAATCTTATCTTGGGTCGAATTCTAGTCAAGTTTTAAATAACAACTATATTTATTTTTATTTTTATTAACTAGATTAATCTTTGTAATAGAAAATTGAATAAGTTTGCCCTACCTTGTCAAGCAGACAAAAGTTCTCCAAAGAAGCATCTAATTACTTCACATAAAAATAATAATCTTATACATCATTATTAACATAACAATCACTGCATCGATATGATGGCGCAGTTTTGCACTAAAGAATTTTTTTTCCCAATCTCTTTTAGGTATTTTTGTGGGTCTAGATTAAATAAGTAAAACACTGATTATCTCATACTCCTATAAAATAAACACATCTTAACTTGAACCGAAAACCGACAAAACAAATCTTAAGTCACTTGCCACAATGTGACACCATTGGGACTCACTAAAGAATTGCATAACGTAAAGTAAACAATTCATAGAAAACCAGGCAACGAGCCTGCAACTGAGAAACTGCTCTCCTTTGCTTCAATTAGAGATTACATGAACACTGAAAAATTAAACCATGAAAATCAGGACTATTTTCTTATTCTTTTTTACTCTCGAATTTCATTTCAGTTTGTTGATTGGGATTTGGCCCATATGTTCGTGCTGACCTTTACTATTTGCAGCGAAGGGGCACCAAGATGAATCTCCACCACCCACAGCAAGAATTCCGAAGTCTTATTCACCGACTGTGATCATGCCAAGAGTTTCTGTTTCTGAAGGTTGAAGTTCTGCTCGTTGCATTAATGGCACAAAACTCAAATTAGATTTTGAGCAGAGATAATATTTGCCAGTTCTTACATGTAAACTCTTCTGATCTTTCACAGGAACAGATAAGAAAAACAATTTTACCGAGGAGGACAGACCAAATATCAGAGCCAGTTCAATCCCACGCCCGCGTGCTGTCTTGTCCAGTCCTGGTAATTTCATTTTCTTTTTCTGCCATTAAATCCGAATTTATCTCTTCAAGTACTATGGCTGCCATGTTCATCTGCGCTTGTTTTTGCTTTTTATGAACTGGCCTGCTATCTGCATTTCTTTCCATTTCTGTGAGTGTATGGCCTCGATCTGCTTAGACGCCACAAAGATTTCTTACACAAGCGCTTTTCGAATTCGTATCCAGACAATGATGCAGTGATCGGAAATAACCACAACAAGACTAAAGTGGCAAGATCCTCAGCTTTGAAGAACAGTAAGGTGATTCAAAACAGGCATGAACTATGCAAAGTTGTCCCCAGTCGAATCGCTGATGCCAGCACTCCAACAAATTCAAGAGAATCCAAGAGCACCCCTGACAGTAGGAGTGAAGTTAAAGTTAAGAAAGGGTTGCCGGCGGAAGTATCCAGACAGAGAAGAAAGATCGCAACCGATAAACCACGTTGTATGAGAATCTAATTGCTTCATATACACTCTGGATCTTAAGCTGGGTAGATAATAGCCAGGCATTTTTGTTTCCTAATGGCGACCTCTCTGTTGCAATTTTGTTGTACTCTAACAGAAATCACATGAAGAAATCTCCATGTAATAGGATCCTTACATTATCAGTTTGTTTTCCAGAAGAAGAAACCTTTGTATTATGAGATTATAGTCCAGGGGAATCCTGAGAAAATAAGATCAGAAAGATTAGCCTGCAAGAATCATTGAATGGACGGGCAGATCAGAAAGATTATCCTGCAACAATCATTGACGGGCATGTTCAACAGAGCTACGTAGGAATCTCCAGCCAAAGTTCTTGGTGATTTGTGGCGCCAACAAATTCAGGCTTGCAAGTTAAGAATCATCATTTGACATTGATATATACATGAGAGTGGCAGAGCAGAACATGGATGACATCTTGCTGAACTTGTCGATCCAGACTACCCAGGAACAAAATTAATTATGATTTAGGAATACTATATATCATTATAGCTAGTGTTTAAATTAAAAGTGCAGAAGATGTTCTTGAGAGCTGAACTTTTAACTTGTTCCCAGAGAAGATATACTAAAACTCTTGTGTTTCTAAGCTGCTGCAATTGTTTGTTCTTCTTTTTTTCTCTCCAGATGTTCTGTACAGACTTCTTTTTAGCAGCAAAAACACAATTAGACATGCAGCAGACATGCCAACGTGGAACGCAAAAGATTTCAGAGTATTTTTGGTAGTTCATATTTTTATAATTGTTTTTTTTTATTTACAAATATATTAAAATAATATTTTTTATTTTTTAAAATTTATTTTTAATATAACATATTAAAATAACTTAATAACTTCAATCAAAAAATTATTTTTTAAAATGCAACAATAATCTGCCCAAATTTTCATTTACTCCGAAAGGACGTTAATCATTTACGGGCCTTGGGAGACGTGTCGTTTATATTTTTCTTTTGGCATCTAGAAAGACATGTCAAACAAGGATAATCCAGGCATCAGCTTCAGGCACAGTGAAAAGGCAAGATTCACCGTCAGCACAACACTCGGATAACTATTTACTGGAACAGTGATTTGATATATTGGTAGCTGCTTAAATGCCCTTTAACTTGGTATTGGAAATAAAATGATTTTTTTTATTATGATATAATTAATTTTTACAAGTTATATAAGTTTAGATTGATTATTTCATCTTTTTTTTTTTTTATAAAAAAAATAGTGTAATTATTTTGATATATTTAAAGATAAAATCAACTCAATTCTCCCACTAAGGACCTTTTTATATATAATTTTATATTGGTTTTATTATATATTTAAATATTATTTAGAGATTTGTTTTTCATGATTGACATATATTTTAAAAAATTGTTTACCACTAATGTGTAGATAACTTCCATGTCATTCAGGTACAATCAAACATGCAATAATGTTTGGAAGGTATTGGCGCCCCTAAACCATTGAGACGACATGTGTTTCAAGATCCATGGTAGTAATTCGACAATCATTTCCCTCCACCCTTTCATTTTTTTCCCTATCTAGATTTTCATGTCGGTATTTAAAAATTTCAAGAACAACCATTTAATTTATAAATTTCTTGAAATCTTATCTATTTTTTTTTTTAATTTTTTATCTTTAATAATTTATGAAATTGGTATGCCTTTTCAATTTCATCCCTCTTAAAAAAAATCATCTTTCAAATTTACTCATCACTTTCTTCATTGCTATTTTTTTTTAATTTTTTATCTTTAATAATTTATGAAATTGGTATGCCTTTTCAAATTCATCCCTCTTAAAAACATTTCATCTTTCAAATTTACTCATCACTTTCTTCATTGCTATTTTTTTTTTATAATCATTTTTTAGTTTGATTTTTTTTATAGGATTTCACTCTCATTTGGTTTTTTACTATCAAATTTAATATGTATTCTTTTAATTGCCATTTTGTTTTTTGCTTTGATAAGCTTTTAAAATTGATTCGTAATAAACTTCTTGATTGGACTCAAATCTAAGATTTCACGAGTTGTGCATTTTTAAAATACGATCAAATTAAACATGTTTATCCATGATCAAATTAAACATGTTTACCTGAGTTTACTTTTTTCTACTTTTCATTTTCATTTATCTAATGTAGTTTTTTTTCAATATCTATTTATTTGAAATCTAAGTTCTTTTTTCTTTAGTTTTTTGTTGGTCTTGAAAATGACCTAGTTATCTTAGGTCCTTTTGTTTATTATTTTTTGTTAGGTTTATTTTTGCTAATTCTTTAAACTTATTTTCCCTATCTCTTTCTTTAATATTTGTAATGCTTTTTTTAAAACAATTTATAAGGTTAGAATTATCTTTCTATTTCATCCAACTTTATTTTGTTTTTTCTTTCAGATTTAATTTTTATTTCTATTTATTTTATTTGAGAAAAAAATTAAAGTATTTTTATTTGTTCGTTTTCTCTAGGATTTTTCATTGATTTAAAAATGACCTGATTTTTTTTAATTGTTGCTCTTTTATGGATCCATTCTGGTTGATCAATATTAAATTGATTATAAATTGAGCTTTTTAATTAAGCCCAAGCCTAAGATTTAATGGGTTGCGAGTTTGAGATCTTTGGTCAAGTTTATAAGGTTTGCCTAGTTTTTTTTTTTTGTTTTATTCCTTTTTCAAAATTAATATATATTTTTTTAATTTTATCATTCAACATTTATATAATTAGTTATTAGACTTTGTTTTTTTTCATGTTTTCTATATGATTTTTTTTAACCATGTATTTTTTTTTTCCCACACATCAACCTTTTTGCTTTTTTTTTCCTCTTGTTTTTAAACTAGTTTTTTTTTTTTTTTAAATTTTATCATTCATTATTTATATAATTAATGATTAGGTCTTTTATCTATCTTTTATATGATTTTTTTAACCATGCATTGTTGTTTCCTTTTTTTATTTGTCCACATGTCAGCCTTTTTTCCTCAATTGCATCTATATCCTAACTTATATATATATATATATATATATATATATATATATATATATATATATATATTTTAAATAAATCACACATTCATCATAAAATTACAAATGTTTTTTCACTTTCATCATTTTCCATTTCTTCTTATCTTTTAGATTTATTTCTCATTCTTTATATTGCTATTTGTTTTGTTTTGGATCCTTCATTGATTTTTTTCTATTAAATTTGATTTTCAGTCATTTTTATGCTATCTTCTTTGCTTTTGCAAGTTTTTTAAATAAATATATCTTTTCATGATTTTATCATTAAAAAATAAATTGATTGAGAATTAAGTTTTTTTTAACTCTACTTGGATCTAGAATTTCACGAGTTAAGAGTTTTAAAGATTCCATAAGTTTAGAAAGTTTGCTTAATTTTTTTTTCTATTTTTAAAGTTGGTGTTATTTTATAAAAATAAAATAAAAAATAATCGGCCTGCCACAAAGCTTGGGCCACAAATATAGTTACTACTAGCTCCGAGTCTGATCCATTCTGAACTCACCTTATCTCCCCAGATATATCTCTACCCCATCTCATTGGACACAATCTGCCCACATCTGCTTGCACAGCTTACTCTTCCTTCCACTCCTCCCTATCAGCACTTCCTTTCAAGCCATCCCACCCCTTCCCATAACTGAAAAAACCACCACCGATTTTCTAGCCAATTTCTTGCACCATGGCTGCCTCTGCTGCTGCAGCTGTAGGCTCATCTTTCTCTCCCTCATCAATCCACACCCTCAAATGCATGCATGTCAAGCACTGCCCGTCCGATCACTCTCTCCTCAAAGTCTCACCAGTTCGCACCATGTTAGCCTCATTATCTCGCTCTTATTATGCTATAGAACCACTTACACAAGTTGCAGCCTCGTGGAGGGTGCCGAGAGTATCTGCTGATGTTGCTCAAGAGGAGGCACCCGCAACCTCTCCTGCGGTGGAAGAAGAGGAACTGGCCTCAGAAGAAACAGAAGGAGAGGCTGATCAGGTCCCTGTTAATACTAAGCTTTACTTCGGGAATTTGCCATATAATGTTGACAGCGCACAGCTTGCTGGAATGATTCAAGAGTATGGTAGTCCAGAGTTGGTTGAGGTATGTCAAACATCAGATTATGATGAGATTACAGGAGTATGATTCTCTTTACTTAATTAGGATTTGCAATTAAGTCAAGATTTACCAATAAGACATGAATAAACAAGGCTGTGAATGATGCCAATGTATGTAGTGGAGAGTGGGTTCATCAAACATGCAAGAACCAAATAAATTTGCTTAATGAACTTTCTTGTTGACTTCATGTAACACAGTTCTGCAATAGCTTGAAAATTCACTTCCTAATCAGGTGATAAAGCTTGTTGCTTCCATAAAAAATAATATTGAAACCCCTCAGATAGTTTACTGCTCATTTAGCAGCATACTTTCTTGGAGAATTCACCCTCGAAATCACTTGGACCGAGAGATAGCGTGTGCTTGAACTCTACTGAAAACCTATTTTGGCCGTGTGAGCTAGGTGCTTGTTTGCATCAATATACCATGAATGAAAGTCCTGGTAACTTCAAACGCAGGCTAAAGGGACAATTCAATCAAAGTAGTGAAACTCCTGTGTTAACTATGAGTTGGGAAAAATTGAGTGGTAAGTGTAATAGATTGAATACAACTATACGAGCTTCTTGAACTTGGATGAATGGAACAAGCCTAATAATTCAGTTTTTATCATCTCAACGCACAGTTGTAGGTTGCCTCTTAGAGAAGGTTGGATGAGTTAAGGAACTATCTCAACTAAAAGTTTAAGTTGTTAAGTGAAACCCCAAAATATGATTTATATTATTCTCTAACATCTCCCTCAAGTGAAAGCCCTTTGAGCTTGAAACTTGCACAGGTTCACACTACCTTGTGCTTGATTTTTATCAAATAGAATGAGAGTGGTGAGATTTGAACTCGTAACTGCTAGGTTAACAAGACTCTGATACTGTATTAAAAAATCACCTCATCTAAAGAGGGTGTGTTAAAGAATAATATAAATCATATTTTGGGGCCTCACCTAAAAGTTTAAGCTGTTAGGTGAGACTTAAAATATAATTTATATTATTCTCAAATAGTATGAGTGAATTGGCTTTTTGTTTGTTATCATTCCCTTTTTACCGTCATCAGGAGCTCTCCATGCATCAATCAGAATGTGGTTCAGTGTCCTCGCAAAAACCATGGTAGAAGGAGTGAAGGAGGAGCCACATGTTGGCACTGTGGCAATAGCTCCCTTGTTAGGCTACACTCACACGGATACGCGATGAGTAGTAACTAAGTAGGCTATTCAACATGGACCTGTGTGAGAGGAGGTGCGTAATTGTTGCCAAGGAAAAAAAAAGGAGGTGAATGATTGTTTAACTGATGATCTCACTTGTTGCTAGAGAGTCTTACTCCCAATTCTCACTACTTCAATGGGTTTTGGGAACTGAAAGAGTGAAATCCGCCTCAATATGCAATAGAGCTATTCTGAATATTATAGAACTCGTGCTTAAGTATTGATTTCTCTTCTCTCTTTACCATACAATTTGCCTTAATCGCAATGTTAATGCTAGTCATGGAACTTACAGTACTGTTTATTTCCCTTGTTGCTGTTTTTGTAATTCCTTTTTTTTGTGAGAGCTATTCTTTTACTAAACAATGATCATGGCTGCAGGTTCTCTATCACAGAGACACTGGAAGAAGCAGAGGTTTTGCATTCGTTACAATGAGTAGCCTTGAAGATTGTAATGCAGTCATTGAAAATCTCGATGGAAGCGTAAACACCCACTCCCCCACTCTCTCTCTCTGTCTCTGTGAGTGTGTGTGTGTACTACTTCGATATATCAGATGAGTCATTTTACCTCAAGCTTCAATTTTTTTCTTTTTTCAGCAATACATGGGTCGGATCTTGAGGGTGAACTTTGCAGATAAACCTAAACCTAAAGAACCATTATATCCAGAAACAGAATACAAACTTTTTATTGGAAATTTATCTTGGTCAGTAACGTCTGAAAGTTTGACACAAGCCTTTCAAGAATATGGTAACGTTGTTGGAGCAAGGGTTCTATATGACGGGGAGACAGGAAAATCCCGTGGTTATGGTTTTGTATGTTACTCAACAAAAGAAGAAATGGAAACAGCCCTTCAATCTCTTAATGGAGTGGTATAATCTACCTCCCTCTACTCAGTATATACTTTCTGTGTTACTTGCAGGATATTTTTTGGAAAATAGTTGATCGATGGTCATGTTTTCCTTATTTAGGAACTGGAGGGACGAGCATTACGTGTAAGCTTAGCTGAAGGGAGAAAATCATAAGATGGAGGGTGGAAAAGGTGCTGATTTGAGAAAAGATGATCAACGCTAAAAGCACCAAGAAATGGAAGGAAACAGTAGTTGATATTACTATTGCAGGGCAACCTGAGATTCTCTTCTCTTTCATCTCTACTGTGTTTGCCTGATCTTCCACTTCTGATCCATGAATAGAAGTTCCTTATGAAATTTATCGCGGTTAAATTTGGTAAGGCTATGAATATGCTACGATAAGCAGAAAAAAAATAAAACAATCGCTGCTGGGAACTGAATAGAGCAGATGGGAAAATCGCCAGAAAGTGTTATTAATTTGGCTGCAATTTCTCACTATTTTAACAACATTTTAGTTTATTCAGATGGAGCTTATATCTTATTGGCATTCCTATTGTTTTGCTTCTGATAAAGCATTAGTAACTATTCTCCTGGTCTAGTATTTATGATGCACTTGAGCATTGGCATCAGCAACGGCACCTTCATTGTGATTGGGCATCTGAAACTGACTCGTGCTGTCATTTACATTTTCCTCTGTTTCCCACAGGAAACTAGCATAAGCTGCCAGAACATAGCTGGGAAGAAAGAGAGAAAGAAAGAAACGTCAGTCCTAGAATGTATAATTTAGCTGCCATTCCTATCAAACAATCAAAGTATCTACCATCATGCAAATCATCATGATCAATAAAATTCTTTTGCCAAACTGAATTTTCTGTAGGGAAAATAGTGGCCAGTAAACACGTCTAATCTCTAAAACTCAGATGAACTCATCTATACCTTCTCCCTTTTCCTTGTAGGTGACTGTTCGATTTATAGACATACTTGCAGAGAGTAATAATAAAAAAAACAAAGGTCCGGCATCAACATTTTACATTTTCCAAACAAAGACCGTGAAATTTAGAGCACCGAAGGACCATCTTGTAAACACAAAGAAATGGGAAACCGTCTACATTCTAAAAATTCTAAACATCGAGAAAGGGACGTACCTGTCCACAGGTGTTGCTTGAATTGATTGCTCAAAGTAACACAAGGCTTTCTCATGGTCACGATAAAGTTCCCACACCAATTTTGCGTATTGCGACAGGATTTCACCATCACCAGGATCAGCCAGTATGGCTCGGGAGTAGTATTCCTCAGCCTCTTTAAGGTCTCTCTTGGACTGTTAGTTGAAAATAAATGTTATAGCAAGAATGGAGGAGGATGAATGACAACTCAACAGACTCCAATCTAGAAATCCACATGAAAGAAGTAAACAAAATAGAAAAAGAAGCACAATGTGCAAAACACTCTAGTCCACAGTGTAGCTTGTTCCCACAAGCAGCTAACCAAGAATTTGCAAAGTGATCGCAGTGCCACGCTGCCGGCCTTCTTCAATTTTACATGTGATGTAACTCTAAATGCAGAAAACAACTGCAAAATCATCCCAGTCATTATCATAGACATATATTTATGTTACTCCATTAGAGATTACATAGAAGCTGCTTGATTTTGTATACAAAAAGTGATAATAGAAGACTTGTATGTATATAACTAACATAAGTTCCAAAGATTTGGTTAGCATGTTGATTTACATTTCTCACCATTTGCTGATTTTTTTCAGATTTTTTATTTCCGGTGCCAAACTGTAGCACCTTTTACAGAATGA
Organism: Salix purpurea; assembly: GCA_027405865.1. NCBI lineage: Eukaryota > Viridiplantae > Streptophyta > Magnoliopsida > Malpighiales > Salicaceae > Salix > Salix purpurea. Next base: position 10,376,562 of record CM050331.1, read on the forward strand.
CACAACTGAAGATTTGCCAAATCCTAAGCCATGTCCTCACAGCAATCCTTGCTTTATTTTTCATGTCTAAGAGACACAATACATTTTGTGCATGCATATTTGATTATTCTATCCAACCAGTCAATGACCATTTAAGGGCAACTCAATCCATCATGGGATTCAATAAATTTTGCTATAGGATAGCCTAGAGATGGGACTATTCGATGTCCAAATTGCTAAAAGCACTAAAGTAACAAATGAATGCGAGTGGAAATAACCTTAAAATCTTAAACCAATTGACAAAAAGAGAAATATAAAAAAAACAAACACAATCAATTATTATAAAAGTATGCACGGATTTTGTGATTCCGTTGATTTATGGACAAGAGAAGTTTATGGGGGTAGTGTCCTTTCACTTTATTATCATGGATTACTAATTACTGTAATTCAGACGACATAATGTGAATTACACATTTATACATTCATCTCCATTTTAGCCTTCAGAAAGATCTATTCCTTAGATCATAAGATGGACTTCCCTCTTTGATGGTTGTATGCAAAGTTCATGGAAAAGTCTCCTTCACCCAAGTTGGGTATGCCCTTGCCAAACCACTGGTCCTCTATTATATCCCTCCCGAGAATCAAAGATTTTCAAAGTTACCTTTCCTAACTTGTTTGGAACAGTTTTTCATGCTCACAAAATATTGTCAAGAAACCATCTCACCTAAGAACTTAAGTTCTTAGATAAGGCCCTAGGATAAAAATCAAAGCACAAGGTAATGTGGACCTGTATACAAGTTTCAAGTCCAAAAGGCTTTCACTTGAGGGTGTGTGCTAGAGAATAATATAAATCATATCCTTGAGCTTCACCTAACAGCTTGAGTTTTTAGGTGAGATGATTTCTTAACATAGTATGAAAGTCATCTCACTTAAAAGGTTAAACTCTTAGATGAGGCTCCAAGATATGATTTATATTATTCTCTAACAAATATCACTCCAACTATTCAAGCTGTTTAAGAGAATTAAGAAGCCTCGATGCATCAATTCACAAATATCCCATACTTTGAAAGTGTGCCACAAGTCTTTGCTTCCACCATGCCTCACCTCTAGTCTCTACAGAATGGAGTCTGATGGAAATATATTCAGTTATGACTACAAAGCTCAAACATGGATTGTAGATGCTTCTTGTATACTATTACATGTATACTACCTGAATGAGCTTATGATTCAGTAAAGAGATAAATTTACAGATCTTACCTGATACAGAAACTCAGCATAATTTCTTAGAACCAAAGAGTTGCAAGGATTTGCCTCTACCATCGCCCTATAATACTCCTCAGCATCGTGATCCTTTTCGGCATCAGATGCAGCATGGTCTTCCAGATCACTATGATGCTCAGATGGAAGCTGCAACAGTTTAAAATCCTGGTTAGTGGCTAGGTTCTCAAGCTTAGTTGGAACCATACAATAAAAGCATTCACAAATTTATGACCAAGAAGAGAGTGGCACCAGGATATATTCTGGTTGAAATTTATCCCCTTCCCCTCCGGCTTCTATTTCCCAGAGAAAACTGGCATAAGCTGCAAGAACATTGCTGAAAATATGGAAAGGAAAGTTATGCTTATTCATCTCAAATACAATAATAGACATGGTACCATTGATGGGAGTTAGGTTTGCAACACTTTGCAAAGTAGCTGGAAGTAAGCAAGTTCATATTCACCTGTCTTGAGGGGCTGCCTGAACTGCACGTTCAAAGTTAATTAATGCTCTATCTTGATAATGGTTCAGCTCCCATTCCAGTTTCGCATACTGCATCAGAATTTCACCATCTGAGGGAGCTGCCAGTGTGGCAAGACGATAATATTCCTCAGCTCCATGAAGGTCTCCCTTGGACTGTTAAAAAAGAAGCTTTACAATGAAAAACCAATCATTTTCTTTGGCCTCTACAAAATATAAAGGTCCACTCTCAGAATGCTTGAGGAATTACAATACTGAAGAAAAACATCATTATCAACATAATGCCTGTCTGATCACTATTCTTACTTTAATGAGATTTTTATTTTATCAAAATGCTTCATTCCTTCATAAAAAAAGAAAGAAAGATGGGCATTCTTACTAGTAAGAACTAATTCAAGTATTTGATTAATTGTGTCGCCATTTAGCAAACGTGCGATCCAAAGTTATGCATAAAATAATAGTACAAAAAGTAATAGCAGAAGCAGAAGCAGGAATAATTGAAAACAATAGCAGCTATCAAGCCAACCTTTTAATTTGCTCCAAAATCAACACAGAAGCACCAACAAGATTACATGTCCTTTAGACAGTCAAACCTAATGAACATGACTGGAAGCAGACCTTGACAAAGATCTGAACATAAAAATCCCAAATATTCAAAGTCTAGATCCCATGTTTTACAATAAGGAGGTCAAAAGACTGGACAGCTCTTCTGGTAAGCACGGTGACAACTGGCGATAGTTGAGGATTGATAGAACACGACCCAACAACTTCACGACATGAGTTATTTTATACATTTATGATGAAGTGAAAATTAGAGGAGTCAGAAAAGAGAAAACTAATCTTACCTGCAACAGCCGAGCATAGTTTGAGAGGAGCAAAGGGTGGAAAGGATACTCATCAATCATCCTCTTATAATACTGTTCCACGTCGTCACCTTCATCAAAGTTTGGAAAACTTAAATGAAAAACGCCCCCTCCACCACTATCACCACCGAAATCTATGTCATCTATCCCAAGACCTGCAGCAAGATACAGGGGAGGACTAACCGGTTCCCTTACTTCTTCAATATTGAAATTCTCAATTCCGTTTGAATCTTGTTCCTGCTCCTTCTCTCCTTCCTCTATTAACCCTGTGCTCTTCTTTCCAAATCTGAAATCCCCACTACCAATAGATTCTATGGTTTCTCCAATAGTAATAGTTCTCATCAATTCTTCTTCTCTTCCCACATCTGCTCCATTATGTCTTTCATCCTCTAGTCCATTTTTGTTAAACATTGACAAAGAAGGTGAAGAATGCAACATTCTCTTGTGATCTTTATATTGAGATTTCTTTGAAAAAATAGATGAGTTGCGAAATTCTTCTTGATCACAAGAAGTATAGACCAAACTTTTCAAACTACTATCGGACGAAGCTTTTCGAAGGCCTTTAATTCGAGAACTACCCTTTTCTTGATCGAGTTCAGACATTGGAGATGAGCTGCTGCGGCCTAATGATGGTGTCAAGTTGAGGTGCTGCAAAACGTGAGGGAATGATAGTTTGTGATTATGAAACACTGGGTGGTGTTTGATGTGGTTGGTGTGGGTGTTCTTAACAGCGTCAAAGTCTCTGTTAGGGCCGTCCGAGAAGGGTGAAAACAAGGGTCCAGTAGCAGGGGTTGATGAGCTCCTCAGAATCATTTTTGCCTCTGACCCTGGACAAAATCAGTTGAACAAGAGTTAAAAATTGTTGTATACGGAAAGGGTTTTTTGCCCTCTCTGACAAATATAAAACAGGGATTCAGCATTGTTAAATCTATCCCGAGACTGATCATAAAACCAAAAAATAAAAATTAAGAACCTTTCATTTGGGCTGACGACGCCGTCCACCCCACAAATGAAATAGCTTCTGATTTTCCAAAAACAAAAGGGAATTAAAATACTAACCAATGTTTTAATTGAATCTAAGCAATTCTAAAACAATGAACAGCTTTGCAGAACAAAATTCATCAAATTATGATACACCCCCCCCCGCTCTTCTTTGCCTATAATATACTCTTTGGATAAGGTTCGAAGTGAAGACATCTTGGATTCGAATGAAACTACTCGTTTGAATTAACTAAGAGCATATAGATGACCATAAATGTTGTCACGAATAACATTTCTATGTTGATCTCGCTCCAGTTGTAGAATAGTGGTTAACTAGCAAGATGCATGTGAGTGCTTTAGACTTTTAGACCCATTAGCATTGAAAGGTAGCCAGGAAGACTTCACATGAAAAATGCCAAGGGTTTTCGTGAGAAGTGTCTAAGCCACCACGGATCTATAGGATACAACCCACGTTTAAGGCCAGTTGGTTAAACAGTAAGTGTACGACTCACTTCACTAGTGATTTAACTGTCGTTGTTTTCCTTAATTTTATCCTGAAAGGAATCTCAAGATCTTCTTTGCTTTATATATATATATATATATATATATATATATATATATATATATATATATATATATATATATATATATATATATATATATATAGGGATTAGAGAAGAGAAAAGAACATACCTTGTATCTTGGTATTGTGTAAATTATCTTCTGGGAATAGGCAATAGCGAGTCCAACTCAGTTCTCTCCGCTCCTATAGGCTATGGCGGTGAATAACATCCATGTATGCGTGAGAGTCGAGACTTGGAAGAGAGGAGGAGGGGTGTTTGGGGTGTGAACGGTGGAGCAATAGCATTGGAATGGAGGTTTCTTCATTGATGGAGGCAGCAGCAAAGTATGGGAACTCGCGCGCTCACCCATGACGGACAGGCCAAGCATTTTAATATAATTTGGCTCTCTAGTTGCCACGTGCACTTTATAGAGAGGTGGCGTCACTGGCTGCCTCCTTTAGGTGTCAACACAAGAGAGCATGGAGGGCAACGATCCAGCCTCCAAGGGCTCAGATCGACATGTCATGCTTTATCACACGACCTGTTTTTTATTTCATGTTGATTCGACCAATAAGAATAATCTAACGCAGATTTCTAGCTCCAACACCCTCGTTTATCTCCATCGCAAGTTTCGAACTTATTAGGTCTCTTAGTTTATAGCTCGAGTCCAAATTTCCAATAGCTATAATGTTTCCTCGATCGGATCAACTAGTAGAAGGGGAATTAAACATTGAAACCTGTGAAATTCTGATACTGAAATCAGCCCAACATACTTTAATCTGGTCATCTCTTGAGCGCATTATAATGTAAAAGAATTAGACCTTAATCACCGAAGCTGAATATCAGGAAAATGAGAGCGAAAAGAACATCTCTCCATCCAAATTCATAAACACAACGGTGGCCGGGAGACAATGGTCTGAAGCTGGTCGACGGGGAGTATATGTGCCTGTTGGCACCCACCGGAGGGACCAAGGGCTTTGACATTTCTCTTGGACCATTATCGATAGCTAGCCTGATGTTGAGAATCTATAGCTGCAATGTAGAGGATTGGCTAACGGAGGAGAAGCCACCATTATTAGAAACATTAGTGGGTCATGGTAGAGATTTTAAAGATAATTTTTAGTAATTGGGTATAGGAATTTTAAGAAAGTTCTTACATAATAAATAAATTTCCACAAAAAAAATTAGACTTTTTTTTTATAGAATAAATACAGACATGCTGCTTTTTAAATGTATAAAAATGGCATCAATGACAGAAAATAAGTTCTCTAATTATAGAAGGTCTAATTATAATATTGATATTTTGTATTAGAAAAAATTTACAGGAAATTAATTAGGAGCCAATCTCCCCACCCCAATAACTGGAAACCAGCCATTGTTGTCTGAACCGAAGAAACCTAATTCAGGACCCGATGACCTAACTAACATTTCAAACCTTGTCTCTTCAAGCTAACAAATCCATTCTTGAACCTTGTGATTTTTGCAGCTTCTCCTGAGTCTTAACCTTAAAAGATGTCTGTCTTGTCCCAATACCGAAAACTGTGTTGTCCAGGTCAACGCGTTTTATAATCTATGATCTCTGGTCCGCTTCCTCTGCGTTAGAGATCTCTCCTCCCCTTGATGCCAACCCTCTTTTCGTCGTCCTCTCCGTGGACGACTGTCTGGAGGACATTGTAAATTTCTGCTACAATCTTTACAGCAGTAACTACGAAGCTTTTTTTATCATTACAATGTCACATGTGATCTTGTCACCCTTTCAACTCTTGGAACTCAATGTCATTTCTGCACAGGATCTCGCCAAGGTCTCACGAAAGATGAAAACCTATGCAGTCGCATGGATCCACCCTGACCGAAAGCTTTCAACAAGAATCGACTCTGAGGGACGCAACAATCCCACTTGGAATGACAAGTTTGTTTTCCGAGTTGATGACAGGTTCCTCCATGGTGACACCTCTGCTGTCATGATTGAAATCTACGCTCTGCATTGGTTCCGTGACATTCATGTGGGCACCGTCCGAGTGATTGTCGGGAACCTGATTCCCCCGCCTCATCCCCGCCATCACAACCAGTTTCAGATAGGCATGCGCTTCGTGGCTCTCCAGGTCCGCCGACCGTCAGGACGCCCCCAGGGGATTCTTAACATTGGTGTGGCGCTTCTTGATAGCTCAATGCGAAGCATGCCATTGTATTCACAGCTTAGCTCGGCCGTGGGTTATCGTCAGCTTATGGGGGAAGAGGACGTGAATCATCATAAAGATGTTTCTGATGTTAGCAGTAGTACTGGTATCCGTTCCAATCCCCTCTTGCTTCCTTGGCCTCCGAAACCTGAATTAAGACGTACGAAGAGTGATTCAAGCTCCTTGTTTGGGTCAATGGAGATGGAAAAGAAAAAAATGGTGATGAAAGGGAAGGGTGCTTCCATGATTTGTGGCTCAGAATTGGAGGATACGAAGATGATGAATGATGGGAGAACAGAAGCTAGCTCCATGGTCAGCGGATCACAATTGGAGAAGAGGAGCAGGAATTGGAGAAAAGAAGCCAGTTACATGATAAGTGGCTCAGAGATTGTCAAGAGAGACCAAAATAATAATTTGGTTCTTAGTGATCTAGAGCTTAATGGGGCATTTGCAAAATCCTCCTTAAGCTCTGAAGCATTATCAAACGAAAAATCTGATGACAAATCAACCAAATTGGATAACATTGTGAAACATTTGCCGAAATTTCCAGGGTCGGATCTTGGATCTCCGTACAAAAACTTCAGGTATGCAACTCCGAAAAAGGAAAATTTAATAAGTAGGCCAGCTATCACCGATTCAGATTTGGGCCCATCACCGTCAGAGGTGGCGGCAGTAACGGCAAGGAGGAAAAATCGTCGAGTAGAAGAGACAGAGAGTGAGATAATGGGAGTGATGAGCTTGGATGGAAGCATGGAGGGTCTTCAATCTAAACTGGAAAGATGGAGAGCAGAGCTTCCGCCAGTTTACGATGCCAGTGATATCTCAAGTTTTCCTGCTACTAGCACTTCTAAAGAAAGCAGAATTGTTAAGCTACACAGCCGCAGGCACAGTGCTGATGATGATGGCACGTTCACTTGCTTCGGTAGATTTTGTGGTTTGGAGTGTTCGATTGTATGTGGTGGCCCTTCCAGAAAGAAAGCTGATGAGAATAGGAATCGGAGCCATTCCATGGATAATTTGAGGTACAATGTTTAAATTTACCCGATCAGTGACTGATGGGATCGTTTATCTCTGTGATTCGGATCACTCGATCGGTTAAAGTCGGGAAACTAAGAGCCTTTTGCTATAGTGCCTCGTGAGAATTAAGGTATCATGAGAGTCTGCCCTATAGCCTCTCTCTAATTTGATCTTATTTATGTAAAATGGCACAGCTTCGGATATCAGTTTTATCAGATTATACGTTGTTGTTGACTGTACGAGGATCTTGTCATGTTTTACGAGTTCAAATTTCACCACTCTCATTCTATTTGTTATCTTCAGTGTTCATCGAGCAGCACTTTTTAAATAGTAAGATCAATTTTCTTAGAATCCTTCCTATTCTGAAGCTAAATATCATTTCTCCATATCTGCTCGTCATTCTTGCGCAGGAACCATGCTATATACTATGGATCATAATTCCCTGTTGTTTTAAAATCACAAATCAGAAATAGAAATTAATAGAAAAGTTAGAATGTAATAAGGATATTCATGTTCAAACGATGTGGGCACAGAACTAGACTATCCAAAGAGTGATCAGTCTCATCTTATTCGTTGATTGTCGAGTTCTTGCAAGTAATCTAAGCTCCCTTTCTGATACTGTTTGGTTTCAAAGAATTCTGCATCAGCCAGCAAGCAAAAAGTGTTCTTCAGTGGACTTCATTTCTGATAAGATATGGAGTACTAACGCGATAAGGATTCTCCATGTCGAGAGAATTGTTGCTTGGACACCACACAAGCTCCACCATAGCACCTCTGCTATCCTGGAAACATTTTACTATTCTAGAGAATTGACATTTCATGGAGCTTCCTCGTGAAGTAGATTCAATTTGCGTGGAAATGGGTTGACAAGAGAGGAGTGGGGCTATGATTTGAAACAAGAATCTCATCACTTTGGCTGGCGAGATAAAGCAGAGGAAGAGGTGTTTTGATTGAGCCCACGAACGTTATCTATCCCTTTCCATGTTTTAGAAAGTCGATTCCTCAAGAACAATGGCCAGAAAATGTATTCATATACTGCATGTTTTTGCTATTTTTCTGTATGATTCTACAAGAATAAACATTGTTTCTAGGATGGGCTTCCCAGCCCTCGTGGCAGTTTTGCTTGATTTGGTAAGAGGATGATGTTTTAAGTTTTTTTATTTAAAAACATATTAAGATAATATTTTTATTTTAAAAAAAATACTTTTAATATTAATATATTAAAATGATTTAGAAACACTAAAAAACATAATTTAAAATAATAAAAAATCCAAATTATTTTTAAAAAAAGCTTTTAAAATACAAAAAACAATTTGTTCATATATTTTAATTAATTCACGATCACTTGATAATAATAATTAAAAAGACAAAAAAAAAACTGCTTGAAGGTAATATATTTATATATCTTCAAACCAACTTTCTCAACGGTTTGAAAATATAATTAAAATTGTTTTAAAAATATTTTTTATTTAAAAATATATTAAAATAATATTTTTATTTTTAAAAAATATTTCACCTTTAACTATGATAGAAAATCTTAGTACGAGTACGAGGTCTGTATTAGGGGGGTAGCGGCGGCGAGGGAGGAGGCGTGGAGAAAAATGATGCAGCCACCTAAAACGTAGGCCTGAAAAAGAAAGAATAAGGCACGAAGTTGTCTAATAGTGGAGGTACAATGTCCCTTCTCCCACCATTTCGGGGTCCCATTAAAAAGCCACCTTCCGTACTAAACCTTGATTTTTACAGCCAATGCCTAGGTTTAGGTCGAGCAGCTAGCTACGGCTCCAAGGAGAGGCCCTCGTCTATTGAAACCCCACCCGTCTCCGCCTCCGCCTCCACGGCCTTTCCGCCGATCTATGAACAAGAACCCTAAAAGGGTTTCGGTGAGTGCTTGCGAAATTATGAAGCCTGCCATTATTAGAGTATGGAGGCAGAACCATAAATCATCAATTCATTCTCCTCAACTTGGATCTTTTTTCAACTGAATCCCTAATTTTTTAAAGATTGTGATGTTTTTAGACAGGGATGCGCAATTGGAAGCTGTGATGGGAGAGGACTAGATCGAGAAATATTTTAATAAATGTATAGACTGAAACCTGTAGAAATTTGGAGGGTTAATTTGAGTTTTTTCAAATTGAAACTTATTCCAATTAAAGTAGAGTTGTAGAGTCAAAAAGTTAAACCATTGCTATGAATTTAAAGTATTTTGATAAATGATGTAATATAACATTTATAAGTAAATAAAATAATATTATAAGCATTTAATTTGTCCCATGATACTGTTGCTAGTGATTTATTTCATTTTATACGAACACCTTGATAGCATTAAAATGATTAAGCAAGACTGTAAAACTGTAAGGTTTCAAGACGGATTTGTAATGTTTTATATAGATAAAGGACTGGTTTGTAGTTATTTCACTCCTTACGAAAGCTCATAACAAAAAGTGCCGAGCTGGTCCCGGTTTAAGAAAGAAAGGAGGCGGTCTGGTCCCCGAACCCTCCCCCTGAACCCCCCGGTCACACGCGTGCCCTGTCTACTGACGTGGCACTCGTTGGCAGCTTGGAGGCACGCGGATCGGGCCCCACCTTGTCGGTTTGTCTCTCGTATCGGACAACCTCTTACCTTTCCTAATCTTTCGATTTGCAATCCTAATTAATTTTCATGTCACGTAATTTATTGCCTGCCTCCTAGCTACAGCTGTGCTGGTTATATAAAAACTTTCCTAATGATTTTTTAATATTTTTTTATGAATATAAAAAAATAATCATGGATATTTGTTTTAAAAAATAAAATTACTGGCTTTTTCAAAATATTTTTTATTTAAAAAACCATTAAAATAATTTTTTTATTTACAAAAAAATCATTGTTGATACTAAATATGAAAACATTAGAAAATAATTTGAAATGAACTGTTTTTCAAAAGCATTTTTGAATTGTAAGAACAAACAAACTTATTGTTTAATGTGTATGTATTTCATAATATACTATGGTTTAGAAATAACATATTTTTACTTGAAATATTTAAAAAATATTATTCTAATTATATTCACGATGAATTACATATTTAAATATTTTATATTATTTAAAAAAAGAAGCTTCCGTAAGTACACTCTGACACTTAAAAAAATTGCTGCGTGTTTTTTTTTATGGGTATTTATCTCCAACTTTTTGAGGCAGCCCCACCTTCCACTGACGGTGCATCTCTGAGGTCTCAACTTTCTAAAACAAGGGATTGTGTCGTTTGTCCTTAAAATAGAGTACAACACAGAGGAAGAAAGGAAAGGAAAGATTATTATATGCTTTTCCTTGTAAAAACCACTCCAACTTTTGACTTCAACCTCTGCTTTTTTGCATTAAAGTTAATATTGTTTTCATTACGTTTTGTTATTTAATTTATTTTTTATTTAAATTAAATATTTTAGATATTTTGATGTGTTAATATCAAAAATAATTTTTAAAAAATAAAAAAATATATATTATTTTGATATATTTCTGAACGAAAAGTATTTTCAAAAATAACTCCAATAACATTGACAAACAGACATTAAAGGTGGAATTAAAAGTCTTTTTTTTTATGTTTGACATTTTATTTTAAAAATGTTTTTGTTAAAATATATTATTTTATTTTAAATTATAATTTTTCTTAGATTATTTTGATTTATTAATATCAAAAATATTTTTTAAAAAATAAAAAAATCACACTATATCCAGCAAACATTTCTCATAGTCAAAATTTACAGCTTTTTTAAAGAATTTATCTCGATCAAACATTTCTCATAATCAAAATTTACAGCTTTTTTAAAGAATTTCTCTCGATCGAGTTCAGTCCTGTTTTGGCATGCATTATGATAATTAAAATCATTATAGTTTGCTGCCCATTTCTTAGTTTTTGATGATGCATGGGATCGATGAACAAAAAAAGCCTTTCATATGATTTCGGTTTTTTTATTATTTATTTTTTCTACTAATGTAATAATTTCACCTGTCACTTTACAGGCTTTTATGTATCTCATCTGGATTTAAAAAAAAAAATACTTTTTTTATTACAAATTCTATTAGGTTTTGAAAATGGCGTTGTTTTTTGAGTTCATAGACTTGTTAAAAGAAATTCTCCCGTGAGGTATTTTTTTTTGTTTGCAAATATGTTTGATGTTAAAAGTATTTTTTGTTTATAAATATATTAAAATAATTTTTTTTATTTTTTAAAAAGTTTTTTAAATAATTAATTTTAAATAAATAAAAAAATTATTTTTTTCAAAAATATTTTTAAAATACAATCACAAACTAGAATAGTTGGTGGAATTTAGAATGTGGCACTGTTTGCTACTATGAGCTTATTTGGGAGGGAGGTTGTACCGTTGTTTGCTTTTTTTTATTTTAAATGATTTTTTTTGATTTTTTTAAATCATTTTGATGTGCTGATGTTAAAAATATTTTTTTAAAAATAAAAAAAAATATTATTTTAATATATTTTTAAATAAAAAATATTTTCAAAAACAACTGCAACTAATGGGAACGAAAGAGCAGAGTGCGATAATTATGTATTTAGTGATTTATAAAAAAAATCTTTCCAGAAAAAAAGGGTCTGTTCAACACTCAACACCCAAACCTTAACTTTTAGGACAGCTTCTACAAGGAAGAACGATCTTGTTTTATTAATTAATTGATAAATCCACAAAAGTAGATATCGCGGATAATATTTTGATTTTTATAATATTCCAGTCTCTTTTCAAAAGACACGCATTTTTAGGGTTTTTTTTATTAAAATAATAATGTATAAGTTATAGTAATTTCCCTGAGATGACATGATCAAAACACCTAGATATTCCCTTTTATACCCAAAATGCCCCTGCTAGGTATTAAAAAGAAACAGAGACGGAAAAAACATGTTTTAATAATTCAAAACAAAATTTAAAAAAATCATATATCTATTTTTTTGTCTTTTTTAATTCAACTATCTAAGGGTCTATTGAAAAAAAAGATTTATATTTTTTTAACATAAAATGGGGTTTTATCAAAATATTGGAAAATATTGAAAAAACACACGTGGAATTTCATCACACTTCAAGTGAATAATAATTATAGTTTAACCAACATTAAACGTGAAGTCCCAAGGAGGTATGGCGTGATTACAGAAAGCTTCTGATTTGCATAGCAAGTCTCAAGTTCGAGTAAGGATGTGTACCCTTTGCAAGAGTCCAGAACAACCAAGGTTTTACTCGCTCACCTTAACTCATAAAGTACGCTCTCCAAGAGATATAGTTTCCTAGCATAAAAAAAATTAAACATGAACAAGGAATTAGAGCCCATGAAGTTATTTATATATTAGCTGGAGGATATATAGGATGATAGTTTTTCATTATAGCACCAGACTAATTTTATTTTACAACAAGGTCTTGGTGATGGGGTTATTTTAGTCTTTTCCAATGTCATTCAAAGAGTATTACATGCTATATAGCTTATATACATTTATTTTATTTTAAAAAAAAGTAAACGACTGAATTGCATGTTTACCCCTTGTTGTAAACAAGATCAATATTGTTTGATCAGGGGCACGCCTGTTTTTTTCACTTATTTCTTTGTTTTTTAGATTAACATGGTGTCTTCACCAGCTTGCGTGCATCTTGACTAGTTTCACGAGACCTGGAGTTAATGACTATATAAATTTTTAATGACTATTATATTAACAACTATATAGCTCGAACCTGAGATTACAAGGAAACCAAACCTTTTAATCTCAAACTATTATTAACCTACTAGGTGATTACTTATTTCAATACTAGAAGAAGACATATTTACCCTTGAAATGAACTTAAAAAACATGCATATGAACTATGAAGGGTATTTGTCTCATTTACTCCAGGTTTTATTTCGTAATTTATGGCCTAATTGGTGTTTTGGTATTTTTATCACAAGTAATTAATTTTTTAATTAAAGTTATTGGTGCATATTTATTATATGTTGATGTGTTTGTGGCTTTTCATGTTATTGGTGCATATTTATTTATTATATGCTCCAAAGCATGAGTCTATTGTTTTTATTTTAATTCTAATTCATATGTTTTTGAATTTCTTATTTTCACCCTCGGCTCTTTTATAAAAAAGTTATATATTTTTTTAATTCAGTTATTAAATTATAATTTATTATATTTATTTTCATTTTAAAGAGTTATTTATTCTTTTGATTTTTTTCTCATTTTTTTTTTAAGTTTGAAAAGTTTATATGGCTTAACAGCTTTTTGTCTACTCATTTTATTTTTGATCTTATAACACTACAATACTTTTTTTTTTTTAAAAAAAAAGACTGGTTTCATGGTTATCTTCAAGTTATTTTTTATCGGTTTATTCTGACCTCGTGATATAGATCACAAGTTTCGCAAAAAATATATTTTAATATTTTTTTAAAAAAATATTTTGATTGTATTTAATTTTTAGGACTTGTTTCTTGCACAACAAGACTTTATTTAAAAAAATATATTAAATTACTTTATATAATATTTCAAATATGTCCACCCTTATATAATATATTTTTTTTCAAGATATTTCAAATATGTCCACCCCTGTATAATATTTTTATATTTTATTTTATTAAATTACTTTAAAATGTGTTTCTATTTCTATTATCTTTTATAGATTTCAATAAATAAATTCAATAGACATGACCTAGTAAATATTTTACTTTGCATGATAAAATATATTGATTTATATCCATCTCTCATTTGTTTTTCATTTTCTCTTTTAGTTATCGTTAACTACTTTTTTCCTTGTTCATTTACACAAATAATTATCAATTTATTTAATTAGACACATCACATATACTTTTTAAAATTTTGATTTTTATATATAAAAACATTTGAAAATAACATTAAATATTAGATTGATTAGAAAATTAACTACATATTTTATCTATGACTGTCTTTTACAGTGTCATTGCTATCTACAACAAACGTATATTTTTAGGTTAACGTTCAATTTTGTCAATATTTATTTTTACTATATAATTAAATAAAAAAACATATTAAATCTAATAAAACTCATGATTTAGGTCGGGGGACATCCAGTCAATCTAATTCATTAGTCTCTTGATATTTTCTTAAAAAAAGTTAATTATATTTTTATTAGTTATTAAAATTATATTTGAATCTATAAAATTAATTAATTTAAATACAATGAATTCCTATATAATTAATTAAAATTTTAAGATAATTAAAGTTGAATAAGATGATTTTAAAATTGAATTGTTTAACCAGCACGGGAAAAAACTCTCCAAATTCTTAATATATTTTTATTTTTCAATCTTATCCGCTGCGAACAACAGGTAAATAGACTAGTGTGTGTCCATATATATATATATATATATTATTGGACGGGAATTCTTCATTTAATTCTGCGTACCAACAGAGAAAACCAGATTCCAAAGAGACATGATCATCATGTCAAGAAAAATTGACTGTGTGTGCTGTGGACCTGTGTTGAGAGTGCTTGGCGCACTACCAGACATAAGGGCCCCACACTCATCACTCCCTCCACCACCTCCTTCCTCCCCTAGCCAGCTACAACAACTCACCTTCCCTTCCTAATTCCTGGACCACTTGTGCTCCTAGCATTCTTCTCCTCTCCTCCACCGTAACGCATCCTCTCTCTCTCTCTCTCTGGTTTCTTAGTTCTAAAAAAAAAGGTTCTTTAACAACGAGCACAAAGACTGTATCCTTACGATGGAAGGTGGTCTCGGTTCACTTGGTGGTTGTGGCGGTTCTTCCGGGGCCGCCACAAATGATCACACAATGTCAAAAGTGGAGGTGGAGGAGGCTGAGGCAAGTTCATATCCAGTGGAAGCTGAGCTGGAGTTGGGGCTGAGTCTTGGTGGTGGTGGTGGTGGTGGTGGTGGTGGAGGGAAGGGTAAGGCAAATGCATGGGGTGAGCGTGGCAGAATCTTGATTGCCAAGGACTTTCCTTCGGTGGTTTCTCAGCCTCAAAGACCTAACAACAGCAACACTTCTATATCTCCCGCTTGCGTTGTTGGTTCTGTTTCTGGGACTAAGAGAGCTGCTGACTCTGTCTCCCATGAGGGTGGATCCCCTACTGCTGGCAGGTGGCGACACCATTCTTTATTATTTGTTAATTTTATTCAAACCTCTTTCATCTGCTTTGTTCGGTAACTAGAAAAAGTTAGAAATTTGAATATTTTTCTACTATTTTCTTTCCTGGTGATTATGTCTGTTAGTACTTTTTCCTCCTGCCCCAAGGGGTTTCTGGGCTCCTTTGTTATCTAATCATGATTAACAATCTTCTTATTTTTTTACCACCTTATCATAGAACAAGAGATGCATGCATAAAGTTTCAAGTCTTCCTCATCTTTTCTCCGTTGCTTGCTTCTATATTTTGTTAAGCAAGTTGTTCTGTAAACGGTTTGTTTCTTGATTGATGACGATTCCTTAAACATTAATTTGCCAACGTATCCCTAATTAATCTATGTTTAGGGACATGAAAGAAAAAAATGAATTTTTTTTCTGCTAGTCTGCCTTGCCTGCTTATAGGGAAGTGATTTATCTGTGCAAACTTTATCTTTTCTTTTCGTAATTCATTAGATTCTCCTTTGATGGTTTAATTTTCTGATTATATTAACTTGCTTTCTGGGAGCAGTCAGGTTGTGGGGTGGCCTCCTATAAGGGCTTATCGGATGAATAGCTTGGTGAACCAAGCAAAGGCTGCAAGATCTGAAGAAGACAAGGGAATTGGTGAGAAGGATAAATCGAAAGATAATTTGAAGAAGAAAATCTGTAATGGTAACAAGATCAGTGCTCCTGGTAATGAAAAAGGGCATCTTGGATTTGTCAAGGTGAATATGGATGGGATTCCGATTGGAAGGAAGGTAGATTTGAATGCTCATGCTTGCTACGGGAGATTAGCCCAAGCATTAGAGGAAATGTTTTTCAGGTCCAC
The DNA here is from genome assembly GCA_027405865.1 of Salix purpurea. Taxonomy (NCBI): domain Eukaryota; kingdom Viridiplantae; phylum Streptophyta; class Magnoliopsida; order Malpighiales; family Salicaceae; genus Salix; species Salix purpurea. The sequence goes on from CM050331.1 coordinate 10,392,822, forward strand.
CATATCTCTCAATTCCATTGGTGAGTCGGCGGCCTTTTTTTCTCCATTTTAATTCCAAAATCTGACAGAATCTTGTTTAGTTACTCATGTTCAAGTAAATCTTACTCTACTATTTTGATTGCCAACTTGCTGCTTGTGTATAAAATATCAGGTGGAGAGAAGCAACAAGTAACGAAGTCCTCTAGGCTATTGGATGGATCGTCCGAGTTCATACTCACTTACGAAGATAAAGAGGGAGATTGGATGCTTGTGGGAGATGTTCCGTGGGGGTAAGCAACTTCCATTAAAAATAAATTCATATTACTGAGTAGGAGAGATGAGAGGAGGTGGCGGGGTGGGTGAATAGGCAGGTGTGCCCGTGTCTATGTTTCTTGGCGACCTTGTCAAGTGGGGAGTAGAAAAAAAGCTATCGCTCGGATAGCTAACTAATCCTGCCTCGCACAACATACTAAGCTTAGTGATGTGCATTATTCCTGTGTCCATAACATTATCTGTAACATATCGCTTTCACACTGATGGACCCTAATCCCATCTGCTGTATAATGTAATAGTTCTCAGTTGTTTAACCAGGTTGACTGAGAGAAATGTTGAGCTCTTGAGAAATTTCCATTACCCTTCCCTGTCTAAATAGGAAAAAAATTCATGGTTCAAGCACTCAGATTCTAATTCTCATGGTTTCCTTTTCATTGTTTTTTCAGGATGTTCCTCACCTCAGTAAAGAGGCTTAGGATCATGAGGACTTCAGAGGTCAATGGACTTGGTATGCAAATTTTTCAATCAACTGTTCCGCGTTCGCATGCCAGTTTTCCCACTTATTCTTGCTTATCTTGACATTCTAAAACTTCTTAATTAATTGCAGCTCCAAGATTCCAGGATAGGAATGAGAAACAAAGAATCAAGCCTGTTTAGTCACTTCTGCCACAGCATTTTAAGCCCCCCAGTAATACGGAGACACTCACTGCTTGAAAACAAAAGACAAAGTAGAGAAGTTGATGAATCAGAATATTTTGCCAAGATTGTTCCTTCTTTTTACTGCTTTTCCATGTTTTTGTCGAACCAGTATCTGGTTCTAGCTGGTTTTTGTAGGCGATATTCAATTAGCTTTTTTTCTTTTCATCCTATATGGTGCTGTCATACTGGCATCGAACGCTTGACTGCTTCTCATACTGTAAATATGGGAGTACTTGATATCTAGAGTGGAGTTTGCTGCAATATAGTTGGCTCAGTTTAGTGTCTGCGTGGTTTGAAGCTTGAAATTTTTCACGGCATCGGTTGCCCCTGTCTCGACATATTTATACTTTAATCCATTGATTGTATGCCTGCGGCTTGGCATTATTGCATTGATTGATTCCATCTTCTCGTGACCAAAACGTTACTCTTCAAGTTGTTCTAACCCTCTTATATGGTTAATCCTTCGACGCCATTAAATTTCCAAAACGCAATTCTGATAGTTCAAGAGGCATCCTCAAATGAAATTCCCTTCTCTCGGTTTTTCCAATCGTGTAAGAGATGATAACTCTGATTTGTCATCTTCTTGCAGTTGGACCTGACCTGGAGATTCCTTCCTGGTGGGCTGATCATTAAATTTTACCTTGTACAAACTGTTCCAGTTTTGGCAGAAATTAAGAGTGTGGATAAGAGCAAGTGGTTGGAATTGTGTACCAATATGGAAAGTTGACAAAAGAACAATGGCCAAAGAAAGATGATAACTTTTTACTCAATCAGTGAGGTGGATTTTACCTGGTAATAAAATGCATAATGCAAATTTAGTCTTTTCCTTTGGCAAGTCTGACTTTCATGTAACCAATACAATGCTGCAACTGGTGCTTCACCAGTAGATGACGCAGAACTTGGCTAAACTTCTCTTGTTTGAGGGGAAGCATATGATTCCATAAGAAACTTTAGGGAGGAACACATGATGGAGTAATTTGTTTCTTTTCTTCTTCATCTTTTCTGAAAGAAAACAGAAAATAATTATAACAAAAGGACCTGGGTTCAAGTTCATATAAGCCGTAAGTGAAATCCGGGATAAGAGTAATGGAGACAAACTTGGTGTCTGAGATTATGCAATCATTTTGTTTTTGACTGCACATTACTACATTTTGATTTCTACCACATTCTTTATAGTAGCAATCGATTTAGGCAACTGTATACTGCTACTGCTCATGAAAACCCTCATCATTGAAAGGCCTCATGCCTAGTTCTTCCATAACTTTCCTCGCAAAGTTCTGAGGATTTTCTTGCTGGTTCCCACATCCTGCAAAGTAAAGTGAAAAGATCACTTGTATTCACGGAAAAGGCTGACGGCCTCATTCTAACCTTTTTCTCAATCAGCCATGAAGCATGCAGATCACTGATCCACAATCTAAGGTCTGTTCTTTCACTTCCTGCCATCCATGGAAGGCCTCAGCCAAAACACGAGTAATAATAGTCTGGGAACCTTAAAGCTGGAAAGATTTCCAGTATGTGTGTGTATGCATCTTCTGGTTCCACTGCAATCTTTGGAATGGCTTAATGCGTTGAAGAGAGTCAAGAAACAATTATGTCTGTCCATAAGATAATGCATTTTTGCCAACTTTTACAGCAGAGTGGAGACTGCTCCACCATCTGGAAATTGTAATCAAGTGTAGCCAGGAAACAAAAACATCAAATCTGCAACATGGTCGGGATATGAATGAGTGTAGGATACAAATCTGATACTGTAACTCGTCCAGGGATGATAAAACTATCTGCTCCAATCGATCTCGGACACAACTCGATCAGATAGAGACAGGGGCATTTTCCTATGGCTAGACAAAAACGGATGGGATCAATGAATGTCTTCCCTTTGTCTGGAACCCAAACCCGATTTTATATAAACATTTTGTTTTTTAAAAAATACATTTTTCACGACGCGTGACTCACGCGTCGTCCATGGAGATGGCGCCTGGTGCACGCGCCGCGCGCCATTATTCCAACAACACCTGACCTGATAGTTTCAGTTAATTCGTGTACACACTGAACATATCAGGAAGATGGATTTATAAACTCAAGATTTTATTATAAATTGTAGTAACGTTGTGAAATTTTGGATAATTTTTTTTATTCTTAGTTTAATTTTTTTATTCTGGACAAGTTTTATTTTTAAGGTTGTAATTGCCAGTTTAACATTAAACATTTGATTTTGAGGATTATATTTAAATTTATCATTTGAGATTTAAATTTTTATTTATAAGAATTAATGATAAATACTTTGAAATAAATGTATTTAAATATCAGTATTTAATCTAAAAATTCTAAGAAATTTCTTAAATAACCTTTCAAGATAAGTGAATCAATCACTGTAGGGCACTTGCATGAATCCCTTTAATTAGATGCTTATTTCATTCGTACTAATTCTTCAGAAATTCATACTCTGGAATAGGACTGGATATTTATTTTCCATTGCTATTAAATTACAATACAGTTGACGTACAAAAGTAAAATGACATCAAAATCCTACTGCAAGAACTCTCTTGGATCAGTAACAAAACCAGTCAAAGCAGAAGCTGCTGCCGTGTATGGAGAAGCCAGATACACCTGGCCTTCCTTGTGCCCCATCCGACCAGGGAAGTTTCTATTTGTTGTCGATACACAGACCTGCAACGACAAAGCCCTCACAGCAGTTAACAGAACATCATTAACGCAATCCTTAATCTTTTCCCAGTGAACATACAATGCCGGAGCACACATGGTAGACAATTATTAACGAGGGTAATTTCTAGTGGACTGGTCAAATATTCATCAACTACTTTTATATATCAAGTAATCTAGTTCAGGATGATTTGAGGGAAAGAGAGGGGAGCAACGCTGCTTCCAGCATTTCCTTTGGAATCAAATAAGGCCGGAGAGCTTTTTGCGAGAGTTTACATTTGCTGTATTCAGATAAAATTCTTCCAGGTCAGCTTAATATGCCAGACACGACCCTATAATTACTAGTCTCCATCCCATTTCAAATCCCACATACTTAATCTGATTATAAACCTGGTCAGCATGGCCTAATGTTTTCAGAGTTTGTATGATATGTTGAGAAAAATGCAACTCCATTATGGCAGCCACCACAAATGGGACCGGAAAAGACGAAGCACATCTACTTGGAGGCTGAGGTAATGAGAACCTGGAAGCAAGAGGAGTTCCAGATTTGATTATGGAAGTGCTCATGCAATTCTACCACACACTATGTTCCAAAGCTTCTAGCCGGGACCAGGAACAAACTATATGAAGGTGGAACAGTGTGTTGCTAAGATATACCGGTCGGTACAAGAAAATTTGACTTACTACAGCCTTATTCATGCGTGCATATGTGTCTCTGGGGCCTCCCATACAGGCACCACAAGTAGGACTTGCAGGTGTGTCACAGCCAGCTTCTTCAAAAATCTGGGAGCAAGTCTTGCCACCGGATCCTGGTACTGGGAGAGTATACAAGTCCATCCAAACCTGTGAATTTTGGGATATGAATATGCAGTATTACATGTATAACGAAGTCTCCACAATCAATCCACAGATAAAGACATAGTTGATCAGCATTGCAAACCTTTCGGGTAGCAGGGACGAGGAATGTGGGAACTTTGACCTTTTTACCCTGGATAAATAGCCATCCAAATTAGCAAGCAGGATAAGTTTGAAGGAAGAGTGATATTCAAATTTTACACAGACGACAACCCAACTTAGCCACCAGAAATGAGTATGCTATGGAGGAAGAAGATATTCAGATTTTTATAGATGGAGGACAGAGAAAAGCTTGCTAGCCCTTGAAATCGGTTAGATTTTAGAGATCAGCACATGAAGGGTTGTTCATAGACTCAAATTTTCCCTAGTCTACGGATTAGTATGTGTCATTAGTGGCTAACTTGGTACTCAAGAAAGACTCTTCCTAAGAGATTCTAGATTCAACAAACTTACCAGATAATCAAAGTAGGAACTTCACAGATCTATGAACACAATCCTGATAAAGATAACCGATATCCGTAAAATTAAAACGATAAAAAAAATAGATTAACCCAGCTAATTTAGGAACCAATATCAAAATAAGGAAATGATACACCTTATACTGCTATTGAACATGGTAAGAAGGTCCACGCAAGTAGAATTCCTACCAAGACAGATTGAAATTACAATAAAAATAACATCTAATTTTCTTCTTCGATCCCTGTTCGATTAACTTTGGGCTGCATTGAAATAACAATCCAACAGTCCACCAGCAATAGCATCGATAAAAATAAATAAAATAGATTATGGCACTTACAGAAGCTAGAAAAACTTTGGCTACAGCCATAAAGTCTTCTGTTTTCCCGCCAGTACAAGATCCAATGTATACTCTGTCAATTTTAACGTCTTTGCATTCTCTTGCTAAAGCACGATTATCAGGAGAATGAGGCTGCACAAATATATGGACTACCACTCCTTAAATGGTAAACAGAGCAATCTCCAAGAGCTAAAAGATAACAGCAGCTTTTGTAAGAGAATCAACCCAGAGAAGTTCTGGTCCCCCGCCGCAAATTTCTTTTTTTTTTTTTAAAAAAAAAAAGATATTAAAAACTCAAACATAAATAAATCACTGACCCTTGCAACCAGCGGCTCTAATTTTGTGATATCAAATCTATACTCTGTGAGAAATCTAGAAGCCAAAGAAATGTGTCATCGCTATAAATGAAACCAAACTCACCACATAGAAAAAACTTAGCAATATTCTAGCAGTGACTGCCTACTACAACAATAAAGTTAATATCACGGTCCCACGGGAAAAAAATAACAATGTTTATTGACCTTTGAGTTTTTTCAGATCAGTATATGTTTCCAGATGACCAAATTATAGCACTTGCTACCTGAAGTTAGATACAGCTAAAGACAACCTTAAACTAACAAAATATCAAGTCAGTCTATAAATGTTCAATGCCATAAATCACTGACCCTTGCAACCAGCGGCTCTAATTTTGTGATATCAAATCTATACTCTGTGAGAAATCTAGAAGCCAAAGAAATGTGTCATCGCTATAAATGAAACCAAACTCACCACATAGAAAAAACTTAGCAATATTCTAGCAGTGACTGCCTACTACAACAATAAAGTTAATATCACGGTCCCACGGGAAAAAAATAACAATGTTTATTGACCTTTGAGTTTTTTCAGATCAGTATATGTTTCCAGATGACCAAATTATAGCACTTGCTACCTGAAGTTAGATACAGCTAAAGACAACCTTAAACTAACAAAATATCAAGTCAGTCTATAAATGTTCAATGCCATAATTTTAGTTATCTATTATCTCCAATTAGGAAATTTGATTGCTTTAGACTTTTGCAGTTAATGATCGAACCTAGTTATAGAAAAATTGATCAAAAATCTGAACAGGGTTTTAATATATGACCATTTCCCCGTATGTGTGAGCATTTTGATTTATTTTTACAGATACCATTTTAGAGTCACCAAAAAACCAAATAGAGTTACTTGGCAACCAATTTAGTTAAAATACACCTACCTTGCTTGCGCATCACTATAAACTGGTTCATAGGGAATGGTTGTTTTATCCTGTGAGCAACAAAAGAAAACATTATAAACTCTTGCTAGGCAAAAGAGCTCTGTATCATGCAAAAGAAAATATCATATATAATGTGAAAAAGACAGAAATCTAAGCAAACGTTGCATAGTCCATCTAACAAACAGCAAGGCAAACCTCAAGGTACTTGAATGTAGTACTATCAGCAGGGACAACACCATTCTTCCCCCCAGCTTCAATTACCATGTTGCATAGTGTCATCCGCTCTTCCATCTATATCCAAGAAAGACAATCAGAAAAACCAAAAGTAAATAATTGAAGTGCAATTAACTAGCACAGATAGAGCCTGGAGGACTCAATATTGCTCTACTATAGATACCAAGGTTACTCACAGTTAAACTTTCAACAGTTGTGCCAGCAAACTCCATCGATTTATATGTGGCACCGGCAACAGATATTTCACCGATAATCTGCAGGGTGACAATAAACATCACACAATTGATACAAAAAATGAAAGTTCATATTTTTAAGTGTGTTTGTGGCAGCAGCGTAAAGGAAACAAATGCATCAGACCCGAGTAAACTTACTTGCAAAATCAAATCCTTTGCTAGCAAATAATCAGGCATTTCACCATCCATTATGAATTTCAGAGTTGGGGGCACCTGCAGATTCATGAAGTAGGAAATCATAGGCAAATAAAGCCTGGAATACCACAATAAATTGATGAAAACATAAATTTGTAGAAATGTCAAGTTTGACACGTCAACAAGTTGAAAAAATATGAATAACCAAAGACTGTACGTATAAGTTTACAGTTTGATTAACTTTTCACAAACCTAAGGTTCCTTGTGTTTTTGAGAACCATGGCTTATAGTGACTACGTGCACTAATATAGAGAGTGCACCTCCTAGATGCAGTTTAATACATGAGGAATGAAAGAACAGGTTGATGACTTAATTTACATAGAATTAGTTTGCTTCCTAACTAGCAATCAAAACCACAATATATTGACAAGTCAAAAGGAGACATGAAGAGTAAGGAGCATGGATACTGTAGAAGTGAGATCATAAGAAGAAACCACAATATTATCCTTGCAAAAATAAAAGTATCTTCGCACTATCAAACCCATAATGCCAACAGAAAAAATCACCCTTTCAGAACCTAGTTTCTTTAGATATTTAAATCTAGTTCATTGTACTGATTCCCAGCTGGCCATTCTGGAACCATCACGTGCACAAGTTGGAAGCTTCACGGTTGCAATTTACATGTTTTGGCAGACTGCAGAGACATCTTGAAAATTCTAATTTCAGGTCAAAATTGGTAATTACTCCTTTCCGAGGGAACAAAAGGTTTGGTGGATATGTTTACAGCAGATTGAGCTGTCCTACAATCAATAGAGTAATAATAGCTTGAACCAGCGTAGATTAATCCTTAATGCAATTGCTATCCAAGGTGACGAAACCTCATTCTAAAAGTAGAACAAGCTTTGCAAAAGCAGTCTATAGAATCATGGATAATTTTATGCAATCCAACAGAGACCAAAAAGAAAAACAAATCCCATCTGAAGAAAGCACCTAAACCTGATATTCCATGCATCCTATTCAACATGAAAATAAGGATGCAACATAAAGGATCAACTTTTCTGACCTTGAGCAGGAGCTTCCCAGTGCCTAATACGAAACCAGCATCCGTGTTTCCAATTCCAGTTGCAAATTGGCCAAATGCTCCAGCAGTACATGTATGTGAATCTGTTCCTAACAGGACCTGAAGGTCATAATGAATGATTACTAGCTTTCTTGAGTATAAATGATAAATTTAAATTTGCCAACTCAATGAGAGTAGAAAATTGCACCTCTCCAGGTCTGCAATGACCTTCTTGGGCAAGTGCAACGTGGCATACACCTTTGTAGTCGGGGTTAGCCTGCAAAGTCACAGGTAATATATGCCCATTCAATGTCAGAAAATGGCAGTGATAAAAAATTCATCCGTTAATATCATAGAAATTTTAACCAAGCACGATGACATTGAGCCATACCTTGAAGTTACCAAGATCCTTAATATCATAGAAGTACTTTATATTTTGATCATTGCAGAAATCTCTCAATATATCTACATTGCGATTTGCAAGCTTATCTGCAGTGAATATATAGTGGTCTGGTATAATGACAACCTTTTCACGGTCCCAAACCTGAAAGTTTTAAAGAGTAAGCCAGGTTGAACTATCAAGCACAGCCTAAAGACGACCCTAGAGATAGAAACACACATCGAGAGAGTGTCTGAATATTGATGAATTCAAGACTTCAAAGATCATGCTAGATGGAAAAGAATAAGGTAGAAATCACACCAGTTTCCAGACATCAAATGGAAATTGAATTAGTCTGGTAATTTCACGCAGCATTCAACAAACAGAGCCTCCAAAGCACACTCACCTTTTTTTAATTCGATGTTAGCCTTCGTTTAACATTACACCATATATAAATGAATTCAATCTAATTTAACTGACTTAGCTGGTTAAAAATTAACCTGAATAACTATTAAAAAAAATAAAAAACTGAAAAACAAAACCTTCATTCATTAACGCCAGAGCACGTAACGATTCCCTAATAGAGTTTTATTATATTAGATATAACACGATATTATTATACGTTATCCTTTAAAATAGTTTTTTATTTAAAAATTACATCAAAACAATCCAAAAACACTAAAATCTCCCATGTGAACTGAGAAATAACGAAAGCACATTCAAGTGCCTCTGTTAAAAGAAAAAAAAAGGAAGGAAAGAAAGAAAGAAGGCATCCAAGAGGTACATGCAAAAAAGAAGAAGAAGAGGCGAGTCTACCTTAGCATCCGGTCCAAACTCTCTCTTGAATATCCCAATAGAACCAGGGCCAGAAATATCATGGGTCATCAAGGTATCAACGTTGACCCAAACATTGTCACCTGGGCTCAACTGGGGCTTCTCAGACGCTCTAGCGAAGATTTTCTCTGTCAGTGTCATTGCTGTCTTGACCTACAAATTCACAACCCGAAACTGATCATGCCCATAATAACACATCCACATCGATACTGAAAAATGAAAAGGACGGCACCAGAAGCTAACCGAGCCAGTGGTGGCAGGCATGCGCTCTGCTTGCTGAGGAGCCATGGCCGATACAATTTTCTTTGCAGCTGATTTGTAGCACTTGGGAACGGAAAAGGGTGATGGCGATGACAAAGAAGAAAAAGCAGAGCGACCCAGTTCCTTCTGCGACAGAAGAAAACACGCAAATCAAAGCTGATTCTGTATCGTTTCACAGGTTGAAATTGAAAATAAACTTTAGAAAATATTTTTAATATATTTAAAACATATTTAAATACCTTCTTGACGATGAAGGATGCGGAGGGAGGGGAAATAACAGAGGAAGCCATGACTGACAATCGAATGATGATGAAAGCTGCTTCTATATTCTTTTTAAGGTAAGAAAATCCCAAGTTGTAACGCTATGTCTGGTTCTGTCGCGGCTATAGATTGCTACAAGTAGAACACAAATGCGATCTGTGCTCTGATGACTGATGTCTCAGCTTTCGTTATAAACCTTATCGAATCAGACAAAACAAAGTTCAGTAAATTCAATTTCAACTCGGTCCCTCTATTTTTGGGAATTAGTCATATTAACCCTTATAGTAAAATGTTGATTATGCGAGACCTTAATTATTGGTCATGCATGATCCCTATCTACGACACTACCTATTTGAGAGGTAGGTTAATGTCTTTAACTTCGTGAAATCAAAGGCTAAAACTGTGCCGCGTAAACATTTTTTATAAGTTGAGAAAAATGAACTAAAAGCGAAAAAAATATTTCGAGAACCAAAATTGATTTTTTCATCTATTTTATGGATTAAAAGAAAAGAAAAGTAAGAAAACAAAACAAGGAAATCCAAGGCACTGGGGTAGGCTTTCAAAGAAAATCGTAAGCTATCATTTTCAATCATTGATTTTAATGATTATCATAACAATCCACACGTTTCACAAAAAAAAAAAAAAGGGATTTTTCATCCGTGAAGAAATTACACCCTTTTATTTTACTTTTATTTTGATTAAGTGTGAAAATTGAAATCGATTTTCAACTTAATTTGTTACTGGATTACTCTGGATTATCTACATCACATAGATAGAACATGTTTGAGATTATAATAATTATTATTTTTTAAAGTTTTTTATGTTTAGAAATATATTAAAATAATATTTATTTTTTATATCAATACATGAAAATAATATTTATTTTTGATATTAGTACATGAAAATAATATAAAATATCTAAAAAATTAACTTGAAGTAAAAAAAATATAAAAATTATAGGTTTTTCTAAAAAAAATATTATTGAATTACGCAAACAAACATACTCATATCCTCTACTATTGATTTCAAAAGTTAATGATATTAACTTGTCTTTCACATCATTAGTGACTTCATGAATGGAAAGATCACCTTGATTTCACAATATATAAGGTCTTCTATGAACAATTTGGAATTGAAGGATCTAATATGATCAATTTAAAATTAAATTTACCATGATAAAATTTTGGTCGATCTGAAAATCTCGGGTTAGCTTTATTTTTGCCAGTATTTTATCCATGTACCTTCGAAGTTTTCAATGTTATCCATGTTGTTTCTATTAAGTTGTGTTGTTATCCTAAAGATTCTAGGAGAACAACTAATACGTTATGAACTTTAAGGTTTTAGGTTTTGTGAGTTCAAGTTCTCTTCTGATGTTTTTTCATCTTTATTATCATTTTTTTCATGACTCACTTAGAAATTCAAAATATTTTAGGTTGAAATTGTTCTTGTGTTTATATATAGTTATGCTGAGACTATTTTAATGAGCTATATAAATATACTTTCTTTTTATCATTGGTTGTTAAGATCCTGACATGCAAAATAACAATACACAACTTAATAAATAAAATAAAATAAGATAAATTGAGAAATGAGATGCATAAAACTTTATATGGTTCACCCAAAATTGACCACATTTATAGATAAGCATATAAAATTTCAAAAAGTAATGTGAGAATTATAACCACTCTTTATTAATATTAGAAAAATTATAGATCTCTCTATTAATAGGAATAAACACCTAACACATACTCTCATGAATACCCAGTAACTTTATGGAATTTATCTCTTTCACTCTTGCGTTTACCTCTTGTATATGGTGCGCTAAAAGCATGAAATACAACCTATTTATAGGTTAGGTGTCCCATCCTTTCCTAAAAAAACAATAAATAGTGCATTGTTAATAATTAATATTATACCAGAAGTTGTAAATTATTAGGCAGTTTTCGGTGTTGGCTTCATATTCTCCCATCTCAAGACTTTAATTATAATAATATCTTCACACTTGTTTATTTATGATTATTCTATCATTTTTATATTGTCATCTCTATGTTTTTTTACGTGTTTATTTATCCATATAAGGATCTACACCATATGTAATTATCATTATTGACTAGTATGGTCAAAACAGTAGCTAAGTTTTTTTTTTTTTAGAGTCTTTTAAAAATCTGCACTTTCTCCTTTCATTACTTTACAAATAAAATGATATTGAACATCTATGTGTTTTGTTCTTGAATGAAATGATATATCTCTTATAATATACAAGGCATTCTAACTATAACAATACACGAGGATCTTCTATTGTTTGTGTCAAGCTCCTCTACAAGTTTTTTTTAACCATATTACTTTTTTACCTGCTTGGAAAGTTGTCATATACTTTATTGTGGATAATGCTATAATAATTTATAATTTAGATATGTAGCTTATGACTCTTTTTGCTATTAGAAACACGTAGTTTAAAGTGGATTTTTCTCTCTAAAGATCATTGTAAAATATGAATCAACATAATTTTTTATAGTGAATTTTGATCCTCCATAACATAATGAAACATCTAAGTTGACCTTAATGTATTTTAAGATCCTCTTAATAGTATTTAAATTCTCTCTACTAGAATTTGTCGTGTATTGATTAATTGTTTTTATTGCTTATGATGTATGGTGTTGTGCATGTAATGACAAACATGAAATGTTCCATTATTGATGCATATAATACTCACATATCTTTATCCATTTGCTTCATTGCTAAAAGATATACTTGAAGATACCTTGAAGTTAACATAGAGTAAGGTTATAATAGGGATACAATCTTGCATGTTAAATCGTTGCAAGATTTATTTAAAATAGTTCTTTTATGAAAGCCAAATCTTTGTTTTACTTTTATCTCAATGAATTTGCATTTTTAGAATCTTGTTTGTTAGTCATATATCCTTCATATCAAACTCCTTAACCAATTATGCCTTTAATTATTGAATTTGATCTTTTTTTGGGCCTATTACCAATATGGCATCCATATACAACAACAAAATGATAAAAATCACCATCTTCTTCAAACCTTTTATAATACGTAAAATAATTTAGACTATTTATTTTGTACATAAGACTAATTATGAAGGAATAAAATCTTTTCTATTAAAACTTAGGTGATTATTTGAGACAATATAACCCGCTAATCAAGTTCTCCTTGTCTATTTTTTAAAAAAACTTTATGGTTAAAGAATACAAATTTCTTCTTCAAGTTCTTCATGAAGAAATGTAATTTTCACATCTAACTGCTCTAAATGAAGATCAAATATAACATATATCACAAAACTACTTTGGTTGTGTAAATCGTATCACCAAGAAAAATATCTTATTAAAATTTATTCTTTCTTTTTTAGCATATCCTTTCATCACCAATCTTGCATGATAACATTTGACTTGATTATTACCATCACATTTTATCTTGTACACTCATTTGTTAATGATGACCTTAATTTATTTTAATTTTGACTAGATACAACTAACATCTTTTGAATAGGTCATCTATGAATAATATAAAATATCTTATTCCTTTCATGGATATAATTAGTGTTTGTTAAACATCAAAATGATTAAAGTCTAAGATGTATTTACTCTTAATCATTAATGTGTCAAACTTCAACCTATGTTGTTTACTTGTAATACAATGCTCATAATGTAGGTAAATTGTAGGCTTAGAGAATAACTTTTTATAAGAGAGAATTCTGAAGCCTCTCTCTATCATGTGGCTTAACTTTTAATATCACATCAATGTTGTCTCTTATATAAAATTAGCTAATGCAATTAATTTCTCTCCCCAATGATATATTTCTCTCATTTAACAAAAACAAGATTGCATACATTTTTTTAGCCTTTAATACCACTAACACCCCATTAATAATTTTCATGATGTCATTTTTTGTAAAAATCTTACAATCAAGACTCTCAAGTTATCCCACAAATAAAATATTATTCTTCAAGGTTTTCACATATTATACTTCTAAAATATTATGAATTGAGTCATCACACATCTTCAGTTTGATGGTGTCAATTCCAATAATCTTCAAGTCATTGTCATTACCCATGAACATCAAGCATTCAAATACGAGTTTATATGTATGAAACTAATCCCAATGAGGAGTCACATGCCATGTTGCTTTTAAAATTATCAATCAAACCTAAATGAGCTTCATTCCGTCTTTGGAGACTATCAATATTTTACTATATAAAACTTCTCCATAATTTGAAATGTTTGCAATATATTCCTAGGTTTTAATGACTTATAATCATTCTTTATACCCTTTTTACACCAATAATCCTTTTTAAAATGCCCATTTTCTACCATAATTGTAGCATTGCACAATCTTTTTACTTATTGATATTGACTTTCCTTGCCTTTGACTCCCATTAAATCTACACTCCATTATTCTTCCTTTCAACATTAATAATCTATATATATATATATATATATATATATATATATATATATATGTTTGGCTTGAGATGTTAATTATATCATCTTTGTTCTTACATTGATTTTCCTTTTTCAAGATATTAGCTACAACATCATTGAATACTAGATAGTTTGTGAGGATGTTATTAGTCAAATCGATAATAAGTTGATTTTGACGCGGAAGCTCTACACGTTCATTTTCTTATATTTGCTTACTCGATATAACGAGTTGTGAAAATATAACTCTTATAGTGTTGAAATGATTAGTCATCGATATGATTTTTACTGTTTGTGGAGTATAAAGTCTTTTTCTTAAGAAAATCTTATTATACAAATATTAGACTCGCATAACTTTGTCATAGTACTTCAAATATCCTTAATGATTTTTTTCTCCTCATTGCTTATAGAATGTGTTCCACTAAGAAAATGAATCCTAGACATTGAGAGGTATTAACTCATTATTCTCAATAATTGTATGGGAAAAATGCATATTGAAGCGCACCTGACAACTCGTGGCTCGTGTCTACCACTACCATTACTTTCCTTGATTGTGTAATATTCTTACTTCTCATCACCACTAATGGCCACCAACACTAATTAACTCGTTTAGAGGACTTGAAGTGGAAAATAGGTTTTACGAATATATTATTGCCATTGTACATGGTTTGTGTTTATCAAAAACTACCCAACTTTTGTCAACTCATATTTTGTGGATTAGCAAGTTAAGGACATTGTGGAGACGTGCTAAATATGAAAAGAATTTTAGTGCTTTGATGTCCCATGCTAATTTTGGAAGATAAGTTTGTTTTTGCTTCCAAATCTCCAATAATATATGTGACTTGGTCGATATGAGTCACTAGATCCTACTAGCGAAAAAAAGAATTTGTCGATTGCAGTTCATTCTATAACTACTTTGAAAGAAAAGATTGAAAGACAAGGGGGCAAAGAAAAAGTTTTCCAGAAAATGTGGGGGGGGAGAAAAACATAGAAAGAGATAGATTTGATATTGTAAAATTAAAGAGTTCTAAAATGAGTATTTTGAAAAATTTAAGGGACAGTCTTCTGCTCTCTATAAAATAACGTGAGCGGCAGGATTCGAACCTGCGCGGGCAAAGCCCACATGATTTCTAGTCATGCCCGATAACCACTCCGGCACGCCCACCTGACGGTGACGGTTTGGTATTTATTATATATGAATACGAATGTATGGATTCAAAATACCTGTGAAACTAAAACACAGATGATTGGTTTCAGAGTTGCAGTAGATGGCTGTTTGGTAGGCTAGGCTGGTTTCTTCTTTCGCAACAGGAAACCTCCTCCTCCTCTTCAAGTCAGGGTAATTTGCGACTGAAGAAAACAGGTGATGGAGTAATTAAGAAATCATTAGTCCTTTCACTGCTATGCATTCATGCAAGTAATATATTTCCATTCCTTCACTTACTTTCAGTAGTTTTAGACAATAATTCATGGGATTCTTTCAAAATCACTCCTCTTATATTTTTTCTTTCAAAACTTTCGGCCTTCATTTTCAGAGTTAATCATGAATTTATCTTCTGGGTGTTCGTTCATTTTGGCCCTTCTCTTCATTGTTAGTTCAAAGCTTTGTGCTTTTCTTTTTTTTTTGCATTAGTTTGTCCCCCGTTCCAGCAAGTCCTCCTCGTCTCTGTTTACGCAATCAAGTTGTCCAGTTGATGCTCGAGGTTCGCATCCAAAGATGCGAGAAAAATCTCACCTTCTGGCTGAAGGAATGAGAATTAGATAAGAAGAGAAAGATCATAGTAAAGTCTCACCTTCAAGGATAAGAACATTGCAGATAGTCCCACAAAATATAAACGGCTCTGAAAATTGATGGAAGAGAGACTCGCGACTATGCCAAGTATAAAGATGGAAGATTGATGTCTAGAATATGACCTTAGTGCATAGCCTAGTTTTAAACTCACCGGTATAGCTCAGGTATGATAACCACCGTGGATTATTCACTACCGTCAGATCTTCTGAGGTTTAGAGCTGCAGCAAATTTATATCTATTGAAATCACTTTATGTCAAAGTGCCCTTTGGATTTTGGATGTCAACAGATACAAACTTTCATTTTCCTAGTATCAATTATATGATAAATCAGTCCCCATGTTATTGCATGTAAGAGTTTGAGACAATATATAACTAGAGTAGGATTAAGAAACATATCAAAACTTATCTAGAGCATTTACCATCACTAATGTATATAACCAAGTGCGATTATACTGTTACTAATCCTTTGTCCCATTGACGAAAGAAAATAAACTTGGTTCTTTGCAAGGACTAACATGGAATTTTGCAGTTAAACTCCGAGATTAAGGCTACCCTAATCAAGGTTGAACTTCATGTTGGCCAAGACCAGGTAGGATAAAAACTCAATCAATAAACAGTTAACTGATACTCTAATCATAACAGATTTGCTCTCAATACGCATGCCTAAACTAGATAGGATCAAACCAGTTTATCAACTGTCTAAACTCAAACTTATGAGAAAGGGTAGTAGAGTACAACAAAGAAGTAAAACTGCCAAAAATCTCAGGAGCTTTCAAGAAAATTACATTATGGTTTTACATCAGTAACAAAGTGATTTACTTGCAGAAGTTGAGATGAGTTTGCCCAACACCACTGACTCGATTCTCACCAATTGCCGCGAGTAAATTTCAACAAAGATGAAACTACTTTGTTCTTCCACTCATCTATTCAGCACGATATGTGCAGTCTCTCTCTGGCAAGGCGTATGAAGTGGGTTGATCAACTGATATAAGTGCCTAGTCACATCTGAAAGCAACTAGTCCCTGCAGCCAAAAGCAAGAGATGAACATTAGCTTTCCATGGATACTGGTCAATCCATCACAAAATCAAATCTATATTACAAAGCGACAGACAGTCCTTCGCAGTCAAATCTAAGCATTGCTAAAATGATTGAAAATGTCTGCAACAAATCTAATAGAAATTGAGCTGTGGTACTTCAAATTCCTGACAAATTTAGTCTAACTGCGCATTGTCATAATTGGAAGATGGCTAAAGCATCCACCAAGCATGGAGTATCTTCACAACATTAAACTAGTTTATTTTTTTGAAGGAAAATGCAGTGATGAATACTATAAATGGTATAAGGAGAACATCCAGACAATCTTTCTATATGCACATAATAATTCTACCCCCAGTAAACCTCAATTTGAAAACTTTGAATGCCTTAAGCATGGAAAGGATGATTTAAATTATATTAACACGGAATGAAAAACAGAAATAAGAATAAGAAAATCCAATGAGCCATTAAAGGAAAGAGATGCTTGCTGTTGGAGCTAATGGCTGTGGAATTCACAGTGCAGGTTGAGCACAACACAAGACATCAAGGCACATTGACTCAAAAAATTAGCTTAGAAACATCAAACATTAAATTATTTAGTGTTAAACCTGTGCGAGACATGTTACTTACCAGTATTTAATCAAGCCATCCCAGCCACAAGTTGCAACTTTACTTTGCTCTAGTGGATGCCACTCACACCCAATGCAGACTCCCTCATGACATTTGAGGGTCCTGAAAACTTTACAGCTCTTCCAGTCCCAAAACCAGCATTTACCCTCACCATCTCCTGACATGACAAATCGACCATCTGGGGAGAAATTGACTTGACAGGCATAACCAGCCACAATGTGCCCAGCGAACCTCTTCTTCTTATTCAACTGGAATCTTTCCCTGGTACTATAAATAAGGATCTGGTTATCCAAGCTCTGCGCAGCAAGCCAATTCGAATTGGGATGAAGAGAGATTGCCGGCATAGAATGCATGTGAGGCTCACTAATGTACTTTATAACAACAGGGATCCCAAATTCCCAAACACGGAGTGATTTATCATCACTTGAAGTGACGAATCTCCTATTATTATCTACAAAAGTGATGGTATTCACTGCCCCCAAATGCTGGTCATACTCCTGAGTAATCTGCCCTGTGTTCATATCCCACTGCACAATCTTCTTATCACTCATGCCCGCCAACAATATACTCTGCTTATCATCATCAGGATTGAGCTTAACAACATACGGAATCTTCCCAGTTGAAAACGTAGAGATAACCTGGCCAGTCTCTGTATCCCAGTACTTAATATTCTTATCATAACCAGCAGTCAAGAACTTTGTGCCATCATTACAAAATGAAATATCCCTGACAGCCTTAGAATGACCCATGTAAGTTCTCATACACTTGCCCGAATTAAACACGTCCCATATCTTCACCTTTGTATCCATACCCGCGGAAAGTATCAAGTGCCCGTATTTAGGGAAAAACCTTATAGCAGAAACTCCTTTAGTATGCCCACTCCATGTATGCACCAATCTCTTAGGTATATAACAATGATCATTACTTGCTTTAGCATCTTTAGGTGGCGCAATCCACGACCTCCCTTGATAATCCCTCTCTTCTTTACCATGAAAAGTAGTCTTTTCAGCCACAACCTCACCTTTCTCACCGCCAGCTTTCTCCGCCTTCTTTCTCGCGTGCTCCTCCGCATATTTTTGTTGCTCTTCAGACAACTCAGTTTGTAACCCATCCTTTTTACCGGCCCAGGGGCTCTTCCTGTTCTTCATCAACCACGCATCCGTGGCCGGATTCTCGACCTCCTCCTTATCCATTCCATCACCACTACCCTCTTCCTCGACCACTTCCTTTTTCTTCTCAATTTTTCGCTTCTTTTGTTCATGTTGCGGAATGTTATAAACAGAGATTCCATTAGTTTTCTCTAAAGCATCCAAATCACCAACATAATTATTACCTGCAGAGGCGGACGGGTCCGCAGCGTAGCCATACTTGTGGAAAGTGTTGTACTGCTCGTCGAAGACGAAGGAGTCGATGGCAGCGTTCTCGACGAAGCCGAGCTTGTGGTTGCGCATGCCCTGGGCAATGCCGTCCTTGGCGTAGGGATGGGCGGGGCCTAGAACCGGAGCCCATAGCTGGTCGTAAGTAGGGTTGAAGGCGACGGAGTGCTGAACGGGATCGATAGGTTTAGAGAGGGTCTGATTGGCTACTGTTAGGGCTAGCATGGTGTCGTCGACTTTGGGAGCGGCGGATTTGGAAGGGAGGAGGCGCGGAGGGGACGGTGAATCTGGAGAGGAATTAGGGTTTTGGCCATGTTCGCCTAATTCGTCGTCGTTATGGTAGTTTTGGAGAAGATCCATCGTTGGGGATTGAGAGAGGGGTGCGCGTCGCCTTATTCAAAAAATATGCTCTCCAGTTGATTCGCCCACCTTAAATTAAATGGGAGGGTAAAATAGTCAAATAAATTTCAATTCATTTTAAATTACACGATTCGATTAGTAATTATAAATCTGTTTCAAATATAAGAATTCAACTAAATGATCAATTTAATTATATTCTATTAGTAAAAATGAATTCATTTCAGTCCTCTTCGCCCTGAGCACGATGTAAGAAGTAAGATCCACGCGCCTACACGCATTATCCTAGTTTCGTGCTAACTACTTGGCTGGTGAGTCAACCCGAGATTAAATATTTAATCTAGGTGGTGTTTATTTTTCTCATAATTATGTGGTTCCATTCGTTACATGATTTATCTCATTAATGCCCGTTTTGAACGGTGATTTTAAAAAAAAGATAATAATATTTTATTTTATTATAAAAATAAAATAAAATTATATAATTTTAATTGATTCATATTAATCTAAATTAACTCGTTTAATCTATAACTTAAATCTTAAAATTAGTCAGATTTGATAGCTCTTATTACTATTAGAATAAGATATATGAGAGTGTTGTAAATATTAAGATAATATTTTTTATTTATAAAAAATATTTATGATTATAATACATTAAAACAAAAAAAATTAAATTAAAAATAAAAAAATATTTATGATTATAATACATTAAAACAAAAAAAAAAATTAAAAAAATTAGAAGGAAGAAAAACATCCCCATCGATTAGAAGAGGGGCTTAATTGAAAGCCTGTCCAAAATTACAGGTGGACAAAGTAAATATACTTGTCACATTCAGTCAACTGGGGGGATAGTTGTTTTACTACCACTAATCCACTATGTGTTCAAAGTGGGTCCCGCAAAGGAGGAGCCACAAATGTTCCTGTCCGAAGAAGAAAAGGTAAGAGAAGAAGCCCTGCTACTTTCCTTGTGAAAAGAAGAAACATCATCGATCGATCATTTGTCAAGAAGAAGAAGATGGAGACACAGCATTCATGGAGACTCAGGCTGTCCTTCAAGAACGCAACGATAGTCATGACGGTGTTGAATATAATCACGGTCTTTTTCTTGCTCAGGGGATTTATTTCTTCTCCCTCTACCCGCAACAACAAACCCTCAACTGACCGCTTCAATTCAGGCATGCAACTCTCTCTCTCTCTCTCTCTCTCTATCCCCTTCCCTCCCTCTCGCAAAAAATCTGAAGATACTGTTGCGATAGTAGTTGCTTTGTCATGTTTTGGTTATTTAAATAATGGGTACATGTATAAATTGAGTAGAAAACAACTAGATTGGCGGATTTTTACCATTCTGCTCTATATTTTATTCTTCTGTCTGTATTCAAATAAACAGAATCATTTAGTCGTGTGTTCTGTTTGTTCTTATGCTTCATTTTATTGATGAATTCATTAACACAAAGAGTTGGATTTCGGGTTTCATATGTGTAACTCGTGGATTTTGTGAGTGTTCAAAGGAAAATTGTTTGGGGGTTTTGGTTGAATTACAGGTGAAAAAAACGTTGACCCTTTTTTGCTAAGTTGTGTGCAAGTGGCTACGATGTTACCCGTTTGGTGCCATTCCATGGCTAGTATGTTGATGATAGGCTTATTTGTTGGTTGTTAAGAGCATGGGTGGAGTTTCGAATTGAATGGGAAATCTTTCAAGTATAAGAATGTATTGTCTCCTCTTGTTTCACTGGCACAGGACTCATCCTTTGATGTTTATAAAAAAATGTTATGACATATTGTTTGATCCATCCATGAATTTTCTATTTTTCTGAGATTCTGCTGTTATACCTCAATTTGCATCTGCAATTGAAGCTTTGCATCTGCTTTTGACATTCACTAGTTCAAGCAAGACTTCAGACAAACTTTTCAGTCACGTGCAGATGCATGAGTTTAGCTGAAAGTTTTGCTGGAACCAGTCTTTTCCTTCAAATGCTTTTGATATGATGAAGTTTGGGTGCTGGATGAATCCTGTTTAAATGAACCCTAAGGTTCCAGCTCTTTCAAAATTGTGTGCCATAGTATATTAGGATCTATTGCCTTGGGTTATTTTGCTTCCCCTTTTTGGATAGATCCCTTTTAGCTTTATCTTTCCAAGGAATGTTATCATAAAGGACAATTTTTAGAATCTGTATTAGATAAAATGGTGTTATAGACAGTTCAATGATCATTTTAGTCGAGAATTGAGGCCTGGGATGATTTGTGGTTTTTTTAATTTGAATCGGATATAAGGGTGTAACATGCAGTTCATTGCTCATTTTGATTGTGAATTGGCCCCAAGGATGTTTTTCAAGTGCATTATTAGGTGATAATAATGTATTGATCAAAATCTTTCTGTATCAAATTGAATTTTCTCTATTGATGTTGTTGTGTTAATTGTCAACTTTTCTCCATTCTGTGGGGGCAAGTGTGATAATTAAGACTTGAAACTTTGTTGCAAAGCTACATAGATTGTTGTTATCTGAAATTTCACCATTTTTCAACCAGCCAAGTAGTGCATATGCTTCATAATTTTTCTTTGGACAACTGGGCCTTAGGATGCCCCGTGCCCACACACTCATCTTGGGGAAAATTTGCTGTTTGTATTCAAAAATAAAATAAACAGAAGAAGTAAATCATTACAGAACCACTCCATGATTACTCTCTATTCCATAATGCTTTGTGAATGTTATAGCTAGTTTGAATATTTTAAGGCGAACCTGCATGTAGGCAAGTAGAATATTGTACACCAATAGGGCATGGATATAATAAAAGTTGAAGCCTGTGGCTTTCAATCAACCAACTCACTTGAGGTATCTTTTATATTTCTTTTTCATCTTTTTATCTTGAAGGATCAGAATTATTGTATATCAATAATTTCATTTTGGACTAAAAGTTTTCCTCCCCACACACCCCGAAGATTTGAATGTTTTCAACATTTTTGCCACTTTATCCTTTTTCTGTATTGCCTATCACCTTGAACTAATCAACAAAATATCCTTTGAATATTTCTTGCACCGATGGCCTTTTCATTTGATTAAATAATGGTATGAGTGCAGAATGTTTCAGAAAATCATGATTGAGCTCCCCTTAGGAATGTAAAATTAACCTAAGATCTCCACTACATTATATCATTCTTTCCGATCTTCTTCTAGATCTTTAACATGCTACCATTCTTGCCTTTTTTCTAATTTTTACTATTGAATCTAAAGTTAATACTTTTCTTTTATTTATTTCTATGTTTTATTTTTGTTTGCTTGAAATCTCTGTGGAGTACTTTGTAAATGACTAGAGTCTGAATAACAATATAAACAAGATTATCGGCTTATCGCAGCCTGCTTTCGATATTTATTTTAGTTATATGATATTGTTTTAAGATTGGAAACAGACTCTTCAGTGTTATTTTGGTGGATGTCAATGCTTTGCTATATATAAGGAATTTAATTAGCATTGAATTATATCCACACAACTTAAAAATGTACTTGTTTCAAGTCACAGTTCTTAAACATGTATAAAGGAATAGGTATTAAGCTTAATGCCTGTATTGTCTTGGAAGTTAATCTTTGAATGAATTCTGAGCTTAATGGTGGTATTTCTTGATTGCCACCGAATTTTATTTATTCCTTGCTTGTTTCTACATCATTTATGGAGCAACGGAAAACTCTATTTAACTTTCTAATGTCCAAACATTCAAATTGCAGTTGCGCTCAGCTACATCAAGGAGTCTGAAGAGATGCGCCTTGCCTTGCAACCATGGAATCTTATAAAAAGAGTATGGTGTTCACTTTTAAATTTTAACGTGCTTGTTTTATGAGTGACTAAAACCCCACAGAACCACCTGAAGAACTTTTTGGAAATGAGACCTGTACTTGTGTTTTCTTACTTCCATTTTGGCTATTAGATTATATGTCTGAAATTTTGCATGCATTTTTTCCCCATAAGATTGGATTCTCTCTGTTGTCAGTTGTCATTGTGTATCAAAAAAGCATGAGGGAAATTGTGAGAACTCACAGGTTGGATTATGTTCTTTATAGAAGTTGATTCTTTTTTTGTTCGCAGATTAAAGAAATTGAACAAGAAGCCCATGTAGAACCTGAAACAGTCCAGCACAAAGATACAAAGCAGACTGCTGCGGTTGATCTTTCTAAAAGATTACAGGATATCCGTTCACTTAATGATGCTTCCAGTTTGAAAGGTAATTGCTTCCTCTTTTTTAGCTATATGTTCTGTGCAGCTGCTTTTAGTAGTCCATACAAAAAAAAGCCTTATACATGCGAGATGACAATGGTTACTTTGCTGCATCAAAATGAACAATGAACTTCCTGGAAAGGAAAAAACTATATATATACTCTATCCCGGTATCTTTGGTTATGGTTTGGTCAGCTGGTGCTCTCCAAAACATATTCAGATAAAATGATTTGTGTAATTTTAGGTCTAGGACACTTGATGTCCCGGGGTTCATAATTTTTACACTATTGATAGATAATATATTTGCTTATCCAGTGCCTCGGAACTCTTATGTTTTCACAACTGGACGTTTGTTCTTAAGGCTAATGTTCCTGGTTATATTATCACGTTGATCCTGATGATGTTAAATATTAACTCAGCTTTAGAGGAATGGCGTAAACGGAAGATGGAACGTGCGAGACAGCGGGCTCTCGAAAAAAATGGAACAGGGACCTCCCAAGCTTGACGCCGATCAAGAAATGCGTGTTGAAGGGGGTTTGTGAAGCATCAGTCATACCACTATGAACTCTCTTTAAAATTGCATACATGTACATATTATAGAAAACTGAATGTTACACGAATCTCGTGCGCTTCTGTGACGGCAAAGTCAGTTGCTCACCAATGGCTAACAACATTGTTTTAGTGATGGTGTGAAGAGCTGAAGATCATCAAGTCCTGCAAAAGGATTTAACCTTTCCAGATAAAAACGTTAAACTGGAAGCACTTGGAATTATGTGAATCTCAATAAATTTTCTCACCAATGTTTTTTTATAATCCCTGTTAGATGGAATACATGTCAGCTTTCTCATTTACGTGATAACAGATGATGAGATGTTGTGGTAGGTGATTCTGGATGCGAAACAGTTTCTACAGGCCGTTCAGTTGACAGTGAAGTCTTGTATCTAGACCTTGCACCTTATATTAAAATTTATTTTTAATATCGTTGTATCAAAATAATTTAAAAAAATAATAATTTAAGTTAATATGTATACTCTTCGCCTGGGGAGTATCTGCGGAATGCCAACCAAGCACACAGCGTGCAGAAATATCTAGTGTTTAGCCACCAATCAGCACTTCAATCCATCTCCTAATTTCACCAAGAAATACAATCTGAGGCATTAAGAATAAATTAGTTGGCTATCTTTGATGCAACAAGATTTTCTTTACAAGCTTGTACAGTTAGGACTTTGTATATACAGGGTACAACAAGTTCATTCAGTCATCATACAAGTAACAAGCTTACAAAATCCTACATAACGTGCGTGCCTCGAGGAATTCATCCTAGAGATCCAGTAATGGCAGCCTCCCCATATTAGCCGGGAAAATTGTCAGTTCCAGCATCTTGTTTCACCTTTTTACCCTCTGTGAAACTATAATAATATGAAATCAAGGGGAAAACACAGAAAGGCCATGTCAGCGCAGTTGATAGGTGGATATTACTTGAAATCCAGTACTGTGTAGCATCAACTCTCAAGGTAAGAAGATAACCAGAAAATTGAAGACATTGGTCAAAAGCATTGAGGATCCATTTTCAGACTCCCACCTGCAGGAAGGTAATGAAAATGAGCATATATTCTTTTTTTAAGATACATATTGGGAGGGAGGGAGGGAGAAAACAAATCGCTGCAAAAGAATTAAACTGCGTCTGCATCCCACAAAGTTAGCATTTGATAAGAAATTAACACTCACATTTCCGAGCATGCTAAACAATTTAATTCTTTTGCTTAAACATGATGTCACAGCTATTATATTTACCAAGCCAGTAATAACTTCAGAGCCAAACCACTTTCAGCCCTATGGGACATCCAATGGTTGAAATCCCAGATTACCTGAAAATTACAAAATTTTATCACATTGGGATAGGGCTTGAGGTGTTTCAATAACTAGGACCACCACCCCATCATTGTGTAGCTTAAGGTTCCATGTTCGCCCCCCAGACAGAAAAGTAGAAAAATCAAGCTCAATGTTATCAGACTAGTCAAGCAACAAACAGCATAATGTTACAAAAGATTCCTCGAAAAGGAATAATCATAAATCAAACACCCTTCCCCCTAAGGACAAGAACAAAGTCAACATGATTTTTCCATTATGCTCGCAAAACAGCACTATTCTGAAAACTCATGTGCTCATCCTTATTAGCTGACCAGATAATTTCTCCATTAGAAATTATTAGACATGAACCCTTAAAATTTCAAAAAAAGTCTTAAGTCTGTTAAGCAGGTTGGCCAGCTAGTTTTTATACTACTCACATGAAAACTCAGAAAAGTTTAAATGTTGTTGCCCTTAAATGAAATGTGACCTGATATCACCAATCCATATTCTTCCACTTGAGTCTTTCTTGACATAATAATATTAAATTTATGAGCTCAGGAGAAATATCTTAACATGTCTTCAAGAAATGAACTTCCATCAGCCACTCATGCATATAGGTATTTATGTATAGAAACCACTGCTCGACAAGACCCCCCCAGATCCAAAAATTGATAGCTCCCGCTCAGTCACCACTTATTTTAGAGATTAAAAACGTATGACATGACAAATGAGTTGATGGAAGTTAGTAAAATAATTAGTAGGACAGCAAAGCACTTATCACGAAAATTTAGATCAGTGGCATCACTACTACATCACACTAATAAGTTTTATTAATTTTTAGTAACAATTTTATAAATAAACCAATCACTGGTGACCTACAACGGCACTAATACATCACTATTCCTTGTACAAATATTTGGGTGTTCATTTAATGGAGTTAAGAGCACAATCTCCTCTACAAGATTTCATTTTGAGCCTTACAACAATTTAGTTCGACGTTTTTTTGCCTTTTCTTGCTTTAGATGCATCATTGAATGGTTATCTTAATATAATTTACCTTTTTTGCCTTTTCTTGTTCAGGGTAGATATAGAGCTGCAAATGGTAGATAGTGAAATTTACCTTAGCGCATCATGTCCTCGGAACACAGTGCTATACCACACAAAAAAGTTGCACATTCTCTTTAAGCTTAATCAGTTGCAGATAGCAAGCTTCCCTGTCCACTCATCAGCCACCCCATAATCAAGGCTTAGCTCCCTTAAAGGAGGGATATTCTCCATCGCAAAAAGCATGATGCGAGGGAACATCAAATTATTGTGATCATACAGCACAAATTGCACCAGAACGTTTGGAGTTAAGCTATGGCTCAAATAACAAGCAACATTCCTCATTTTTGACACATCCATTGCAAAATCCAATGGTGGAATCTCAGGATATGATGGACGGATGTAATCTGGATAGATCTGAGACAAATCCCCCCATTCTGCCCATTTAGCAGAAAACCTATTCGGATAAACCAACCCACCACCATTCATGGTGAAAATCTGGGCTTGCTCTCTAGTGATGACAACCCCTGCATACTCGCATATAAAAGCGCCAGCATGTATCAAATCCAACGACCTAACCCCCCAGCCAGTTTCCCTCGACCTAAACACTTCCAATCTGTTTCTCAATCCCCTTTGAGCCACCCTATTCCGACAGGTTGGCGGGCACTTGCAAGAAACCCCACATTCAAATACCACTGGCTTCCCCCTCAGCAAAAAACCATTCTCATCATATGCAAACTCACCTCCATTTTTCCTCTCACAAAAACAACCATCACTGCATCCTGAAACACAATCACATCCAGTTCCATTGCTTCCATTAGTAATCACAAAGACTGGAAACACAGTGCGTTCAAGATACTGATAACACAAAGGATCATTATCATTATCAATATCATTGAACAAAAATATCGGCACGCTCTCCTTCTTATTTGAAATATCAAGACTTAAATACCCTCTAGGCCTCACACTCAATGGCTTAGTCCTTAAACTCTCCGCAAACTTCAAGATCGAACTACCCATTTCTGGTTGGCCATCTATCCTCAGTAGCTTATACTTATAAACACCAAACCCTGATTTCCCAACATCAAACCAGCAATCAAGAATCTTATACAGCCCGTCATAAACATAAACCTTGCTGCTAACACTGCCTGCATGTTTAATCCCTCTAACCACTCTTACCTCAATCCCATAATGCATACTCCTCTCCATCGCCAAATTCCCACCTTCCAGCTTCTGGTGCTCACATTGCTTGTTCAGGCTGTCCTGCCCGCCATGTCCGGTGTAAACAATCACATCTCCAGCGTCCTCATCGTCCTCATAACCACCTGAAACAATAATGCTAGTAGCAATAGGCTCCCTATTCGAGCTCTGGCTAGCAGGAAGATAATCAATTCCAGCCTGAGGTTGTCCGTGCAATCCAACAACACACAGTTCCATTCTAAAAAAGAAAACATCCCCGATTTGAACACCAGGAATGGACCCCACAATCCGCTTGTCCCGATTGAGCCAGAGCCCACAATCCCTCATTGTAGCGGCAGCACGGAGATCTCCGCGCGCGCGCCGTCCTAGGCGTTCTCCCCGTCGCTTCTCCTCCTCCAAGACAGATAAAATCCGAAGGGAGTCATAGACCATTCGTGACCGGCGGACCAAGTCGCGAAAATACCTCTGGTCCTCGATTCCGAGGTCTGTGACACGCACGAGTTCAGAAGACCGCTTCTGGTACTTGGGCCGCGGGGAAACAACGACAGTTGAGAGGGCATTGTTATCATTTTCTTTGACAGGGACGATAGCGCGGGAATCGGGGTCCGAGACAACTGAAACGTCTCCATATTGATCCTGAAGGCGTTTGGCAAAAGCTGTGCGAAAGAGCTCGGAGATTCGGTTGTATTCGGAATAGAGATTATTGGAATTGTCGTCCTCGGAGGAGGTGGACTGGGAGAGGGGAGGGGTTAGTTGGGAATTAGAGAAATAATTCGGGGTAGAACTGCTAAAGAAGAGATCCTGGGAGCTACTACTGGGGTCTTGCGGTTGTTGTGGTTGGTAAATCGGGGTTTCAACATCAAATGGTTCGAGTTTAGGTTCGAGTTTTGGGACTAACATAGATGCGGCTGCCTCCGTCGTAGACCCAGCGGTGGCTATGATGGCGGCGCTGGTGGATGAGGCGGAGGCACTGTTGGTTAAGGATGAGGATGGAGATGGGGGGGCGAGGTTGAGGTCTTGAAATTGGAGCAAAGAACCCATACTTAGAGAGAGAGTGGGAGGTCTAAAAGCATGGAAAGTGGGGTTTCGTTAGGGTTTTTTCATAGACTCGGGTGAGGGAGTTGAAAGCGTTTCAAGTTGAAGGGGCTGCTGCCATGGCAATGGCAAGGAGGAAGAGAGTAATGAAAAATTTAGACTTGGTTTTAGACTGTGCAGACAAATCTGTCTTCGATGCGCTTAATTGGTTTACAACTCAACGTTTTGCCATGCCGATGCTCTCTTTTTTAAAAACTATTTAAAAAAATGAATATTTAAAAAAAAAAAAAACATTATACATATTTTTAATTATTTATGTATTAAAAATATTTTTTTAAAAAATAAAAAATATTATTTTAATATTTTATTTTTGAATAAAAATCCATTATAACCACAATTTCAAATAGAGACCCGGTTAATTTTGCGCACACGTGTATGGTGGAGATTTTTAAGATAGGTACGGTTATTATGTATTTTTAACTTGTTTTTAATAGTTTTCAAATGGTGTTATTAAAATAAAATAAAATATATGTGTGTTATTTTAATTAAAAAAATACATTTAAAAAGTCTTATATAACATACTACCAAACACATGTATACATTTATATAATAGATTATTTTTTTGTTGCATCTCATCTCTTATAAAAAAAAGATTTTCCACTACCCGCACATGAGACAATTTATAAAAGACGTGTCAAAAGAAAGCATCATGATGCTACCTGCATTTATGCACTGTACGCAAAGGAGTTTATAATGGGTTTTAAAAATATTTTTGAAAAAATTAAAAAATATATATTTTTTATTTTAAATTAAATTTTTTTATGTTTTTAAATTATTTTTATATGCTAGTGTTAATAATAATTTTTAAAAATATTATTTCAATATATTTTTAAATAAAAAATATTTTTAAAAACTATTTTAATTACACACAAACAGACATAAGCATAATAATATAATCACACTTTGTCACCGTCCCTTGAGAGAGAGAGAAATGCATTCTGAAAATATTTTTTATTTTTTTATAAATTTTTAAGATTGTTTCCATATCAAAAACAAATTTAAAAAAAATATATATATATATATATACACACATTTATAAGGAAAAAAACCGACAATTTATAATAAAAATAATTAATTTAATATACAGAATATTGTTTAAATTTATGTATCTCCTTGCCATTGTTTTCCCAATCTTTCACCATTAGCCACCACAGAACCATTACCGTTATACATGTACAAGCAATGTTTAGCAATTACTTTCAAAATTATTTTTAAAAAAAATTAAAATTTGTTTTTTTTTAATTTTTATTATAAATTATTTTTTTTTGTTTTTAATTTATTTTCATGTGTTAATTTCAAAATTAATTTTTTAAAAATAAAAAATAAATCATTATATTATTCTCAAACGATTGAGTAGGGGGGGGGGACAATATGGGAATTAAGAAAAAGAGAAAAAACAAAAGAGGGAAGAGTGAGAGTAATAACAAATATAAGGATACTTGAGTGCTTTGATAAGTAAAAAAATGTAGTTTGGTGTTAGTTTGATACTTAAAGCGTAGTTTTTAAAAAGAAAGAGAGTCGAAGTAGTTTTCCATTTTATTAATCTAAAATAAAAAAATAAAAACCTTGAATTTTTATGATGGTGATAAATTAAATCAATAAAAAAAATTAATTATATTAGTGAATAAAACCGATGAACTAGTCATTTTTTATTCATAGCTTTAAAATAACTAGTTTTTTTATTTATAAAAATATAAAAAATAAATATTTTACTGATAAAAAAATAAAAATGAAGAAATTAATAAAAAAATATCCATTGTAAACAAATATTTTACAGTGGATTACAATGGTGTGATTTTTAAAAAAAAAAAAGCATTGTCATCGGTGTTTTTTTTAGGCCAACTCAGAGCCCAATTTGCATGTTTTTTTATGCAATGAAGAAATTAATTTAAAGAAAGAGGAGTAGAGTGAAAATAATGGGTAACATATGTTGGTAAGAGGAGAAAGAGGAAGTTACCCTATTCATAGGTTTGATGAGTTCACCCACGGAGCGAACATGTTTTTTTGGTTATGGTTTGTTCATTGTTTCTAATAAAAAAATATATTTTACCCTTAAATATTAGATTGATTGAGAGATAAGTTGTGTGAGTATTTTTTTTTAATTTTTTTTTTAGGGTTATCATTGGCTCAAATAAGTTTTTATTTTCTGGTCGATGCTCAATTTTGTGACAATATGTTCTTATCATAAAATTTTAAAAAATATCCCATCAAAAAACAAATTATTAAACTTAATAGAGTTTATGACACGATTTTCTTTGAAACTAGTATCGAACTAATTTTTCATTGTTATTATCTTGATTTTTTTTTGTTAGAAATGAAACCATGTTTTTATGTGGCAACAATATTGCATTTTGATTCATGAAATTAATTAATTTAATTCATGTTCATTGTTGCGCAATCTATTGGATATGATTTCTTGGTTTTTATCTGTTAATTTTTTTAATAGTATTTTTATCCTTTAATATTGGATCGATTGATAAATAAATTGCATGATTTTTTTCTTTCTTTTTATTAGATTTATCACCGCCTCAAATAACTTTTTATTTTTAAGTTAATACTCAACTCTGTGCCAATATATTTTTATCGTGTAATTAACAAAACATATTTCACAAAAAATAAATTATTAAACTTTATAGAGTTCAAGACACAATTTGCTTGGGGATTATAATCAAACTAATTTGTCATTGTCTCAATATATTTTATGAAAAACATTAATATCTTAAAGTTTTGTTAAAAGTCAAACCATATTATTACAAGTCATCAAAAATTCATTTTCATTCATGAGATTAATCAATTTAACTTGGGTTAGCTACTGCACGATATAATATGAAATTCAAGTTATAGACAAAAAGTTAGATTGCAAGATTTTAAAATTGACTCATTAAATTAAGTTTAATAACACGATTAAAAGTGTTGTTTGCAATTTTGACACATGTTTTTACATTTTAAACAAATGTGCAATGACAACTTGTTTCATGATGTTATGTTTAGTGCAATCTAATCCGTTCAGATAATAACAAAACCTAACATAATTTACTATTTTACTTTGCACATATTCACACTTCAATATGAGTTCTTACAATAAAATTACTTAATTATACTGAACTATTTAAATCTCATAACATGTATATAAGAGTAATATAGTATTTCATAGGATACACACATGATGTTACAGGACTATAAGGGGTAAACAAGTCTTATAATCTTTTATTTGCACGGTATAATGTCTAAAATACCCTTGAGAGTTTAATTTCCTCTATTATAAAGGAAAGTATATATTTAGTTTTTAATTCTTCTTTGTATAATTTAATTAGTTAAGTGCCCTTTGAGCATATAATTTATAACTAAGAGTGAGGTTTTTTCTTTTAATCTTTTTATTATGTTTTTTACATTAATATTGTACAAAGTCATGAAAATTTTGATGAAATAATTTTTTTGAAGTGTTTTTAATAGAAAATATATCAAAGTTATTTATAGTTTTTTATTTTTAACTTGAGTACATTAAAAACTATTATAAAATATATAAAAATTTATTAATTTAATATTTTTCAAAACAAAAGACAATCTATAAAAAAAATTTAAAATACAGAAACCATGACAGTGGCAGACAATCGTGGACCATCTCTCTAGTGTTATATTAACAAAAAAAAAAAAAAAACAAGTTATTCGTACTAGCATGAGTAGAGTATGGAGACATGGGGTGCAAGTGGAGATATTGGCTCCCAC
This sequence comes from Salix purpurea, assembly GCA_027405865.1. Taxonomy (NCBI): domain Eukaryota; kingdom Viridiplantae; phylum Streptophyta; class Magnoliopsida; order Malpighiales; family Salicaceae; genus Salix; species Salix purpurea. The sequence goes on from CM050331.1 coordinate 10,425,469, forward strand.
AAACTTTCCCAAAAAAAAATAAACTCTTTAATCCCAAACTTTTACTACCGGATCAAAATATTATGCTCTGCTACAGGTAAGATTTTATGTTAATTTATAATTAAAAAATTGAATAATTAAATATTTTTAAATTTTAAATTAGCACATGCTGTTTTTAAATATAAATGATTTTTAATCATAAAAATCGATGAATCCATATATTGTATCACATGACCCCCTACTTTTTATAAATACAAGCTCTTATTTAATATTTTCCCAATTTCCTGGGCGATCTTTTTTGTCACGGAGGTTACAGAGATAGAGAAGGTGTGTTGCGGTTGAATTCATGTTTCTAGAAAAAATATTATTTTCTTTTAATATATCGATGTAAAAAATATATTTTAAAAATACATTATTTTAAAATATTTTTATAAAATATATATTTTAAATAACAATTTTTATCATACTCTAAGATGGTAGATAAAGTTCCAGTACTTCACGGCTTAACTGCCCGGCCGAAGCGAGCAAGCATGAGTAGTGGGGGTGTAGTTGCAACTGTTTGAGAGTGTAGCCCAGATGAAGTCAAAATTTATTTTTTTACTTTAAACTTTGCATATTATTTTAATATTCAAAATAAATTAAAAATAAATTATTTTAAAATATATTTTAAAATAAAATATTAACAAAGTTCCAGTATTTCACGGCTAACCGCCCGGCAGAAGCAAGCAAGCATGAGTAGTGGGGTGTAGTTGCAAGAAGGATAGAAAGAGTGCTTTTAAAAATTCATTATATGAAATAATATTTTTTTTTAAATTGTTTTAATATGATATAAAATAAATAAATAAATAAATACTTTTTTTTTAACAAAATCGCATTCCATTGCCCAACCAAACACCCTCGCCGGGCAAAGTAGCTGTCTACAAAGTAGGGCCCTCTTTTGATTGATTCGAGGAAAGATTGTCAATTCTGTTTTGTTTTATTCCGAATGACTTATATATTTTGTTTTAATTTAAAAAATAAGATAAATTAAAATAAATGTTATCTTGCTTAAAATCTTGGCTTGATATAGAAATTTCACCTAAATTTTATTTGGGATATTTTAATTTTGTTTTGTCCGTTCCGTTTCAACTAAATAATATTTTTTTAAATAATAAATAGTTTTACATTATCAATCATATATCTTAATTCGCCCGTTAGATTGAGATGAAATTTTACGAGGAATCTTTTGACATATTTATATATATTAAGTTAAAATTTCATAGCAATCAAAGAATATAGCGGCCTTTTTCATTTGGAATATTTTAATTTTATTTTGTCCGTTTCGTTTCGATCAAATAATATTTTTTTAAATAATAAATAATTTTACATTATCAATCATATATCTTAATTCGACTATTAGATTGAGATTAAATTTTACGAGGAATCTCTTAACATATTTATATATATTAAGTTAAAATTTCAGAGCAATCAAAGAATATAATGACCTTACGAGATTGATAATAACATTCTTATAATATTATTCAAGTCCATAATTTTGTTAAAAAAAAATTATTTTATTGTGTTTTTCTTCGATTAATTTTCTCTCAATTTCATTATTCAACAACAAGTTTATTCGGAATTGAACTTTATAATTTGCTATTATTTGCTTTATTTAAGACTATCATGGTCTCGTAATGCAGGTCACATATTTAAAAGGTTAAGTTAACTGACCCGAGTTAATCCAATATATAGTTGTTTCAATATTTTTTAAGATGTCAACTTGATTTTGTAATTAAACTATATTTTCATCAATTTTTCATGTTATCTTTGAACTCATCAAGTCAATTGAGTTATATCAATTTAATTATCATTTTTTTATTTATATTTGAAATTTAAATTGTATAATTCTAAATAATTTTATTTTATATATATATATATAGTATAAACTTGAAACAAAATACCAAAAACTTCAAAACTAAAATATTTTGTTTATATTAAAAAAATAAAATATCAGCGAAACGGAATTGAGAACAAGCGGACAGGAATCGAGCTGGCACCGACAGTTGGGGGAAACATAGCATGATCATGCATACTACTATTGCCTAGGGCTTCGCTAGGTGGTATCAAAATTGGCAGGAGGCGCTCACATCAGGGCATGGAGGAATGATAGTCTAGCTGCAGCCGGATCAGCCTCGCCGGTTGCTTTGGGCCATCACTGCCCTAGCTTTTGGGTGCATTCTTTTTTACTCTCTTGCAAACCTTTATTATATTATAATATAAAATAAAAGAGATCAAGAATTCACGGTAGATTGCGAGTAAAAATACCGTAGATTATAATAGTGTATTTTTTGGTTTTTGATTTGGTTGGTTTACCGTTTTATTGATTTATTTTATCATTATTTGCACAGTAAATTAACGTTTTTAACCCTCGAAAGAGACAAAAAACCGTTGTTTCCGGGAGGGACTTCACAATTTTTGAAAATAGCTAAATACTAGCATGCCCTCATATAAGACAAAAAATGTACCTGCTAGGGGAGGGTACCTTGGGAATTTCTGTTTTTCAAAAATGGCTAAATACTACTATACCTCCAATAAGACAAAACTGAAAAATTGTATGTAGGGTTGTTCCGGTAATTGACCACATTTTTTTATTATTTACTGACAAAATTTGATTGCGCGTGCAACGCACGCGTACAAAGGTTTTCCGCCTTATGCCCTCTTCAGGAGGCAGGGGCCACGTATTACGGCAGTGGAAAATGCTCTCCCGGTGTCTCAGATTTGCGACGCCGTGTGGTCTTTCTCCCTGTGTGGCGCATGCTGACATATCGTGGTCGTAGGAGAGACGGTGGCCGGTTAAAGGTTTGATTTCCGTTTTCTCTCTCCTGCGCGCTAAAGTGCATGAGAGACCTCTGGGTTTATGCATTTTTCACTTCAATCCCTTTACTTTTAATTTTGTGTATGATCCTGATTTCTGCTTTGTAAGTTTTGATTTAGTTTAATTAGGTCCTTCGATTGAAATTAATTATACATGTTTCACTTCGGTCCTCCTTCTTTTAATTTCCGGATTGGGTTTTAATACCTTAATATATTCGGTATGAAAGTTGTGATTTTTTCAATTTTGTCATTTGATTGAAATTGATAATATATTTAATTTTTATTTTTGCCCTTATACTTTTAATTTTGATTTAATCCCTATATATTTTTTATATTTTTAGAATTATAAAATGCTCTAAAAGAGCTCAGACTTTCCCTGTAGCATGTCTCTAAATTCACTGTGGACTCGAACTTTATCAGCCCTGCGTCGCGCGAGTTCGTCCGCCTGTCTCTTTTTTTTTTTTTTCCGATTTTGAACAGTGTTTTGACGATTTTAGCCCCGGTAATAGGACAAAATAGGGACCGGTCTGGAGGTAAAAACGGCTGGGGGTTTTGAGATACTGCAATTTCTACCTCCTCTCCTTTGATCTCTCTGAGATACTGCAATTTCTACCTCGTCGAAATCTTCAATTTCACGATGAAGTCGTTGCCGGAGTTCTTCATACCTGACTGACTGGTCATCGTTTTCTAAACCAGACACCATTGGATTAATCTCCACTTCATCACTCTCACTGTTTGATTTTTCCTTCTCCAGATTTTTCATCTACAAATCAAGGGTTGTTGTAGATAACTTCTCGGGATTTTGGCGTTCTCCCCTTGCTTTCTTAATAATTTCCCCTGCCTCTTCTTTGCTGAAGCTTTTGCACCACCCTTACTAAGGCCATGAAACCACGGCTTCTCTTTCTCATCAGTGGGTAGATAGAACTTAGCAGGGACGAGTTTAATCAGCTTATCACAAATCAAAGAATGCTGATGAATAGGAAACTTGAGATCAATATCAGGATCGGATTCACTGATAAGAATTTGCTTTTTCTTGCCCATTTCTTCTTGGAATCAGACTTAAAACAACTCGAAGAACAAACAATTACCAGCCCGATCTGACACCGAAGAAAAATGGCAGTAGCTTCCAACTACATTCTAACTGTACTATTTCAGAACAAGGAACTCGAGAAAAATCAGACAATCTAGCTCCATACCACGAACAACCAGCAACCTTAACATTGTTCACGTCAGAGACCTTAATTACCAGTGCAATGATTGATAATTTTTATTCCTTCAGCAACATCAGCGAAAAAGGAAACCCTAGATGAATGAGAGAAAGCAGAAAGAAGCTTACCTGTCGATAGCAGACAGAGGAGGAGGAGGTTATTATTCAAGAAGCTTAAAAGCCTGTTTGGGAGAGCGGTAGCGGTTGTGGTTGAAAATGGAGTTTTTAAAAATGGAGTTTTAAAAATGGAGTTTTGAAAATGGAGTTTTTAAAAATGGAAAGTGTTTGGTTAAAACTGTGGTTGAGTTGAAAAATGAGTTTTGGTGTTTGGTTTCCAAACTTTACAAACTGCTTTTTAAAAGTAAAATTACTTAAAAGGGCATGGAAATATACACACACATACATCCATACATCCATCCATATATATAATTTTTTTAAATTATCATATCTGTAAGAGAAAAAAAATTGACAACCTTCAGGCGGTTTAGGAAATTGGTAAGAATTGAGTAAGTTTATGCTTCCAGAAAAGAGAGATTAACATTTGATGTCCTAAAGATGAGACCAAAATTGCTTTGAACTTGAGAATATTATGCTTCCTTTTATTTATTTTGTTTTTGTATATAATTAATCTGGAGGTTTATACTAATTTTATGAGTTTTATTGAATTTGTTTTTTATTTATTTAAAAATATATTAAAATAATATATATTTTATATTAGTTTATCAAAATAATCTAATAATACTAAATTATTTTAATTTAAAATACAAAATAAAGCAGTATTTCTTTTAAAATATTTTTGAAATACAACCTAATTACTTGACACCCACAGCACAGCTTTTACTTCAACTTTGCTTTCTGCTACCTTGAATATCTTTTCGTCCGTAGGAAAAAAGAGAGAAAAAGAAAATCCAATCCCCACCCTCAAGCATCGCCCTTATTGGTTGCCTTCTGCTTCTTTCTTTCTCACTCTCTTCAACGCCATCTCTCCCGCTACCAACACTACTAACCCACACCAGATGATTCTCGGCGACAGCAGCGGCGACGATAACCACGAAATCAAAGCACCCAAGAAGCGAGCTGAGACGTGGGTTCAAGACGAGACGCGGAGTTTGATTGGGCTTCGCAGAGAGTTTTCAGAACGGGAAGATGGTTGCTTCGTTCTCGGGAAGATCGGTTTTGCTTCGATGGTGCTTTGAGAAGATCGGTTGTCGGCAAGGGTGTTTTGAGAAGATGCACCCGTTGGGTCAGGGAACACTGAGACGATGGCCTGATGTTTAACCGAGTCCCAACCGGCGTTTGAAAAGCACCTCTCAGGTGCTTTTCAAAAAACGCCGTTTGGGACTTAAAATGCCGTGGGTCCCACCCATTTTAAATGGCATTTTGCACTTACCAAACAGACTAACGGCACCAAACCTTTATTTGGAATGGAGTTTGGCAAACGTGCCGCCCTCCCAAACAGGTGCTAAATCAGGAAAGCAAAAGCGAAGACAGCTTCCCCTCCTCCCACACCGCCTATGCCAAAGCAATAGCGGGTCGGATCACATAGCTTGAAGATGGGCCTAATTGGGTCAATTCAAGTCCATGAAACAACTAGACTTGGGCCCGGCTCTCTCTCGATTTTATTAATTTGGGTTTCTCTCCCTGGGTCGGGCTTGTAATTATGGTATTAGAGAACGCAAGTGTTTCTGGCAGCTTGTTTAGTTTTTATTTTGGACGTATTATTCATCCATTTTATAATATTTTATTGTTTAATCCTTGATATATTTATTAAATTATTTATAAATCAGTAAATTTGAATATTTTTTAAATTAAAGCATGTGATTCTAAAATTCTGAATAACTCGCCTCAACTTTTATAATTCATCTAGTTTTAAAACATAAAAAGAAAATTAATTTCATATAAAGTAAAATAATAAACAGGGAAATGATATTGAATTATATTCTAATAATGATAACAATCACCCAAGTATTTCAGTAGTTTATCATTTTATTTAGAAATTTAATTGTTGCCTTTTATATCCATAGGTCAAATTAGATATATAATTCTTGGAGTAATTGTTGGAGACTCAAATAGTGCATGATAGCTTATATGATTTTCTATATTTCTATTTTTTGTGGTCTATTGTACGCTGTTATCCACTTATTTACCTATTATTGTTTTATTATATTGTTAAAAATATATCTTAAATAGAAATATATCTTAAAATTATTGGAATTCCTATATAATTATATTAAATATATCTAAGTGAGTATATATAATAAAGTGCAAGGAACATGTATCCTAATCCACTTGTTTGTTATTCTTCTATTATCTTTATCTTGTCTTATAGTTTGAATTTCATAATTCTTTTCAGTTTTAAATCTCAAATTGAAAATTTCTTGTTGCCCTTTTAATTTATTTTTTATTTTAATCTTAACCCGTATTATTTTAATTGTTATTTTTTTTTATCTTGTATTTTATTTTTCCATTTAATCATTCAATTTTTTATTTTATAAGGATTAAACTTTGCATTTTTTTCATGTATAATGCTTTCTGTTTGATGACCCGGGCATGGTGTTGAAATGTTAATATGAATTGATGATATATTTTTGTCTAGAACAATATTTTTTATATATTATTTTTTGCCACGGCTTATTATGTTTTATTGTATTATCAAATTAATTAAGACTTAATATAATCACTATATTTATCTTATTTCTGGAAAAAACATAACCTCCTTGTGTTTTTCTTTCCAGGTGAAAATAAAAATAAGTGGCCCGGCCCCAAACATAGAAATCCATTAAACCTCTCATTTTTTATTTTATTTTATTTTTAAGAATTGTCCTTATCATTAAATATTTAATCAACTATAACCCTTTCGGCTTTGAAATTACAAATGACTATTATAAAAAATAATGGCTGTTGGCAGACAACTCAACCTAGCAATTGGCCGGTGCCGAGTTCCTTTTTTGAGGCTGAATCCATTTTATTGCTTGCCTAATCACTCTAATAATCCATTTTTTTGAAAGCATTGTTTACCAGAAGCTAAAAGTTTTGAAAAGGAAAGGTCTTAATAATCGTGTTCCTAGGGTTTGCACTTCAATATCCAGCTAGTGCTCTTCAATTTAACATCTATATCTATATCTATATCTATATATATATATATATATATATATATATATATATAGTAAAAAAGAAAAGAATCCTGTTCGATAGGATTTTAGATATGAGACGGTTGAAATTATATTTTCTTTTAATTATTGTTTTAAATATATTTCATTAACACATAATATAATTCTGTTTTTTTTTTATTAAAGAAAAATATAGCTAAGAAAACCACCCATGCAATAATTCACCTCTATTTTTTAATCCAGACCAATAATAATAATAATAATAGATAATAAATAGATAAAAGTATTACTAATAACAATAATGTGTTGCTTGGACAGGCACATGAAGGTGGATAATAGCTAGAGAAGATGATAGACGTGTATGCCTACCCAAATCGTGTTTCAAGCTTGTATAGGGGAGTTGACCCTTTGACCAGCACCCCAGCTGGGTCAAAAAGCATCAGGCTGAAAAAAATAATTAATGTTAAAAGGAAAAGATAAAAGAGAGATTCAATTAATTAAATCATAATCAGGGGAGGGGAGGATAGACATGAAAAAAAAAACACTTAATTATTCCACCTTTATGATTTTTTTAGGGTTTTTAGTGCTAATATTTTTTTAAACATTTTAACTTGAAAATACATAAAAATAATATATATAAATTTATTTTTAATATTCATATATCAAAACAAAGGGAAAAAAATAATACTTTAAATTCTTACAAAAACATTTTGCCAGTGCAAAACAAAGTATGCCTACCATGACTTCATCAGCACAATCCATTCTAATTTCTAACCCAGGAAGAAGAAGATGATCATCATTTTACGTTAATGTTTTTGTGACCATTTACAGGTATGGTCAAATTTGATTTGACCGAAATCTGGATTGGTTTGTGTCCACCGCCATTAAAGCACTCCTTGTTTTTCATATTTATCGTATCTTAAATTTATCCGCTCCTTTTTACCTTCCCTGACAGATACAGTCAACGCCATCGAGAAGGATTTAAAGTCAAAGTTTCAGTTCAAAATAGTTCTGAAAACCCTAATGTACCTACCTGATTTTTTCCATTGGCTTTCAAGAACTTATGGGAAATGAATGTAATCTGTCGGTTCTGTTTATTTCCTACACCATTTTGCAAAAATTAAAGACTTCATTCCTCAAAGGGACAGCTTTTGATGGAGAGTTATGATTTCTATTTTTCTTAGAGTTATGATTTTATACATAAAATAATAATAAAATAATTAAAAATAAAATAAAATTACCATGATATATTTCCAAGTAAAAAGTATATATTTGAAAAATAATCTTTACCATAATCTCAAATAAATTATAATAATTTATTTGATATTATTGTATATCGTTGTTGTTTGTACCTTTGCAATGAAGCTGACGTGAAGTAATGCTTATCTTTAAGCAAGTTGAGGGACCAACTCTTTTGAGTTAAAAAAAAATCGGTAAAGAAGAGGGGTTAATGGTGTCTAATTATTGGATTAATTAAGTGAAAATTGGTTTTGAAGTTTGATCCAATTACCTGGTGACACATTTGCAACAGGATAATTAATGGGCAATTGATCTCTTTTCCCGAATTAATGTTGTAAGTGAATTCTTATTCATAAAATATTTTATAAAATTATATTTTCATGTAAGATATTTTACATGAAACGAACGAACCATCAATTTCTATAGCGACAACATTCAATACATGGATTATGGTCTCGCCTGCTTTGATTTTTAGTGTCTGTTTACCCATGTAATTGCTGTTGTTTTTTAAAATATTTTTTATTTAAAAATACATCAAAATTATGTTTTTTTTTTGTTTTTTTTAAATTATTTTTGAATTTTGACATCGGTGCATCAAAATGATCTAAAAACATAATTTTTTTGATTTAAAATTAAAATTAAAAATATATTTTTTTAAACACTTTAAATTTGAAAACAAAACCAAAATTTCTTGAAAAGCCCATTTGAAATACTTCCGTGATGCTCGAGGTTTTTTTATCACTTGTTGCGTCCCGAGCATGCTACGTGCCCTCTTTTCTCGTCTCTAAAACACACACGTGTCCACTAGGTGACGGGAGCCATCGATGTCTCCAGCACCCGAAATGGTATCACGCAATTAAGTCTATTTAATTAACATTTTAATGAAGATTAAATGTATCCATCTCCTAGGAAGTCAAACAGCTGGTCAAAACCTATTGGTGCGCGGGTATTTTTCAAGTTAAAAAAATCCCCCACCCAAGTATTTTTAATCTAGATTATGCCTATGTTGTCTTAATGCACAAGCCCTCTTCTATACGTGGCATTCGTCTGTGAGATCACTATTTCCCAGTCTCACTTTCGCATAAAAAAAATACTAATATGATTGGATTCTATCCAATTTTTGAATTATTTTTATTTTTATTTTAAATTAATATTTTTAGATCATTCTCATGAGCTGATATAAAAAATAATTTTTAAAAATAAAATTTAATTATTTTGATATATTTTGAAATGAAAAATATTTTTAAAAACAATTTCAGCCACAATTTCAAACAAATATTTAATTGGACTTGTCACCTAATGTACAATCTTTGTTTTTAAAAATATTATTTTGTTTTAAATTATTCCTAACACCATAATATCTAAATAATCTAGAAATATTTCTATTCAAAATCATTTTTCACATAAAAAAACAGAATCTAAATTTTCTAGGTGGCCTTGCGTGTCACTTGTAGTGGCATGAGTGGCATAGGCATTTCCCATCTGTAGAAAGATTTGATCCTTGCATCACAGCCACTTGATTGGAATGTCACTTCTTCGAACACTCCAACTAATGATCCCATAAACTCCAACTAATGTTCCCGAACAACAGATAAAACTATGAAGGTGAATAAATTCGTTTCAGAGATATAAACATACATTATTTATTATTCAGATGATTTTCATATAAATTTATGTTTTTTTTCCTTAAAAAAAGCAAAAAAGAAAATATCTTCCCCGTTCCGCATTTTTTTTATTGTGATCTAGGAATCAAACTCGACGCCTGCTACAGGAGAGGAGAGGGGGAGGGATGATATGACAGTGACGCTAGATTGAGTGAAGGAATATCAGATATAAATACCCAGCAAAAACTAGCCCCATATGCACAGAATTTGGAAGACAGACTTCACCTCCACATGTCTTGGGGAGTGGTGGCAGCGCAGGTGGCCCGGGGAGGTTTCACCGAAGAGGGTTGCTGGAGGAAAGGACCCTGGACTGCTGAAGAAGACAGGTTGCTTATTGAACATGTAAGGTTGCATGGCTATGGAAGGTGGAACTCTGTAGCCAGGCTTGCAGGTGTATATCTAACTCATCCATGCTGAGCTCCGGCTCAAAGTTTTACCCTTTTTAACCATATTGCTAGAGATCTATCTGGTTATACCTGGAAATTGCCAGGCTCGGTTAGATTCTGACAGTTGAAATGGTGCTCGCAAGGAATCCAGTTTTTACCTCCTGAAGTGATTAATTACGCGTGGATTTTCTTAATTATTTCAGTCAATATTATTGCTAATGCTGCCATAGATCATGGAATTCCTGCTGCTCAGGACTGGTATTTTTCTGTCTTTGTCTGTGCAGGGCTGAAAAGGAATGGAAAGAGCTGCAGATTGAGGTGGGTGAATTACCTGAGGCCAGGCCTGAAGAGGGGGCAGATAACTCCCCATGAAGAGAGCATTATTGTGGAGCTACATGCGATGTGGGGGAACAGGCATGCAAAAGCTTGAACTCCCATCATCCTTGCTGATTTTATTATATATATAGTTTTCTTTGAAATTTCTAAATGAGACTTTATATATATATATAGGTGATTCATTTTTTCTTTTTTTAAAATCATCAGATGGTCCACAATCGCGAGAAGCTTGCCGGGAAGAACTGATAATGAGATCAAGAATTACTGGAGGACCCATTTCAAGAAGAAGGCCAAGCTCTCTCCAGATAGCTCCGACAAGGCAAGAACTCGTCTCTTGAAGAGGCAGCAATTTCAGCAGCAGCTGCAGCGACAGCAGCAGCAAATTCAGCAGCAGCAGCTACTGCAGCTAAATCAATCGGACATGAAAAAGATCATGTCCTTATTACATGACGAAAACGAAGACAAAGCGCCATGTACACCTCAAATGATCACGCAGGAAATGGTGCCTCATGCCATGTACCCCACCACAGCTGAGGAGGAGCATGGCCTGCTATGTAATATGTTCAATGTCAATGCAGCAGTGCCTGAGGCCTCGAGCGATGATATAATCTGGGATGGCTTGTGGAACTTGGAAGAATTCCATGGCAATCCTGGCGTGGAATGCGCAACGAGCAAAGCTAGTATGCACAATTTAGTGTCACCTTTCTGTTAACTGATCACTTGGAACTGCTACATTGTTCTTGGTGTTACTATATATTTAGCTAGCCATCATCAAATGAGAAGGCTCTTCATCTGGAGCTCTGTACGATTGCTTTTTCACAAGCATATGGAAAAACCTTGACAAGAACGCAAATTATTCATCCCTGATCACCTTCTAACTCTCCTCCTCCTCTTGTATCGAGGTCAATTAGGCTCGAATCTTTCATTCGATCAAAGATAAACCATCTATATCAGAACCAGGTAGCTCAAGAACATGAAAATTAACTTGATTCCTCTTGGTGTGATTCAAAGTTTTTGAACCCTGCTGATTAAAGAGGGAAACAGCTCCTTTAAATTCAACCTGCACTTCTTCATCAATCCTCCTCTCATATCCCATTAAAAAGAGACAATCTACATTGAAATGAGGAGAAAATTGTTAGAGAATAATATAAATCATATTATGAGGCCTCACTTACAAGCTTAAGTTTTTAGGTACGATGGTTCCTTAACATGGTATCAGAGCTTTGTTGACCCAGTGGTCACGAGTTTGAATCTTACCACCCCCATTCTATTTGATAAATATCAAGCACAAGGTGATATGGGCCTGTGCAAGTTTCAAGCCCAAAAGGTTTTCACTTGAGGGGGTGTGTTAGAGAATAATATAAATCATATTATGAGGTCTCATTTATAAGCTTAAGTTTTTAAATGAAATGGTTTCTTAACAAAAATAGATGCTTCTCAAAGCACCTTGTGACATCCTGGTATAGTACTTTGTATTAGAGCTAATAGAAAGAGTAATTGCGGATGTTAGAGTTTCACACGAAATGTTTTTTTTTTTTTTTTAATATTTTTTTTAATTATTTGTTTAATATTATTATATCATTTTAATTTATTAATATTAAAAATAATTTAAAAAAAATAAAAAATAGTTATTTATGACAAAGAAAAGAAAAGGACAGTGCTATATATCTTGCATAGGATACCGTGTGAGAATCAATCTATTAAATCAGATAGGATATAAGCCACGAAAACGACCTGGAATGAATTCTCGCAATTCAAGAAGTGGAAATTAAACTCTTCTTGAAAAAAAAATCTTAGCAAAGCATAAGTTGAAAAAATCAATACAATATTAAGATCCCTTTTGTGAGTGTGGACTAAATGAAGGGTTGCATTTTTATTTAATATGATTAAAAAATAATAATTAATATGATAAAATTATATGAATATGTTAAAAATTAAATCCAGTTATTTTAGTATATAAGGTTAAGTTTTCAATTAAATGTAATTATTATGAGTTATTCTAATAACATATAAGGTAAATACGTTTCTATAACAAGTAGTACCAGCATGTATAGATAATGATAATTATCAATTTATTATCAATATTTATATTATAAATGATAAATAAATAATTAGAAATAAAAAACAAGTCTTTGAGTACGGTTCTTTTCATAGGGACCCCATATCTTGGGGTTCAATGATTTCTGGCTATGGATTTCTGACAACAACATGCAAGATGCTTCAACCTGGGAATAAACCAGACATGATAACAGCAGTAGTGGTTCTCTCAGCTTGTTGACGGTCAGGATTGGTAGATGAAGGCCTGCGCATCTGTAAATCTTCAATAAATGAATATGGGATCAAGCCAACGGCTGAGATTTGTGCTTGTGTTGTGAATATGTTAGTAGGCCGATCAGGCCAGCTTGGCCTTGATGGTGCTTTCATTATCCATGGCAATGCCTGAGATGCAGGATCTGACCTGCAGGTTCCTTATTCAGCTAGAACCTGGAAACCCACTCACTGGATCATGTCTCACTTTCAAACTTACATGCGTCTTCCAGGAGATGGGATGTAGTATCTGAGGTGAGAACAATGAACGAAAGGTGCTTGACAAAACTCCTGCCAAGCATCATCGTTTGACAGTGCTGGGATTTACAACTTTTTTATTGTTGTCAATCAAAAATTAAACAGGAAACAGGGTTGCTAGCGCTCCATATGGATCTTACACGTGGCTTCCAGTTTAACCATGTTATATCAATGCTTGATGCTCACACCTCTTCATTTTGGCAAATTTGTCAGGGAAGAGTGGATTAGTCAACAGAACTCTGCATGAAATAATATAAGGTATTTTCATGTTTCCAGTTCTTGCTCATGATTTTGGTTTCTCTGTTAAAAACTGTCCCCTCTGTTCTGCACGCTCAACCCTTTAGCCTCCACCCTAACTATTTTTTTTTTTCATAATTAAGGAATTTATTAACGTCACCAAACCATAGTTTTCACAGCATTAAATTGAAGATGGTATTCTCAAGTTGTAAAACTGTTACAGTGGCCGTGTGCTAAGGATTCTTGAGGTAAAAACTGAGGTGGTATTGATTTACTTTTCAGTTTTGATATATTTCTTAAATACTATGATAAAAATACTAATATTAATAAATTGCTCAAATAATTCAACCCAAATCTTTGTTTTATTCTTAAGATTTTTACAATTTTATCACATTTATGATGTTTTTACATTTCAAAATCCTATGAACAAGAAACTTCCAGATTGAATGAAGCTGTTAACTGATGCCTGTACATTTGCGAAACAATATTCCAGTTGAAATTAAACAAAGGATCGCCTCTGCCAGAGGACTTGCACCAGTTAAAAGGATCATTCCAATCTTAGCCGCGGCTGAAATGGGCTTGATTTGGTAGAACTGATATCAAATGGCTCATCATAATCCCATATGACCAATCAATCAGCGGTGTGAAGACATGAGACTCGGACAACTCAAATGTCCCGGTCTTCTGCTCTTCGTTGTCCACGAAAATGCTGGTTCATCTCTTTGAGTCAGATTCTCTTTCACGGCGGTAAACATAAATAGAGCCTAACAACACTCTTCCAACCCTTCTATTTTTCCGTGTTCTTTTACTCGCACCTTGCTTTCTTTCTTTCTCAGCTATGGGTTTCGACATGGGTACACGATGAATCCATCCCAAAGGCAATAATGCTGCAAGGAACTGTACCAAGATTCCCGCTGGCAGGCTTGAGTAATCACCAGATGTTATTCCAATCAGAGAAGCTAACCCAACGCCCAAGAACCCACCGACAATCGATGATAAACACAATGAAGATGCCAAGAAAGAGGTAAGAGATCCTTCACAACCCTGTGGACATAAGCTCGCCAACAGCAATGAAAAAGGAAGGAGCTTGAATTGTGCAAGGATTTCTGCTAAACCCGAAAAACAACAAGCAAACACCTCGTTGGAAATTCCCAGTTTAAGATTTATCTGTCTCACTAGAACAAAGTCCAGAAGAAGAGAAGAAGCGTATAAGATCTGAACCGCACCAACCAATTTCCTCATAGGCACTTCTTTCCAATAACGGTCATAGAGTACAGTCATGGAAAGAAGCATCAACTGGCCAATTACACGTGACATTCCGATGATTGAAGGGTCAAGATGTAGACACTGCGTTTGATAGCAGAAGATGGAACCTGAGAGAATCGGAACTGTAGCAATGGAAGCCACGATCCAAGTGAGAGGGCGGGAGATGCTGTCCTCGTTTAATGCAGTTTTAAGATCACTTAGCTGTTTTCTGATATTCTCCCAAATTGATGCCTTCACAAGGTTGGGATTTGATGGTTCTAATAAACCAAGTGATTTTTCTCTTACTATTGATGAAGTTGCCAGTTGAAGAGAGAGAAGAACTGAAAATACAAGAAACATGGTTCTGGGTGGTGTTTTTTGTAAAAAACAACCTCCGAGCAAGTTGCCGAGGATTCCACCAACAGCTAAAGCCATAAATGCATATGACTGGAGGCCTTCAATTCTGTTTTTTTGGCCATATTCCGTGACAAGAGCATCCTTTGCGACTTCTGTGATTGAAGCGCCAAGATTACTGATAAGAATGCATGGCATGAGAATCGGAAGGGCTTCCCGCGCAAGCACCAGCGGCCCCCAACCCAGCACCTGCAAAAAGACTGAGAATTTCACTTCCATCAGTCCTTTGTAAACTTGATCAATCAACCAGATATATCAGTTCGTAAGAATTATTTTGGATATGACGAGCTTACTCTCACTGTGACAATAGGTTAGAAATGAGTTTTCACAATTTCACTTTTCCCTTATCTCTGGCGATGGCCATATCTTTACCTGTTTCTGTTCTTCAAGAAATTCCCTACAATGGCTTACAATGGACATCTAAGAAAAACAAACTATCACCATTTACCATACACCTCTTCAAATTCTAGTATTCTATAAAGACTACAGTTCAGAGTCAGCTCCTATAATAACTAATCTGATAAATTAAAGGTTCCTCATCTTTTTATTGTCCAAGCACAGGATGTATGGAGATGGAAATTGACAAAACGAAGCTTGAGGCATAGCTAAAGAGGGAAAAGGAAAGGTGGGGATTTCAAGCAAAGGACATGATGCCAGAATCCATGCCCAAGAAAATTTAACCACATATCCAGCCTAATTTAGAAACATATGTAGGACCCAACAATAAGCTTAAAACATAAAATTAAAGAATGTCTGTCAGAATGATTAATCAAGAACAATTTAAACAGAAGCAATGAACGCTGAAAAACATGAAGTAGACAAAGCAGAGGAGATAAAAGATAACTAACCTCCGATTAAAATATAGGGTACTCTATGGGCACCTCCAATGTAAAAAGCATCAGACAGGAGTCCATAAAGAGGTTTGGCCACCATGGGAAGGTTACCAGTGATTTGCAAAAGCTGCAATTTTGAAGGATCCAAGTTGAGATTGTGAGCCATGTGGAAGTTGAGAGCAAGCCAAGGGAAACCCCTAAACCCCTGCATCCAGTACCCAAACCCACACAAACCCAGCATCTGCTGGCTACCCACATGGCCAAAACCTCTTTTTTCCTCGTATCCCCGGTTTATCTTCCCTTTCTTATGAGAAACATGATCTGGGGTTATTAAAACGGAGCCAAAAGGATGAGTCTTGGACTCTGCAGGGCTGCTGCAGAGGCCTTTCCTGTGAAAAGAGCATCGAACTGGTTTCAAGTGAGATACCTTAGTAGAAGAAGATATCTGTGTTTTTGGGTTATCTGGAGACAATTTTGTAACTGGACTTCGACTGGCAATTGATAAAGGAATCATGGTTCTTGAACATCAAGAGGCTGAGAAGCTACTAGGATTGTCGGCGCATTTTAGTTTGACTCAGTTTGTGAGATGGAACAGGAGGTGCAACATTGAGATCCACCGTTGAAGGTTGCTTGACGACGAAAGAGAGTGAGTCATTCGAGGAAGGAGAAATATCTAGAAGACTGCAGGGAGGGGTTTTGTATATTGCAGGAGACCGACAGAGAGAGTGTGAATTTTGGAGGGCTCCAAGCAGGTGATGACAACTTCGTTGAATTTGTGCTGTGGTTTTCAATTTTAAATGGGGGATTTGGAGGGTCCCACCAGCAAGTTATGAAGGAGATTGGGGAATGATGTTGCCCCCCATATCAGGTAGGGTTTGATAGCTTGAAAAAGGAGACATTGATGGGGATGGATACAGGTATGATGGCGTGATGTTAGAAAGGGTGTCACTTCGTCCTTCTCTATTCTTTTCTTCAAATAATTGGTAAATGTCTGAAATTTGGATCTTCTCTGTCGTTAGTTTCTTTTTTCTTTTTAAAGTAATTATTTTTGAAAGTTTTATATCATTTTTATTTGCTATTATTAAAAATATTTTTTAAAAAATAAAAAAATATTATTTTGATATATTTTTAAATTAAAATCACTTTAAAAAATAACATTAATCACATTTATAAACAAGATTCAAATATAGAAAGAAACAAGGGAAATAAACTCAAATTTTGCATAAAAATATTTAGTCAGTGTTTGTTATTGATTCATATTTGCAGTTATTTTTTAAATTATTTTTTGTTTAAAATATATTAAAATAATATATTTTTAATTTTTTTAAAAAAATATCGGTATATTAAAATGATCTAAAATCATAAATTAAATATTTTAAATCAAAAAATAAAAATATTTTTTATTACATAGTGTCAGACATAGTCTTAGTAAATAAAAATTCTTTCTAATATATATAATTTATTAACCTATAATATTTTTAAATTGATCGAAATTAACTTTTAATATATGATATAAACCTAGCTTAGTTTAATATTTTATTAAATTTTGCTTGTGGCGAGTTAGGATTCAAAAGAAGTGAAAACACAATTTCTTGAAAGCACAAAAATCTATTGCTCGTGGGGTTAATTTCGCTTGATGAAAAACTGGCCCATGATTGAAACAAAAACATATAGTCTGGGGTGGAAAATCAAAATAAAGAAAAAAACGAGGGCCAGTTTATAAATTCTCTTGAAAACAAACACGCTACCACACAAAGTAAAAAGGTAGCCACAAATATATATATATATATATAGATTTACATAATCTGCCACTAGAAGTATGTCAGCCCTCGCCATGCCTCTCCTACAGAACACAGTGATCTCAGGCAAAACACCTGCGTGTTTGAAGCTCGCATGTCACGAATTGGAACAAGAGATGTGGAAGGAAGGGGATAAGGAAGAGGAGGTGGTGGTTGACTGATGGATTTTAAAAAAAAGCGACCGTTACTGGAAATATCACTAAAACGCACCGTCGCAATCACATTCAACCTGTAAGTATAAACGCACCGTTTACGTTTCCTTCGTTGGTAAGAGCACGTCTAAGAATAATAGCAAATACTATAATGCAAGTAGGGTCTTGGTCTAGTAATTGAAGGAGCTTGTTTTCTTTTTCTGTATTAGGATTTAAGTTCTACCATGCACGCTTGTCATCTCCGCGGTACCTTACGTGCTCATTGGGCTTACAAGATATTTAGTAAGTCCGGGGATTAGTTGTAGTGTGTGTAAACTGACCCGGTTACCTTGGTTATAATTTTTTTTTATAGCAAATCCTATAATTCTGGAACATCGAACCACTGAAGAAGTATTATGATGATAAAAAAATTATAATTTGTAAAATAAATCTCGAGTTTGAAACAAAATATGTATTTTTTATAAGATTTTGAGATATTCAAGGTTTTGATTCTTCATATACATTAACATATCAAGATTCTCATGATGTACTTTCCAAAAATACGTTTCCTCTCTTAAAAAAAGAGTATAATTCTACATGTTTTTCGCTTGATATTGTTCGATCATTCCTGTGAGGAAACCAGTGTTTCACTGAGTTCTTTAATCGTTGGCAACATTTCCATTTCTACAGTACCATCGCAGCTCTGCAATGGCCGCCAATTTAGAAGCAGAGCCTCGAGTTTCTTATAAACATGCCCAGAAACAAAAAGGGACTCTTCCATCTCTCAAGATGATCCTTTCTCTGTTATAGTTGGTTCTCACGAGCTCGAAGGAGATTGGATTCTTCACCTATTCAATCTTATATTTCCTTCTCCTTAACTGCACCTGGAAGTAGCTAGGGTTTACAGGGTTTGAGCTTGGACCGGAACCTGATTCTCTTCGTGATTATTGTTTCTGTGAATGCTAGTTTTCTTTCGCCCGAGGAGATTGATGAAGCTGGTTATGGCTTAGAAATTCCTGAACCCGAGAGGAAGGTGAAGAAAGAGAGAGAAAATGATCCCATTCTTGTTTTTTCTTGGAAAAAAGAAGAAGAGAGGATTGGTTTATATATTAAAAATAATAGCACCATTCGCGAATGATATATATTTTTAAATAAAAATAAAATGAAAGCTTAATTTTTTAAATGACCATTTATTGCGTTGTCTTATTTTTTAGATTAACTAGTTTGTATGCTGAGTTACATTGCAGTATCAAAAAAAGTTTAAATGTAAAAAAAAAATATTAAAATAAAGTTGTTTTAATTTTTTTTCTATTACGATCATTTTTTAAAATAAAGTTTGCGTTAAATATACAATTTATGATTATTAAACCAAATTAACAAAAAAATATTTTTATCAAAATAGCATGTCAAATTTTATGTGTGATTTAAAACTAAAAAAATATATTACAAAATTATGTTTGAAATCTCAACTACTAGTTGAACTAAGTGTTTGTTTGGTAGTGTGGTTGATATTGTTTTTTAGAGTGTTTTTTCGTTCAAAAATGTATTAAAATGATGATTTTTATTTTTTTAAAATTATTTTGACATCAGTACATGAAAATGATCTAAAAACACCAAATAAATAAATAAATTCAATCTTTTTCGAAAGTATTTTTGAAACGCAATACCGAATAAGACTTAAGTTAACTTTAGTTTAATAATATGTCGGATCTAATACACTTGAATTCACTTATTCACTGAAATCAGGGTAATGTTAGACTGACAATATGTTAAACATAATATACCTGGATTTATCCGTTAGTTGCACCTAAGATAACATGGGTCTACCAATATATTAGATCCAATACATTTTAGTTCAATTGCAATTGTACTAAGGTAAATAAATTTAACTTTCTCTATTCTGAAAACTTGTATATATTTTAAAATACTAATCATTCCAAAAAACAAGAATAAACAATATTGTTATTGGAATTTAACTCTTTTTCTTTCATTTACTGTTTTATTATTAAAAATTATAATTTAATCATCGTAGAATTTTTAAATCCTACCAATCAAAATTGTTTTTGAAGGTGCCAAGCCTTTTACTATTAATTTGGTATTAATAAATAAGCTAAGGAAAAAAATAGTATACTTAAACACCTTGATTAACCATTATTCAAATATCAAATAATTTAATCCTTAAACACTCTGTATTATAGAAAATCATCACAGGAATTAATTAAACTAAATATGGTATGTAATTTCCCTATACTTTCTCATTTCCTCACAAATGAAGTTGATCGACGGAACCATCTCCCTCATTTTCCAATCACGTATGGCCCGAGCCCAGTGTGGTTCACATACAATGGGCTTCGCAGTTTGAATCTCTCGGCCCAGTAACGCTAAAAGAAAACGAGTTTCTAAACGGATAAGACTACAAAACGGAGGAAGCCAACCGAAATCGAGGGGCTGTGCGCTGCCTATGCCATGAGCATGGAGGTTGTCCCTGCACTCTCTTCATTTCCCCATTTCACTCTTCCTAACACCAACCCAAAACCCACTCTCATCTCCTCTAACCATCAGGTACTCTTTTCACTGCACTACAATCTATCCCTGCAGAAATACATTTTTAGATCGAATAAAGAAAAATCTAAGCGATTAAATTGCAATGATTTTCGCAGGTTCTGCTATGGAGATCCCCGTTAATGAATGCACAGTTAAATCACAACTACAGCAAGCGTAGGGGCTGTATTAGTGTTGTCGGAGCCTCTAGACGCAGCCTTTGGTCTCAGTTTTCGAACAGCTATGATCGATGCAATCTCGAGTTGGGGAAGTGTATTGGCAGGCTCCGGAAATTCATGAATTCTTCAGAAAAAATGAGAAAACATGTTTCTTCTACTCTTTTCACCCGGTTGGTTGTTTCGGTGTTGATGGTTTCTTTTGCGGTCAGCAATTCTCCGTCTTGTGAGTTCTCAATTTCTATGCCAAAAATACGCGGAGGCAGTGCTAAATCATGTTCGGAGACTGGCTGCTTAATTTCTGTTGTTTTTTAGGGGCTTTGAACGAAGAAAATCTTCTCTTCTTAGAGGCTTGGAGGACGATTGACCGTGCTTACGTTGACAAAACGTTCAATGGGCAAAGCTGGTTCCGGTACAGAGAAAATGCTTTGCGCAATGAACCGATGAACACGCGCGAAGAGACATGTATGATCCTATTCTCTTCAAATCATTCATTATTTCTTCTTGGTGGCTTGCTGCATCTCACCTGGCTAAATTTTGGTTGAATTATCTGTGCCTACGTGCATGTTGAAAGATAAGATTTCTGTTATTTCGTACTTCAGAACCATTGGTCGTAAAATTAGTTGATACCTGTAGTTTCTGACTTCAGGTTTGAAAAATAAAAAAAAGGTAAACATTGTTCACGTGAAAAATGTTGAACTAGTTTAAGTTAATTTCTCTTAAACATCTGGGATCTGGGGATGTTTTAAACTTCGGAATTTATATTTAGATACTAGTTATTTTGTTTGTATTCACTATTTATTGTTAATTATCTTTTACATTTGAGTTGGAGTTTTATACGTCTTGAAGTATTTTTTATAATATATATATTGCACCCCAAAACGAAACACCAAATTGCTCTGACACTGAAATATATCGTACCAAAAAAAAGAAGAAGGAACGATAGCTGGAATGGTCTTCACAACCATGCTTCCACCTGAAGGGAGTATCCCATTATTTATTTTCTTGTGTAATAGCTAACCGTAGCATACACTTTGAATTTGCCGCCTCTCTAAGCACCAGTGCATATTTTCTATATCAGACACGGCTATCAGGAAGATGCTTGCCACACTTGATGATCCTTTCACTCGATTTCTTGAACCTGAGAAGTTCAAGAGTTTGCGGGTATGAGGCATTTTTATCATATTGATGTTAACTATTGCATTTTGGCCGAATAACTGGAAGGAAATCTATAGATGTTGGTATATGCTGTCTACTTAAGGAGTCTTATGAATTTGATGATCTTGTCTAAAACCTGTCCATGTTTTCTCTGAAGGCAGTCTGGAACAAAAAGTGCTGTTACTGGTGTAGGGCTGTCAATAGGCTATCCTACAGCGTCTGATGGATCACCTGCTGGACTTGTTGTCATTTCAGCTGCTCCAGGAGGTCCTGCAAATAGGGCTGGCATTTTATCCGGGGACATTATCCTGGCAATAAATGATACAAGCACAGACAGCATGGGCATATATGATGCAGCAGATCGGTTGCAGTGAGCATCTTTTTTACCAGGCACCTTTTCTTGAAAGTCGATCTAGTTAGTAGGTCACACAATTTGTCAACTATGTCACACACTGCCAGGATTCTGTTGAGATCAATATTTTATGATCCTCAAGGAACTTGTGAAATAGAGGTTTTCAAATGATATGTTACATCTTTGCTGGTGGTTCATCCAATAATCTGAAGGCATCTTAACATCAGTGAGAGTTTAAAGAGCTATTCTTTGTATAACGTAATACTTGGGAAGATTAGGATCTCTTCTTGTGCTTTTTATTCTTTCATAGAGTTTTCTCATATGGCTAAATTGACATTCTAAGTCATATGTTCTTTTTTGAGCAGCTTCTCTGACCCACTCAAAATCATGACAAAAAGGCATCCCACTTAGGCATGCGCACTGCATGTTTTTAGATGATGAATCGATGACAAAAAAGTGGGTGCATTCAAATGAATGGGAAAAAATGAACAAATCATAGACCACCACTATCTTGTAATAAGATTTCATTTCTAAACATCTTACTGTGTATGGCTATAGAGCGCATTGTGGAAGAAAAATATTCATGAAGCTGACCGTACCTGATTTGGAAGCAACTCTTAATTGAGTTGGTTTTGTTTATTATGCTAATGAGGTTGCCTGCATTTTTTGCTATATATGTTGTATGGTTGTTAGTTTTTTGCAGTTATTGGAAGGTAAATATTGTTTCTGTGATTCCCTGGCATTAACTACAGAATGCCTTTAATTGTTCATCAAATTTGCAATATGCCTAACCTTATATAGTGAATTGTAGGGGATCTGAAGGAAGTTCAGTAGAATTAACCATTCGCAGTGGGCAAGAAATAAAGCATCTTGCTTTAACGTAAGAGTACTGCTTTGGTTATCTATTTTGATGTGAGTGAGCTTCTTGTCTGAGGGAAATATGACTCCACTTTTATTCTAGTTTAGGCTATTTCAAAGTGGTTGTCTTGAAGATCTGTGCTTCACTATGCTTATACTGCAGAAAATTTAACTACTTTTATAGAACTTTAATAGTAGCCTCATACTTTATGCCATATTTGGCAATAAAACATACAACAAAAGAAAGAAACAGCCACCATTGCCCTATTTCGTCGCATGGTATACATTTGTTTCTTACATCCTATCAAGCATATCATCAATGTTTTTGACATTTGAAACTAATTGCTGCTTTCCAGACGAGAGAAAGTGTCTCTGAATCCAGTGAAGTCAAGACTCTGCGTAGTTCCAGGTTCAGGGAAGGATTCCCCCAGGATTGGGTATATTAAACTGACAACATTTAACCAAAATGCTTCAGGTAGTTTGAGGTAGCTATTTTATTTCTGAGGAATTATTCATTTTTTCCTTTAAATAAAGTGATAATTTCTCAGTCTAAATCAATGCACCGGAAAGTCTGCATTCTTAACCAAGCTCAACATGTTGAGAATTTATATATTTTGCAGGTGCAATCAGGGAAGCTATCAATACTTTGAGGAATGATAATGTTAATGCTTTTGTGTTGGACCTTCGGGATAATAGGTGATTAGCTTTGAATATCATATATTTTAAACCTGGTCCAGCAGCTGCATTCTGAAAGCTTGAATTTGCTGCAGCGGTGGCCTGTTTCCAGAAGGGATCGAGATTGCCAAGATTTGGTGAGTTAAAGTGCAACGAATGTATAAACTTGAATTTGGATACATGGGTGTTGTAGCTAAAGCATTGATAGTAGTACCTTTTAAAGGCTGGATTGGTAGGAGTTTTTGCTGTATAGTCATATGAGCATGACTTATGTTTTTCTTTTATTCCAAAATAAATGTTTATTGTTTATTCCTCTATACCTACTGTGAACTATGTTTATTGGTTTCCAGAAATTACAATGACATGTCTTGATAGTCAAATCTATAAATTTAGTGTCTTGGTTTTTATCCAAAGAAAAGGATTAGGTGGATATACGTACATGCGCATGAGTCTGTGTCTTATATATTTTCATGCATTTGTTTGTGGTGTCTTCATGTATTTCTATTTAGGATTATGCCCATGATTTGTATGTCATATAAAGTTCTTCACTTGATTGTTGCTTTGCTTCTTTTTATCACTTGCGTCACTTAAAATGAAGGTGTTCACTGTCTTTTGCAGTTAATGCAGACATAATTTGTATCCGGTATTTATTATGCTTTCTAATAAACACTTTTCTGTATCAAAATGAATCGGTACTGGTTGAGAATTTGTTTTAAATTTAGAATCAAGGTTGTTGACAGCTTAAAAACTCGCTTTTTATTTTTTTTCTCTATCTTACTCAGCATCATTTCATTTTCTAGACTCCAAGATCCCGCATTACTCACTCAGCAGATGTTTACTTTTTTTTTTTTCTCGTAATGCATTTCACATGAGAACTATGCTATTAAGAATACTGTTAGCATAAATGTAAATGCAAGTAAAACAGGTGGCAAGTGCTATTCAGAAGTTGCAGTGCCCTGTTTCACTGAAAGGAAGAACCTGTGCGTACTACAAACAATGAAAAGAAAAGGATGTACATAAACATCTATGGCTTAAAATCAAAAGTATATTTAAGGCTCTACCACATTCCTTGGAAAGAGAGAGAAGATCATAGGCATATTTGTCGCTCATTTTCCTTCAAACAAGTGAAGCCTCCAGTGTTTTCTGGGAGTGCTTGTGGACGTGGTCTTATTTGTTTGGAGTGTATTTTTTCATATTAATATAAACGCGATCACTTAATATCCAATACTTTCTTCTATCTAGTCAAAATTCACCGAATCCTAGCCTATTAATGTGCTGATTTTGTTCAGGTTAGACAAAGGTGTCATTGTGTACATTTGCGATAGTCGTGGGGTTAGAGATATATATGACACAGATGGAAGTAGTGCACTTGCAACATCAGAACCACTTGCTGTACTGGTAAGCTTTCTTGTACCGAATACTGGTCTCATCCATAACGATGCTAGCTTGAGCAGGCAAGTTTGTAAGAACTCCAAGTTGTCTGGAAGGCTCTTTTCAGTAAACTTGTTGTCTTCTCTATCTATCAGCTGTCACAAACTCTCTTTCTTTCAATTTCTAATGATATATATTCGGGATTTTATGTGCTTGATTTTCACATTTTCAATATCAAATCTTTTATGAGGGACGACTTGCTGTGCTCTGAGTTTCTATCAGGTGAACAAGGGAACCGCGAGTGCAAGTGAAATATTAGCCGGTGCATTGAAAGACAATAAGCGAGCTGTTTTATTTGGTGAACCCACATTTGGAAAAGGGTAATCGCTTCTGCTTCTACAACATTTGTGAACGAACCATGTCATCTGTGACTAACCATTGTGTTAATTCTGTTCCACAGCAAGATTCAATCAGTTTTTCAGCTATCTGATGGTTCCGGCTTGGCAGTTACTGTTGCGCGTTATGAGACCCCTGATCACACAGATATCGACAAGGTTAGTCACTTGTTCTTTGTGCAGCACCTCTCTCGCCCGCGCTCCCTCGTTCTCACAGCAATTCTTCTTGCTTTTACTTAGGTTGGTGTGATTCCAGACCATCCACTACCTAGGTCTTTTCCGAAGGATGAGGAGGGTTTCTGCAGCTGCCTCCAAGACCCTGCATCTACTTGCTACGTGAATAGGGGCCAGCTGTTTGCGAGATAGCAGCTTCTTTTGTGTTTTGACATTTTTGGGGGGGTTAAAAGGCATCATGATTCTTTTTCAAGCGGGGTAGATTCATTCTTTTGACGGTTCATTCTCCCTCGATTATCAAAATTTCATACGAGGAATGTCGGTGGATATCATTCGATGGAAAACAATGCTTATCTTAGTGCGTGTACAAAGCAGGGATGTCAATCATGTTATGTTTCGGCTAAAATATTTCGTATCAGTTAAAAAAAAGATAAAATAGTGTTTTTATGTCAGGTTAAATTCGGGATTTTCAGCTAAATTCTAGCGGAAACACGTTGAAATCATTTGTCTGTGTCGTTTTAGTCAAATAGTATTTTTCTTTAATAATAAATAATTTTACCATATCATTCATATCTCTTAATTCAACCGTTAGATTGAGATGAAATTTTACGAGGAGTTTTTTGATATATTTATATATATATTTATATATATTATATTAAAATTTCAGAGTAATCAGAGAAAATAATGACATTGTGATATTGATGATTGTATTCTTATAATATTATATATTTATATTGTTTATAAAAATTATTTTATTTTGTTTTTTTTAGATTAAATTGTATAATTTTAAATAATTTTATTTTTAGATTTGAATTTTTTTATTTAATATATATTACAACCTCAAAACGATACTAAAATTCTCCAAAATATTTTATTACAATTAAAAAAATGAAATACCAATGATAAGCTTGTTACAGAGAATACCAATGAGCAGCTTGAGCATAGTCCATTCAAGCCTTGATTGCTAGCTTGATTTTTATTCACCGAAACATTCTCATATAACTGACAAGATAGTCAAATTATATGAAGAAATATGAGAAATTATTTTTAAAAAATGAAAAAAATGACCACAATTTAATTTGGTCCATTTTGGTTTGAGTTTTCCTTTAACGTATTTATCTAATATTTTTGTTTATAGTTTATCCTTTTTTCAGGGCATTTATGGTATAAAAAAAATCATTTTGTAGCTATATTTTTTAAATTTATTTATATTGTGGAGGAGGTTTTCAACAAAGTCCAAACCTTTGGGTATTGAATATAATTTCATGGTATTTTAGGGAGGTTGCGGGATTTTGCACTAGTGTATATAAGAAAGAAGATAGAGCAGCTGTACGTCTGTTTTAATTTGTTTAGATTTAGCCCCAAATCGATCAATAGAGAGAGAAAGAGAGATGAGGCCGATGCAGGTAGACTTCTTCGCGGACATGGAGGAGCAAGGATCAACGGTGGCTATGGACGTAGATGACGTGGACGCACTGGAGATGTTCGGGGAGGGAGTCATCAACATGGAAAACAAACTCGTCGACGCCGATTTCTTCAACTATTTCGAAGACGATTTCGATGACACCGACATCAACTGATCTGATTTTTTCTAGCTTTTTAATTTTGGAGGCCAATATTGTTTATTATGTCTCCGGATTCTCTTGTTCTGCTTTAACTATCAATTAAATATAATGAATGGAATTGTGTTTGGTTGCTATGGAAGGTTCTGTGAAAACTGAGTTGTTTTTTAGGGTTTAGCTTCTGCTGGGGTTATGCTGATGATGTGGTACAACGATTGGAGCAGTATATGAAGAAATTTATTTGCCTGTGATTGTTTTATTTCCTAGATTTAAGTAGCACCTGTGCATGAAGCATTATATTATATGTAGGATTGGAGGATTTTTCATTGTTTTTGGTTCTATTTTTGTGTTTTTTGACTGTTTGATAAGGCGCAGTCCTCTTTCTTCGCTTTCCTTGTTTTTGCTTAGGCTTGATGAACCTGATGGCGTTATCTTGCAAACTGTAATTTCGTTTAATTCTGTTTCTGGGTTTAGGCAGTTGCATTTGAATTTGGTTGTTCTGGCTTTGTAGTTGACCAACAGGTCTGCAGATTCACACTGGTTTTCGGTTAAATATGATAAAGTCCATATGCCGAGGGAGATGTGTCCCTTCAGTTTTATCATTTATGATACTTTTACCCGCCACATATTTTGCTTAAATTTGTAATGCTCTTAAAGTTTAGTTTTGTTACAACTGTGTGGTTCTGTGTAGGGTATTTACAAAGACTATTCTGAAGACTGTCAATTCCTTACTTTTTAAAGTTTAGTCAGTATGTATGTTCATTTGGAAAAAGAATTGGATTGGGTGCTTGATATGGCTCAATCACTGTTGTTGCCCCATATGGAAGTTATGGAATATCTTAGGATTCAGGCTGAACATTTTAACATTACTTGAATAATGGGCTTAAATCACTTTATGTTCATCAGATGAATATGAAGGTTTGAGGAGTGCAGATATTACAGTCACCTCTCTTAATCTGGATGACTTTTGTGGAACTATGATTTTTCTGTGTCTTGATGGCATATTGTTGTTGAGTATTGCTTAGGATAATTTTTCCTTGTGTGCTGTAATGGATATGTAGATGTAGGCAGTCCTTGTAAATTTCAATTGCTTCTTATGATACCGATAATCTCAAGATCAATGAAAGATGTTTCTGTGCTGTTCTATGTCAAGCTATCTGATTTGTGATCCTATATTCTAATTATTGTTTTTTTGGGATGTTTGAGCAGTTCATCAGAAATAAAACTTCGATGGCGATATCGTCCTGGTGCAGGGATTAATTGTTCATACTACTTCTCACCTGCATTGCTTTGAACAAGCGTTATTGTTCTGAATCTCAGCTTCGGTTTCGGTTTGGCCTCTTTCTGGACTGAAACTCTCCTAGGTGTAGTGAGATGCTTTGCATCATAACTTAACGGTTAGAATTAAATGAATGGGAGGTCATTGGTGGCAATATGCAGATGGACGTCACAAGTCTTTTTGTGTTTGATGCTAAACTTAATCAAAGGAATGCCAGAGTACAGAGTGTAGAAAGCGTAGGTAACTTTTTCCCTTCAGTTAAGTTTTTTGGAGGTCAATGCTGTAAGTCAAGTGATGCGGAACACGTAACAAAATATGAAATAAGCAATAAAAGAAAGAAGCTTAAAGAGAAAGAAGAAGCTTAGAAGGAAGAGAAGAAGAGAAAGAAGCTTAAAGTAGAGAGAAAAGGGGATTGGAGGAATTGCAAAGTCTGCATATTTTCATAATTCATCAAAAGTGTCTTCTCAAATGAATAAAAGACATATAAATAGTAAACCCTAAACATCCACTATTGGGCTCGGCCCATCAAATCCAAATGTTCAACATAACATAAATAAATAAAATAAATAACAATGATATGGGCCCAAATGAGCTTAGTCTCCCAACCAAAGCGTGACAGGCTGGGCCATCCTACGTCGTCTTCGTCCATATACTCGAGTAATTTGCGGTGTGGGTCTGGTGTCCCCACCAACTCTCCCGGGGTTGGAAAAACTCGACCCCGTCGAGTGTAATTCTGGTCGACTCTGATAGTACTCCCAAAGATCTGGATCAAGCTGCTGTAAAGTGTCTTTAGTGATCCAAGAGTTATCTGAATCAGGTCGCCCCACCCAACGAACTAGAAATCGTTGAACCTCACCGTCCCTGTTAAAAACAACTTGTTCATCCAGAATAGCATCAATATTATCCTTTTGTGCGGAAGTCAAAGTGGGAGGGATAAAGGTTTCAATAGGGTCATCAGGGGAAGAGTTCAGTGGTATTTCAAATGGATCATTTGGGATAGGAAGTGGTTTATGGTATGCAACTAAATCCTCAATATTAAATGTAGAGCTAATGCCAAAATCATGTGGTAAATCTAGAACATAAGCATTTGAACCAACCCGTTTTAGCACTTTGAAGGGCCCGGCACTACGTGCCTGCAATTTTCGATTAGCTCCAGAAGGAAATCGCTCTGGTCTAATCCGTATCATAACATAGTCTCCCACATTAAACTCATTATGCCGCTTATGTAAATCAGCTCTAAGTTTATATTGCGCATTACTTGCATGAATTTGTTTAGCGATCTCAATATGCAAATCCTGAATTCTACGTGCAAAAGACTCAGCTGACTCGGACACTCTAGCATGAACGGACATGGGAAGAAGGTCTAGAGGTTTCCTAGGCTTGTAACCATGTACAACTTCAAAAGGACTCATTCCTATGGACCTATTGACAGAGCTATTATAGGCAAACTGGGCCGTGGGAAGAACCAAATCCCAATTCCTGTTATGATCACTCACTAGACACCTTAAAAGGTTGCCTAAACTCCTGTTAACCACCTCAGTTTGACCATCCGTTTGGGGATGGTAAGCAGTGGAAAATTTCAATTTGGTTCCAACCATATGCCAAAGGGTTTTCCAAAAATAACTTGTGAATCTAACATCCCTATCTGAAACTATGGTTTGGGGAAGACCATATAACTTGACAATCTCATCAAAATAGAGTTTTGCAACTCTGGAAGCATCTGTGGTCTTAGTACAAGGAATAAAATGTGCCATCTTAGAGAAGCGATCAACAACCACGAAAATAGAATCATGTTTCTTTGCTGTACGTGGAAGCCCAAGAACAAAATCCATACTAACATCGTGCCAAGGGCAAGTAGGAACGGGCAACGGGGTGTAAAGACCAGTATTTTGTTTCCTATGCTTTGCCAGTTGGCAAGTTCGACACTGACTTACCAATTTTGCAACATCTCTTTTCAAACTAGACCAAAAAAACTGACGCTCCACCTCTTCAATGGTTTTATTCCTTCCAAAATGTCCGGAGAGACCTCCAGCATGAGTCTCCCATATCAAAAAGTCACGCACAGATGTGTTTGGGATACACAGCTTGTTATCCCGAAATAAGTATCCGTCTTGGAGGTGATACCCATTTATAGCACGGTGACTCTCATCCTTTAATGTCAAGTATATATCTCCAAATTCTGAGCAAGATTCATACTCCTCTTTGAGTCTCTCAAATCCTGTGACTTCCACACTCATTACAGACAACAATGTTACCCGACGACTCAAAGCATCTGCAGCTTTATTTTCTATTCCGGATTTATGTTTCAAAACAAATGAGTATGCTTGCAAATATTCAACCCAATGACCATGTCTGTGATTTAGTTTCTTTTGGGAGTTCAGATAGCGGAGGGCCTCATGGTCGGAGTAAAGAACAAACTCCTGTGGTAACAAGTAATGGCGCCAATAGCGCAAGGCCTGAACCACCGCATAAAACTCTTTATCATAAGTTGAGTACTTCTGTTTGGCCTCATTAAGTTTCTCACTGAAATAGGCTACAGGGTGACGTTCTTGACTAAGCACTCCACCTATACCTACTCCTGAAGCATCACATTCTACTTCAAACACCTTAGTAAAATCAGGTAGTCTCATTACCGGGGCCTCCGTCATCTTTTTCTTAACCTCCTCAAATGCCCTATTAGCTCCTTTACTCCACTGAAATTCACCTTGTTTCAAACAATCTGTAATAGGTGACATGATGGTGCTAAAGCCCTTGATAAAACGACGATAGAAAGTCGCAAGCCCATGAAAACTACGAACCTCATGAATGGTCTTAGGCTCAGGCCAATCTACTATTGCTTGGACTTTCTGGGGGTCAGCAGAAACTCCTTTCCATGACACTATAAACCCTAAAAAGATCACTTGATCTGTGAAGAAGGAACACTTTTTGACATTTGCAAACAAACTCGCCTTTCTTAGGGTAATACAAACTTGAGTAAGGTGATCAAAATGCTCCTCCCTGGTTTTGCTATAAATAAGAATATCATCAAAATACACTACCAGGAATTTTCCCATAAATGGCCGAAGCACTTGTGTCATTACTCTCATAAAAGTGCTTGGTGCGTTGGAAAGGCCAAAAGGCATGACAAGCCATTCATATAAACCATCCTTAGTTTTAAATGCCGTCTTCCACTCATCTCCCGGACGGATCCTAATCTGATGATATCCACTCTTCAAGTCAATCTTAGAGAAAATCTGGGCTCCTGCCATCATATCTAGCATGTCATCTAATCGAGGAATTGGAAAACGATACTTGACCGTAATCCTATTGATAGCTCGACTATCTACACACATTCTCCATGATCCATCTTTCTTTGGTGTTAACAATGCAGGTACTGCACAAGGACTCAAACTCTCTCGAATAAATCCCTTTTGTAACAACTCACATACTTGCCTTTGCAATTCAGCATGTTCACTTGGGTTCATCCTATAGTGAGGCAAGTTTGGTAATGTGGCACCAGGGACAAAGTCTATGGCATGTTGAATATCACGCATAGGGGGTAAGGCATCAGGTAGGTCAGAAGGGAAAACATCTAGAAATTCTTTCAACACTTCCTTTACTTCTTCAGGTGGCTCTTCTAAAAAGTCTTTTACAATCTCTTTAGCCACTACAGCAAACACAACAGACTCCTCACAAATTTCCTTATCAAATTCCCTAGGACTTATTATGTTAAGCCCTCCCTTTTTCACTGCACTTTTCTTTTGGCTAATATCATTAGACCTTGGAGTTAATCCAATGAGTTGGATTTTCTTACCTTGAAAATAAAATGAGCAAGAATTTGATCGCCCAAAAATTGTAACGTCCAAATCATACAACCAAGGCCTACCCAAAATGACATGCCCTACATCCATGGGAATGACATCACACCAAATTTCATCATGATAGTCCAAGATCTTAATGGGAAAAACACATCTCTCTTTGACTGCTATTGATGTATCGTTAACCCATGACACACTATAGGGTTTAGGGTGTGGAACAGATTTTAAGCCTAAACGGGATACACTACCCGAGGAAATTGCATTAATGCAACTACCGCTGTCTATGATAATCTTACACCCTTTGTCTCCACACTTAATGTAAGTGTAAAAAATAGCGGTCCTTCTCCAATCCTCAGTCCCTTTAGGTTGTGTTAAAGCACATCTAACAACGCTCAACCTGATTGTCTCCCGTTGAAGGGATATAGACCTAACACATCCTAGCAAATTGGACTCACCCTCCTCATCATTTAAGTCCTGAAAATCTTCGGGATTGGGTTCATAAATCTCATCATCACAATTATCTTCTTCACCCATATCTTCTTGCCCCTTGATAAATAGAGTCCTATTAGGGCAACTAGAGGAAACATGACCGAAACCTTGACACTTAAAACACTGAATTCTTGAGGCTATCTTAGGTGCTTCATGAAAAATACCCTTACCCTTGTCGTCTCTAGGTATCTGGGAGACCAAAGGATTAGGTTTACGAGGTGGGGCACCTAATATTGAGTTATTACCTCCCGGTTGAGATCTAGAAGGGATACTACGAGTGTCCTGACGTCTCGTCCATTGGCTTTTTGTGACCAATTCATAATTTTGTACCAAGGTATAGGCTTCATCAAGAGTGGAAACACCTCTAAGCACAACCTCCCTTCTAAGGTCATCATTTAAGCCTTTTCGAAATCTACTCAGGGTCATTACTTCATCCTCCCTAACTGCACACCTCATTCTATACTCATCAAATTGTGCCACATATTCATTGGCAGACTTGCCCCCTTGCCTCAAGTTATTCCATTGATCCAAAAGATTTCCTCTATACGAACGAGGCAAGTACTTCTCTTCTAACTTAGCTTTCATTTCAACCCAATCAGTAATAGGGGGTTGACCTCTCCTAATCAAAGATTCCTCTACACTTTCCCAATAGAGCTGAGCAGTTCCTCTAAGTTTCATCTTTGCAAATCTTACCCTCCTATTCTCAGATAAAGTATACCAACCAAAGAATTGATCCATGTCACGGAGCCATCTATCAAAGATCCACGGGTCAAGTTGACCCTCAAAAGTTGGGGCTTCTACCTTAATATGCCTCATGATTTGCTCATCAGGGTCATCGTAATCGCGATAACCTTGATTACGATTGTATTGACGGTTCCTAGGGTGAACTGGTCTTTGACGGTAATCATTGGAATGTTCACTATCATTAGGATCATCAAAGTCATGACGACCCTGGTGTTGATTATGGTGGCGGTTCCTACGAGGAACTGGTCTTTGAGGATCCCTATGATTGTCATTAGAGTGCTCACTCTCACTAGACTGTCTTACTTGCAAAGTTTCAATAGACTCCGTCCTTCCAGAAAGATCATTAATTTGATTGGACATGTTACTCACTTCCGCTCGCATAAGATGTAATTGTTCTTGAATATCTCTAAGAGCATTACTAGAGTTCGGATCCATGGTAGCTATGACTTCTAGATTGTGTACTAGTCGACCACTACGTAAATGCATGCAAAACTAGTCTTAAAACTGAGATCACAAATAATTCTTGCAAGTAAAATGCAAAATAAAATTAAAGCTAATATATTGGAGACTACGTAATAACAAATTAAACCAGGAAAATTCGCAAGCACGCAATGTAAGTCCTCTAAATGCACACAAGTAATTCAAACACAATGTTTTGGTTTTACCACAAATTTAACCAAGCTCCACAATTAATAAAAAGGATTAAGTACTCAAGGTCAATAAAGAAGCTCGGAATTAAGGTAATTAAACTTGTGAGGTGAATTTTATAATTTATTTATGGCAAGCGAGCACAAGGAATAATATTAATGCTAATCCCAATCAACAAGTGTAAAAATATACCAAGAACGATGATATTCAATGGGTAAAAATTCTGACCAAATGACGTGGCAGTGAAGAGTGATGTGGTGCTGACGTGGCTGATGACTCAGCTGCTGCTAGGGCTGACGTGGCTGATGCTAGGGCTGACGTGGCGCTGACTCAGCTGCTGCTAGGGCTGACGTGTCTGCTGGTGTGGATCCTGTGTGGCTGACTTGTCTGGTGACGTGTCTGCTGAGGTGGATCTGTGTAGGGCTGACGTGGCAAGTTGCTTAAAATTCTGCTTTCTTCTTCCTGGCGGCTGCTGCTGTTGTGCTTTCTGCCTTCTTCTTCACTGACGCGATGGCGACTTCTGCTTAGGTCCGGCGGTGCGAGGGAAGGGACTGTGGCGTTGCTGTCTGTGGCGTCGCCGTCTGTGATGACTTGTGGACTGTGCTGTTGACGCTGCCGAAGGTGAGGGCGTCGTGGATGGTTGCTGCTGCTGCTGGAGTGAGAACCACTGGTGGACTGATGCGATGGTCTTTCGGTGTTGGGCTGCTGCTGATGGGGGCTGAGGCGCCGCTGATGGGGGGCGCCGCTGCTGAACTGGAAAATTCGTGATGAACACGATGAACACTTTTTTTTTTTTTTTTTCAATCTGAACAGTGCTTGTTTTTTTTTTCTGAACAGTATTTTTTTTTTTTCTCAGATCAGTATTTTTTTTTTTCGATCTGAACAGTAGATGCTTTTTTTTTTTTTTTTTTTTTTTTTTTTTTTTTTAGATCAAACTGGATCTAGGGTTCTGGATTGTTTAATTGTAAGAACAATTAAAAGCCTGGCTCTGATACCAAATTTGATGCGGAACACGTAACAAAATATGAAATAAGCAATAAAAGAAAGAAGCTTAAAGAGAAAGAAGAAGCTTAGAAGGAAGAGAAGAAGAGAAAGAAGCTTAAAGTAGAGAGAAAAGGGGATTGGAGGAATTGCAAAGTCTGCATATTTTCATAATTCATCAAAAGTGTCTTCTCAAATGAATAAAAGACATATAAATAGTAAACCCTAAACATCCACTATTGGGCTCGGCCCATCAAATCCAAATGTTCAACATAACATAAATAAATAAAATAAATAACAATGATATGGGCCCAAATGAGCTTAGTCTCCCAACCAAAGCGTGACAGGCTGGGCCATCCTACGTCGTCTTCGTCCATATACTCGAGTAATTTGCGGTGTGGGTCTGGTGTCCCCACCATCAAGCATTAGCGATTCTCCTCCTCCTTTCTATCATCCTTCTTCCCTTCATGCTTGAACACAACCCTTCTGCAAACTCCCCTTCCTCTGTCTGAAAACATGACCAAACTTGAAGACGGCAGAAAATTGTCGTCCAATGAATGCACATTGTATATTTAGTATCGGGATTTTCTGGTGAGACTCGATAGTTACCCCACACGTCAATATTTATATCTAAGAGGTCATCTTACGAACCCCTCGAAATTCCATGGGTGGATTTCTTTTGAGTCTATTAAGTTTTTTCATGAAAATATTGCGAGCTTGGTGGTAGTAAATATCGAATTTCTAACTCACACTATTACATTGTATCTCTAGCTAATAGTTGGGATCATAGCCTGCATTTCACCGCCCATCACATTCTTTCTCTGTCCCTTTTTTTTCCCTCTCCTTTTGCAAACTGAAGCTCTTGCGATCAGGCTTGTTAATTCCGTTCTGTTTCGGCTGGAATGTTCCGTGCCATTAAAAAAATCGAGATGAAACAGCGTCGTTTTCGTCTCGGTTTTAATTCCGGCTAAATTCTGGCCGGAACATCTCGGTACCGTTCTGGCTCTAAGTCATAGTATTTATTTTATTTTAGAATATTTTACTATTATAATATTTTGAAATTTTAGAGATGTTTCTAATTTTAAGATTATGTTTGTTTGACTTTGTGTTTGTATTGTATAATTTAAAGTTAATTTATCTTGAATTTAAATTATATTTGTTAAATTAATATTTTAATTTTTTTTCAAATATATATAATTAATTATATATGAACAGTACAATCCCGAAACAGCATGCCGAAACGTTCTGTTCCAATAGAAAAACCAAAATGGCGACCAGAATAATATTGACAACCTTGCTTGCGATTATATCTTACAAATTGTTCAATCTAGATTTGTTCAATCTAGATTAATACTTTATTTCCATTTTGGAGATAAGATTGTGCCAGAGTAGAGAGAGAGAGAGAGAGAAGTCATATACTAAACTATGTGGTCTTTTATTTTCTTTGCGATTATAAAAGGGGGTTGTGTGAAAAGTTGTATATGGGAATTAGATTGCATTGTTTTGTTCAACCGGAGCTGCAGAGACGTCCTTATCTAGGCTTAATACAATTATACATTATTATTCATAAAGCTAATTGAGATCGTTGTTTAATTGTAGCAATAGATTACTATGGATTGAAATATTGAAATTATTATTTTGTCCCTCTATTTGCCTGAGCTTTAGCCTTAAAATCGGGGTATTTTTTATTTTTTATATTTTGTAAACAGTAAAATAACCACATACCCTCAAATTAGATAAAAATCAAGACTTGTCTGTGGGGTGTTACCGGGATTTCACATTATCTATGCACAATATAATAATCATAATATCCTCAAATAAGATAAAAATCAAGTGTTGCAGCCAAGGGTGTTACTGGCATTTCATATTTTTTTTTTTAAAATAAGGATATGTCCTCATATAAGATAAAATACAGGAGTTAGTTGTAGGGTATTTAGTAATTGCACTTTTATTTTTATATTTTCCCGCGGACACTGTTGGCGCGACGATCAGACGTGTCAACAATTTTTTTAGTGACGCTCCATACTGGCTGCGCATACGACATCGTCTGGTGGTAAAAAATATTCAATCGGCATCTTAGAGGAAGCATTTCCATGTCCTATTACTCATGGTTCTTAGCGAGACATCCAATGGTTGCCGGTTACGTGATGATGGCCGGTTGATCTTTTTCTCTTTTCTCTCTCTTGCATGCTAAAGTACATGGAAGTCCCTTTAGTTTATAGTGTTTTCATTTACATCCCTAAGCTTTTTATTGTTTTGTATGGTCCTAATTTCTGTAATATAAGTTTTGATTTGTTTCATTTTGGTCCTTCAATTGCAATTGACTATATATTTCGTTTTCATTTCGGTCCTTATTCTTTTAATTTTCAGATTGGTGTCAAATCCCTTAGTTGGCGTGATGGCAAAGGACTTGAGATCTGTACAAGAGGTCTTGAGTTCGAGTAAGGGTGTGCACCTCTTGTAAGAGCTTGAGACAACCGAGGTTTTATTTGCTCATCTAGGCCCATAAAGTGTGCTTTTCGGGAAGTGGAGTTTCCTCGAATCCAAAACAAATTATCGATACAGAAGTTTTGATCTATTCAATTTTGTCCGTCAATTGAAATTAATTATACATTTGGTTTTCATTTCTACCCTACTACTTTTAATTTTTTATTTTAATTTTATTTTTGAAATAGTCCCTCTTTTTGTCAATATTTATATATGTATGCTCTTAGTTTTGATTTTTAATTTTTATTATTTTCTCTTTTCTTGAGGTTGTATTTTTTAAGAAAAAAATACTTTTTAAATTTTAGTTTGTTTTGTGATAATTTGGAAATTGATATTTCTTATTTTTTTTTACCTTTGTTCTTTCTTTTAGTTTCTTATGATTTTTATTTAATCTTCAAGTCAATTTTTTTAAGCTAATAATTTTTTTTTTGTTATATCATTTATTTTATTTTATTCTCTTTTGTTAGAGTTTTTAGGTTTTATTTTACTCTTTGATTTAATTAAATTTTTTCAATTACTAACGTAATAATAATAATAATAATTTGAAAATTGATATTCCTTATTTTTTTCTTTTGTTCTTTTTTTTTTTGTACTTATTCTTCAAGTTAGATGATTGTTTTAAGCTAATAATATTTATTTTTGTTTTGTCATTTATTATATTTTTTTATGTTGTTTTTGTTTAAAAAAAATGACTTTTGCAGTATTTTTATGTATGATATTTTAGATCTAAAATCACGTAAACAAAAAATATACGAAGTCACATGTAGACAAAGCGGGTGTAAAAATTTAGCCAAATTATATACAGTGAAAAAATATACGAGCAACTTGTCATGCGCTTCGCCGCAGCCAGAACCAAATTTTCTAACATGTAAAAAAAATGTTAATGGTTTTAAGAAAATTTATATATGATACTTCAAATTTAATAACACGTAAATGAAAAATATATGAAGTCACACGTGGACAAAATGGATGGAAAAATTGGGCCAAATTATCTAAAGTGAAAAAATATATGAATGACTTACCTTGCTTTTCGCCGCAGCTAAAACCAAATTTTTTAACATGTAAAACAAATATTAATGGTCGTAAGAGTTTTTATGATGTTATACATCTGAGCGAAATAATCAACCTACAAAACTTTCAATTATTTAGTTTGTTTTATATATTCGTTTTATTATGGATAAGATATTTAAAATAATAATAACGATTAATTTTAAGATATTGTTTTTTCTTCAAAATATGCAAGGTTAATTATATATTTTGATATTTTTTTAATATTAACGTCTTAATATATATATATAAACAAATAAACTAAGTTCTTTTGAAAAAAAATCTCAAATTAATTTAATTTTAGTATTCTAAAATACTTTTATTGTAATGACATGAAGAATAATCTTAAAAAATAAAAAATAATTGAATTTCTTTTTAAAATAATAATTATGGTGGCAACGATAACATGGTCAACGATAATCAGAATATTAATGATTTATTATAATAATTATAATAAAAACTGTAATAATTGTGACAATTTAACAATCATGATAATAAAAATTATAATAATAATTGAAATAATTCATTAGTCGATGTTGTTTTGTTCAAAATTAACTTTTGTGAGTTTTTCGTATGATATTTCATATCTAATATCATGTAAACAGAAAATATACGAAGATACATGTTGATAGAACATGTGGGAAATTAGACCAAATTATCTACAATAGAAAAATATATGAGTCACTTGCTTGCTCCTCGCCGCGGTTAGAACTAAATTTTTTAACATGTAAATAAATGTTAATGGTCCTAGATTTTTTTTTGTGCTTTACATCTGAGCGAAATAATAAACCTACAAAATTTTTGATTATTTAGTTTTTTTATATATTTATTTTATTATGAATAAGGCGTTTAAAATAATATAACGATTACTTTTAAGTTTTTTTTCTTAAAAATATGTGAGATTAATTATATATTTTGATAATTGTTTAATATTTACACCTGAATATATATATATATATAAATGAACTAATAATTTTTTAAATCTCAGATTAATTTAATCTTAATGTTCTGAAATACTTTAAATATAACAAAATTTTAATTTATCCCTGAAACAAAGCGCCGGCTGATGGCTCGTAATACATATTCCAGAAAAGTAGTCATAGACTTGTTTCCTCACCTATTGCAATCATATGATTCATATCTTCTAGACTAAGTAAATATTAATTACAAGAACCATGTGCGTGTTCATGGGATCCCCCCGCTTTGGCAGCAATTCTTGACTTATTTATAGTCACGGTTCAAGATGATGTCTAAGATGATGTTTGAGGTTGTTTTCAAGATTGTTTTTTGTTTAAAAATATATTAAAATAATATTTTTTTTATTTTTTAAAAAATATTTTTGATATCATCATATGAAAATAAAATATAAATATTATTTTTTTTTAAAATAATTTGAAGAACAATATCAAACACCTTAATAGTCACAAACACAAAGTCCTTGCTCCCATCCCACCATCGACTAAGCAAATTAAAACCCAACTATACAAAACCCAACTATACAAACAGCGATAAGAGTTGGAATTAAAAAGTTTATCCTTTATATAATTTTAAGTTCGAGTCTTATAGTTGTTAATATAATAACAACTAAAATTTATATTATCATTAATTTCGAGACTCTTATATTCAATCAAGATGCATATTTACTAGCTTAAACACTCACGTTAATTAAAAAAAATCAACCCGACTAACAATAGGATGGAGAGTGTGTTGTCGACATTAATCCCCCCATCCCCCCCCTCTCTCTCTGAGCTGGAGCTAAACCTTAGGGTGAAAGGAATGAAAGTTGAATGGAATGCTTGTAGAAAATCATTTTAATGTTTGTTTAATAAGACAGATTTTGAAGCACAATTAAATTAAATTAACTAATATTTTAAGTATTTGTACGCGTAAGGGTATAGGAAGCCGCCGTGTGGCAGGGCCTCTGACACCCCGTTCAAACACCACAGCCGACATGTTGTTTAGAAGAATTGTTAAATAGTACTTGATAACTTACTCTTCCACGCGTAAGAATACGATTTGTCATGACAATTGCCTGTAATTCCCACCTTCATGCTAATCAAGGGTGAAAAGTGAAAACCCCTTCCACTGCTTTATTAACCCTGGATTTTTTTTATTGAGATTATTTTCAAAAATATTATTTATTTAAAAATATATATTTTTAAAAAAATATTTTTGATATCAAAATATATAAATAATATAAATCATTAAAAATATTGATTTTAAAATAAAAAACAAAAAATATTTTTTTTTTAATTTTTTTCAAAATTATTTTTGAAAAAACAGCTCCGAATTCTCATGAAACTGCTCGGGGCAGCTTTTAAAGTCTGTTTTTTTTAGTGTGTCAATATTTTTTATTTAAAAATATTTGAAATGATTTTTTTAGTTCTTATGAATTTATTATCAAAACATAATTTAAAAAATGATCAAAAACATTAATAAAATATAATTTAAAACAGATAAAAAAAATTAAAAACATTTTTTTATAACAAACAAATAATCTACTTATCCATCAATCAAGGAAGCAAAAAAAAACCAAATCATGGAATGCTGCCAATCCAAATTATTGCCGTGGTGTTCTTACACTTAACATGTTTGATATTATGATAATAATTATTTTATATTTAAAATTATATTAATATATTTATTTTTAATTTTTCATGTCGGTAGATAATGATAAGTTAAATTAAAATTAAAATAAATAACTATTTTTTTTCAAAACTAATTTAATTTGGACACTACTCACCCATATCCTCCTTCTATATGCCACGTGTCACCCAACGAAATCCTTTCGTGGACGTCAAATTAACCGTAGAAAACAAAATGACAAAAGTTAAAAGTTAAAATAAAATAAAATAAGAGAACCAAAAAACCCAACTATACATGTCCTTAGCCTGAACGGGAGGGCAGGGGCACGTGACCGGTCACGTTCTTTCACTCCTCACCATTCCCCTTCACGCTTATTCCCATCGCACCGTCCATCCTCGCGTGCACAAGAGAAATCGTAGCCGTCGCCTTCCATAGCGCCTCTCTTACCGCCACGTGTTATAAATGACACGTGGTTTTTGTTTACGGTGCAGAGACAGGGATATTATTTTAAAAAAAAAATCCTATCCTCCCAGTCTATAAATGGATTCGCCATCCCTCTCTTCCATCATTTTCTGTATCATTCGAGCTTCAACAGCCCTCGTGTCGAGATATAGAAAAAGGGAAAAGGGAAAGGAAAACGAAAGAGGGAAGATAAATTATCTCCGTGTGATTTGCACAGAAATGGCAATGAACATATCACATCAGCTCGGAGCTCTAGCAGAATCAATGACCACCACAAGCAACGCCAGTGAAACCACCGTACCAGTCAGCGCGGCGGCGGCGTGGAAAACTCCAACACCAAACATCCGATGCAAAATCACAAGACCAGACACCGCCGAGCAAAAATCACAACCAACAAGCCCCTGTAGGTCTCCAGTACTAAGCGCAAGCAACGGCATCCGTCCAGATCTATCAGTGGCATGCCTAGCTTTCGCATCAGAAACAATGGATTTGATGAATTTGGAGGAGACAACAGAACAAGAGAAGACGTATAAAGAGGTGAGCACGGTGAAGGAGAAAGGAGTGCCAGTTTACGTGATGATGCCGCTGGATAGTGTGACGATGGGTAATACGGTGAATAGAAGGAAAGCGATGGATGCAAGTTTACAGGCGCTGAAGAGCGCAGGCGTGGAAGGGGTGATGATGGATGTCTGGTGGGGATTAGTGGAGAGAGATACGCCTGGTGTGTATAATTGGGGAGGGTATGCCGAACTCTTGGAAATGGCTAAACGACATGGTCTTAAGGTTCAGGCTGTTATGTCGTTTCATCAGTGTGGTGGCAACGTTGGTGATTCTTGCACGTATGTTTTTTTTTTCTTTCCGTTCATATTTTCCTTTTATATATATATATATATATATATATATATATAAACGCAGTTAACCTTTTATTTATGATCGTGAAATACACGTGAGCGGTGGGCTTGGGATCTGTCAGTTAACTTTAATTCCTAGAACTTGAAAAGAAAATGGTCTTTTTTCTTTTTTCGGGGTGAACAAAAGTTACCTGGTATGGGATCAGATGAAACTGTCGAAGTTTAAAGCAATTTTTTTTTACTCATGGAAATGTGAATTGTTTTAAAATATTGGATGCAGGGTTCCATTGCCAAAGTGGGTTGTGGAGGAGGTTGGTAAAGATCAAGATCTTGCATACACAGATCAGTGGGGGAGGAGGAATTATGAGTATGTATCACTTGGGTGCGATAGCATTCCAGTTCTCAAGGGGAGGACACCCGTGCAATGTTACTCTGATTTTATGCGGGCCTTTAGGGACAACTTCAAACACCTTCTTAGTGACACCATTGTGGTAATTACTTGCTCCTCCATTACTATTTTGTTTTAAGTAGAT
Organism: Salix purpurea; assembly: GCA_027405865.1. Classification (NCBI taxonomy): domain Eukaryota; kingdom Viridiplantae; phylum Streptophyta; class Magnoliopsida; order Malpighiales; family Salicaceae; genus Salix; species Salix purpurea. Next base: position 10,468,633 of record CM050331.1, read on the forward strand.
AGAATCCATGTATGTGTTAAAAAAGGATTTGGTTGAATATGTTTAGATGATTAGAATTTTCATATATGTGGAAAAAATTTGGCAGGATATGTTTAGATGATCCTGTCAAGATATTTTGTAATTGGGCTGCATCTTTGCATTATTATGGATGCAATTTGTATTGTCATTACCCTGTATAATAGACCCTTTTTGTACTTAAATAATTGGTTCTAGCGGTCTGATGTCTTTGCTTGAATAATTTGTCATCGTTGGTGATGAATTGGTACATTTTTTTAACAATCAGAGCATGCTGTTATACGTATCGAAAGAGGTTTGTTGACTAAACTATTTAGAATTTGTTCTTTTCAGGAAATCCAGGTGGGAATGGGTCCGGCAGGTGAGCTCCGCTTTCCTTCATACCCGGAGCAGAATGGAACATGGAAATTTCCTGGAATCGGGGCCTTCCAATGTTACGATAAGGTACTCACTTTCTTTTTTACTTTTAAGCTGTTAAACCACCAACTTGTAGTCTTCTGGCTCTTACTTGTCATCTGTAACATGATGCAGTATATGTTGAGTAGCTTGAAAGCAGCGGCAGAAGCTGCTGGCAAGCCAGAATGGGGTAGCACAGGCCCTACTGATGCTGGTAATTACAACAACTGGCCGGAAGACACCCGGTTTTTCAGAAAAGAAGGTGGTGGCTGGACTAGTCCCTTTGGTGAATTCTTCCTCTCTTGGTACTCACAGATGCTTTTGGACCACGGTGAGAGACTATTGTCATCAGCGAATGGTATCTTTGAGAATACTGGTGTAAAGATCTCAGTGAAGATTGCAGGAATTCATTGGCACTATGGAACCCGGTCTCATGCCCCAGAGCTCACAGCAGGATATTATAACACGAGAAACAGAGATGGCTACCTTCCTATTGCTCAAATGTTAGCTCGGCATGGTGCTATATTCAATTTCACTTGCATAGAAATGCGTGACCATGAACAGCCACAGGATGCCCTTTGTGCCCCTGAGAAGCTCGTGAAGCAAGTGGCTTTAGCAACGCGGGAAGCAAAGGTTCCTCTTGCCGGGGAAAATGCACTGCCAAGATTTGATGAGCGTGCGCATGAGCAAATTTTGAAGGCGTCATCGATGAATATTGATGGAAACTCAGAAGACAGGGAGATGTGTGCTTTTACTTACTTGAGAATGAACCCTCACTTATTCCAACCGGACAACTGGAGACACTTCGTTGCATTTGTGAAGAAGATGAAGGAAGTGAAGAATGCGGACCGGTGTCTGGAGCAGGTTGAGAGGGAAGCTGAACATTTTGTGCATATTAGACAGCCTTCAGTGCACAAGGCAGCCGCTGCTGCTATGAACTAGGAGGGCTTCTTGTAACAAATCACAGGAACAGCAGCCCAAGCCCCTGCTTTAGCCATGGCCGCTTTTCATATGCTATGGCTATAGATGTGCGCTCAGCTCCAAAGCACCGGGATTTGGCCAGTGTAATGTGCAATACTGCACTTGCATTATAGGAACTCTCAGGATACGCATGATGTTCAATGTCACCTTGATTTCTTTATCACTATCCTTTCTTTTTTTGCTAAATTATCACGCCTTATTTGTAGTTTGCGATTAAATTAGAATCTCAAGTTGATTTGCATTAAATAAGAATGATATATATGTGATGTTTTTGTACACTGTGAAGCCGAATGGTTCTTGGGGCTGCAAATGATATGACCGTTTCTTATTCATAAATCCCACCTCCACCAGAATTTGAACATGAGATATGTCATATAGACGTCTCGAGTTTTAACTCTGCACTCGGCCCTCGGGGACAAATGATGAGTAATATGTACCGAAAACAAGAGCAGTGACACATTACGAATCCAGATTATAGAAGCTTAAATATTACCAACAAGCATGCAGCAAGCTTCAGAGCAGGCAAAGCTTTATCATGTCCGATTCACTTATCTACCAATATAATTTTGTTTTCGAAATCTGGAGTAGGCTATGGTAGAACAGTAGTGACAGATACCGCAAATACGGCTAGAGACAGGACAGCAGTTGGTGCCCAGTTAACCTGGGATTCTGCTCACCTAGAGAAGGATCGAACTGCTGGCTCCCTCCAGCCTCTGGAACATGCATGACCTGATCTCAAAATCAATTAACATTTAGCTCCTTCGCAAAACCATGGCGATGCCATTTATGCGTCTGTGAAGAACACGCTTGGCAAAGGTCGCAAAATAAGAAATGAAAGAATAGCAGCAGCTAATGCTACACGCATGGTCGTCTCCCAAGCAATCTGGAGCCGATTTCTTGAAATGCTTTGTTCCCTTTACATTTCTTCTGGGACCCCCCCTCTCGAGTGTCATAAAATATCTCTTCGTTCTTGTTTTTCCTTCAATTTTCCATCGAAAGTAGATATTAATGAGTATAAGAGCCGACATGAGGTTAATCGTTGTTTTTTAATTCAAGCGCCTCTCTCACAGCGACGCTCATGATAATAGTTTATTGCTAGTTTTACTAAAAGTATTTTTTTTCCTCTTAAAGTAGAGAAAAAAACAAAGTAATCTCTCTTTTAATGATGAAAAGTTTCCATGCATGAAAACGACAAGCAAGTACAGGAGATTTCTCTCTCTCTCTCTAAAATTATCATAAATAAAATTAAAACACGTCGGTAAAACACTATTGATTGTTCTCACTGTATTTTCCATTTTATATATTATCCCTGCTAAAACAAATCAAATTCCCAGTTATTAGGGGTGTTTTTGCTTCACAACCTGTATGTTTGGATCTCATGCAATCTCATTATCAAAATATTATTCAATGCGGAGTTCTTTTTTCCTGATCTACCCTCGTATTCTTTGATCATCTTTTCACTGAAGCTAATCCTTACATGGAGATCTTTAACAAAATGAAGTCCATTGTCCAATTGGAGAGGATGGTTGGCCATCCAATCTCACTGAAATTAAAACCTGTTCTTGTCCACCAAATCTCAGATAGTTGTTGGTAGATATCAAACGGCTAGAGAGGCTTTCTGCTTTTTGAGTCGATTTGAGTCATTACTTAATTACCCAAGTCTTGACTCCCAATCAAATACTTTTTTATGAATCCCAATAAACTTTATTTCTCGAAAATCATTCTTGGTGGATACAGATGAACAAGTAAAACTCCGGTTATCCTAGACATTTTCAAGAAATGTATATCCTGACTCTAACTCGAGACCTACTATACAAATCTCAAACTCTTTACCATCATGTCATGTCCCTTAAAGACTCACAAGCAAATAAGATCACGAAGACTCCTAAAAGAGCCAAGCGGTCGTAGAATTTGTAAGCCCTTCACAAGATTTGTGGAATCAACAACTGGATTTATTTGAAATATGACTAGGAATGTTAATTGAATCTTAGTGACAGTGCAAGTGAAAGATAGAGTGGTTATAAGTTAGAGGAAGGTAGAAAAAATCACCCTTTTAAAATATTTCTAAACCCCCTCTTCGCTAAAGGGTAAACGTTGAAATTCAAGCTTTTATCGCAAATGAAGTCGGTTCACTAAGCAACTTGATTGGAAATTGCAGTAGCCAACTAAGTCACGTAATCCACTGCAATCTTTCACTGAGATCCTTACACCAGTATACTATAATCCGAAAAAGGGCAAACAGGGTTCTGTTTTAGTGATGTAAAATTTGCAGGGTCCTTGCTCAAGTTGACTCAAGAAAAATTACACAGTCCATCAATATTTTAATATAGTCTATGCTTTTGTAGCCTGTTTCACAAGTTCTAACTTCGGTTTGCTAGGAGCAAAGATGGGTGCCTTCCTACTGCTCATGATTTTCAAGCTCTGCCGCAGAATATCGACCTCCCTTGCCCTGTTGTATTCTTCTTTCTTCGATGAAGCTAATTGTGCTTTTAGATCGTCTATACATCCTTCCTTGGCCTTCACTTCCATCTTCAGCTCCTCAATCAGCTCTTCTCCCTCTGCTCTCCCGTACAAGCCATCTCCTGCAGAGCCGAGTGGCAAGCACACAAAACTGTCATTCATCGATTGTTTTCTGTCCCTTCATAGTTTCTTAATCAGTGAATCAGCATGATTGGTATACCAACGGACCAAAGGAAAAGTAGTGATTAGAATAGATACTCAAGGCCGTATTATTTAATATTATGATTCCTAGGCTCTGTGATCTTGCATTTTGTGCCCACGTATTTTTGTTTTGTATTATGCAATGGCAACAAAAAATGTTCTGTTTTTTTCAAAAAGGAGTGATGTGGTTAAACAGTGAGATGAGAAGAGATGCCGGCCACTGATATATCACTACCATATGTACAGTAACACCTTATCTTCAGGAGAAGCAAAAATGTTTTATCGGGACCCGTTCTTGGACAGCCTCAATCAACTTTTTAGGATGTTTGACAAAAAGGAAGTTGTGGAGCATGCCAATTCCAGTAGCATATGCCATGCGCTAAACATCCAGGCTTGTGCAGCACTGAATGATAAAACTGGAAATTTATATTTGTAAGACATTGCATAGATTCACAGATAATTAATATGTGAAAACATGCGCTAGATCGTGTTTTGTCTCTAGGAGTGAGTTCAATAAGAGGATATAGTTCACCCCCCAAGAATCATTCTTCCATGGAAATGACAAGGTGACATGAAATGAGAGGAATCTAGCAGTAGGTCTGTTAATGTCAGCTAGTGATAATATGTTTCTGGATTGCATGCCAAGATTTGCACAATGCGTGCAATTATGCAAATGGAGTATGAGAAAAAGAAACGAACAGAGGAGATCGAGATGCACCATGGTTAGCCTTCTGAATGAGATCATCAAGCTCGGCTTTAATGGCAAGATACAGTTTCTTCCACTTATCCACAGCCTCGTCGCGCCACACTCTCTCCTCCCTCATTTGCTCCACAAGGAAGCCAGTTGTCCCCAAGAATTCGTCCCTTTTTTCACTTTCCGCTCCTAATTTCGACCTATCTTCCAGTACTCTAACCCTCTCATCTTTCTCTTCCACCACCTTTCTCAATCTCCTCACCTCCTCCTTAAGCTTCTTCCTCTCCTGCTTCCAATCTGCTTTTTTCAACGCAAAAACGATCATGTTTCTCTCGTAAGCTCTTGCCTCTCTCTCTCTCTCGCACATTATAGCCTGGATTTCTTCCTGGAAAAGCCATACCTTCTCTGTCAGCCCTCGAAGACCTTTCTCACTCTGCCTGCTCTTTTTCTTGCCACTTAAACAGTCCATGGCGGGGGTTTGAGGTAGAGGGAAACACAAATTCCTTACAGAGGCTCCTCCATCAATGAACTGAGCCTGCCATAAATTTGCAGTACTTCATGACAGTATATATTTAGCTAGCTAGGCCACCTCTCCTCGAATTATTTGATCGAAAGAGCTAAAATCGCCCGTGAAGAGGGCCGCCCATGTCCAATGGCCAATTGACATATATTAAACAAGACAAGAAATGTAAGGAAATACGAAGGAGATCATATGTTGCAGCTGGCTTTTCACATGTATTATTTTCATAGGTTTCAGAATCCAATTATTAACATGCATAGTGACACCCTAAGTCGGCCCTACATGCATTGCAATGAAATTATACTGCTTGTACTTATAAAAAAAAAACATTAAGCTTAAATAAATAGTGATGGAGTTTATTTTTTCTTTTTTTTCTTTTTCTAGGGCTATTTAAAGTAGAGCATTCAACTCGTATTATCGTAGACCCGTCCCTCCTCCACTCCTCCATGTTAATTCTTGTTGGCTAAATAAAAAATAAAAAAACTTTTTCGACCCCATCTTTCTCATATATGTTTTCCCATCCCAGATTTTGAAGTGAGAAAAATATTTATAGATTCTTCAAGGACAATATTGATAGTCTCATTTAAAGGCTGCGACTTTACAAATAGCTAGCATCTTTTTTGGTTTTTGATGCATTGTGCATGTGTGAAGGAATGTAATGTTTAAAGTATTTGAATTACTTATAAAGTATAAAATTTTCGGCGTGTTTGCAAATTTTTTGAATAATAATATAGAAATAATGCAAAAAAAAAATAATTGAAAAATATAAAAATAGATACGGGTTATGGATCCATGGAATCCAATCCCAATTTAGAATCATGGTTAGATTATTCATAATTTTATAAGTTTTTCTTGTCATTTTTTTTTTAACATTTTCATAAGCTCTCCTGCCATTCACTAAACGGCCTTTTTTTAATGTTAGCTATCGTCAATTCTTGTGAGTAGCCCCGTGCTAATCGACAACCTAACTCGTCTAAATCATTGAAAATTAAGCATGAATAATTTGAACTGTGAATTATGAGATCCAAATATTATTTTTTCTAGATCCAAACTTGATATATTCTCTTCGAGTCACGAGAATCCTCCACAACCTAAGAACATGTTTCATAGCATTTTCAGTACGTAGCAACACTTCCACGTAGAAGTTTCTCGTTTTTGTGACCTTGTAGCTATGTCTAGTACAGTATATATAGTGCCCATTCTCCCCGTTAATCTATTTTTAACCCTGAAGAAGAGCATAATTAAAGATTTTACTTTGGATCGGGCCAACCTAGCCAAGAAAAAACTCAATATGATCAGTACAGAAGAGATCACAATTCTTTTTTTCCCAGAATATCAGGATTACCTGTAATGGATATATATATATATGATCTCCTGCAACTCTGCATTGCAGGATTACCTGTAATGGATATATATATATATATATATATATATATATATATATATATATATATATATATATATATATATATATCCGTTACAGGTAATCCTGCAATGCAGAGTTGCAGGAGATCATAAGAAGACATGTTATGAAGTTTCGTGTGAAACTAGCAGATAGGGCATAAATCTTCTTCCTTCCCTGCTCATTGACATAATTAGAAGCGTACAAACACATTTATGGTGACATATCTTCGGATTCCCTCCCTGAAAGAGACCTGCTGCAGGAACAACGCTCTGAATTTGACATCTACCAGAGAAATGAGGGGTGGCAACCATGATTTTAGGCAATCAAGTAGGGTCCATTTTCATTAACTTTGGCACTTAACTATGCTTTAAAAATAGCTCCATGTGAATTGTAATTTGCCGTTTTTGCATGCAGCAATCACTTTCTTCTTGGACCTAATTGCTCGAGTACCTACCAAAAACTGGGCGGGGAATTATTGCATTAATTAGGTGTTACCGTGTGAGAGGTCAACAGATTAGTTTAGGGTTTCAAAACCCATGGAGAATAATATAAATCATATCCTAGTATTTCACTTAACAAATTAAACTTTTAAGTAAGATAGTTCTAAAATATGATATCAAAGTCTTGTTGAGTCAGCGGTCCGAAGTTCGAATCCTATCATCCTCATTCAATTTGATAAAAATCAAGCATAAGATAGTTTATACTTGTGTGCAAGTTTCAAGCTCAAAGAGCTTTCACATGAGGAATGTGTTAAAGAATAATATAAATCATATCTTAGAGTCTCACCTGACAGCTTAAATTTTTAGATGAGATGGTTTCATGACATGATATTAGAACCTTGTTTACCTAGTGATCGTGAGTTTAAATCTCACCACCTTCATTCTATTTGATAAAAATTAAGCACAATGTAGTATTGATATGTATTCAAGTTTCAACCTTGAAGAGTTTCCACTTGAGAGGGTGTGATGACCTCACTTAACAACTTGAACTTTTAGATGAGATGATTTCTTATATATATATATATATATATATATATATATATATATATATATATATATATATATATATATATAGGAATTAAAGAAAATTTATCAAATTATTTTGAATTTAAATAAGAGGATGCATTCTTAAAATTGTATAATAATATAGTTTAATTATATTAAATTACTATAAGATATATATTTTACCTTTAAACCTTTTTTTAAAAGAAAAGGCTTATAAATGTACAATACAATATATATCACCGACAACTCAATTCATTGTATAAGAAGAAATATACATGGAATTTATCTAATCACTTTAAAAATACTTCTCCGTGTACAAGATATAGGAAATCCCCCAAGAGAGAGAGGGGGACAGAACAATTTAGAATCTGTTTGTAGTGATTGTTGTTCAAGGTAATATTTTAAAATTTATTCATCAAAATAGTTTTAAAATACTAATTTTTTAATTTAGAATAAAAATAATTATTTTTAAATTACTTTTAAAGCACAACAACAAAGGAGTTTGGCTTTGATGTTAACAAAAGAGTTTAGCTTCGGTTGGTGGGAAATGGAGAAGGCATTTTACTGGCACCGTAGGCTGTGGTATTCGTGGGCCTGCTGTAGGGTTTGTAATAAGTAACAGCAACGAGTTATGGGTTAAAACTTGAAAGAGTGTTTTGGGGCAGTTTAAGGTTAAAGGACATGGGCCAGTCACACGTCGAAGGTTTTCTCTCTCTTTCTGTCACTGTGATTTAAAACAAATAAATAAAGTCTTTGATTTTTTATGTGGGGCCCGACCGAAGACTGAGTGGACGGACTTTAAACTCTTGATGTGACGAAAGTGTGATTTAACAAAATTAGGAGGTGAAAAAACACGCGTCGCCTGAGAGATTCGAACTCTCGCGGGGAAACCCCATGTACTTAGCAGGCACACGCCTTAACCACTCGGCCAAAGCGACTACTTTGTGAGCTGAAGTTAATGGTTTGAATAGTATACTAAACTGTTTTTAGCTATAGTAAATGGCCTGGGTTAGTAGCATGGGTGCTATCCTATTAACTTTTGCATTAATTATCAAATGGAGTCTTCTATTAGAGATCCCTGATATAAACTTTGAATTATCTATAAATTGATTTATTGTTTCTAAAAAAAGTATAGTTTAGATGAAATTCATAATTAAATATGGATAGATGAAATTAATTTAGAATTTTTGAAAAATTCTACACTGTGAATGTTTGGTTCTTGGTGTGTGTATTTATATAAAAATATGATGTTTTTTTAAAAGAAAAATATTTAAAAAATATATTTTTTTTTATATATTTTTTATTTATGATATTAACATATTGAGATTATTAAAGAAAATACCATTTTGATATTGTTTTTAAGAACCACCAAACTTTTAAATGCTGATTTAGATAGTACGATGACATGATCGATCAAATAATTAGATGTAATATTTAATTTGAATCCCATAGATATTGATCTGATTCAAATGAATATGACTATATATATATATCCTATTATTGACATAAAAAAATATTACAAAACACATAAACCGCGTAGGGTGTTACACTGTAGCTTCTCTCACAAATCACTGTGGATTGCGACAGTGTGGAGGCGATTTTGGCCTTCGTCCGCGCGGCCAAATGTGGGGGTTGAATGGGGGTATTTTCGTGTTTTCCTTTTTTCGTCCTTTTTTTTTTAAATAATCAGTTGTGAACAGTGTATTAACGGTTTCACCCCTGCTAATAAGACAAAACAACAACTTCGCCTGAGGGGCACCGGCGTAATTGCGCGCGGACGGACCGGTCTGGTCCGGTCCGCCGCAACTTTTTGTTTTTTTAATATTTTCTTAAATAGCTAAATACGGTTATAACCCCTAATAAGACAAAAACCATGAATTGAGTCCAGGGTCAGAACGGTAGTTGACCCTATTTTTTCAATTTAAAATTCAGTGTCTGTTAGGGCATGAGGCGCACGCACCAGACGGTTTTCCGCCTCACGCCCTGTTTAGGTGGCGCGTGCGGCCTCATACGGTGGCCGGAAATTATCTACCGGAGTCCTACTCGATGCGTCTCATCGTGGTCTTCCTCCCGCGGTGGCGCGTGTCACATAAAAATGTTCGTGGACGCGGCGGAGGCCGGTTAAAGCCGCCGGCCACGTTTCTCTCTCTCCTGCATGTAAATGTGCAGGAGAGTCCCCCATTGTTTTTTACTTTTCACTTCGGTCCCTTGACTTTTAATTTGGTTTTTGGTCCTGATTTCTGTTATATAAGTTTTAATTTAGTTCGATTGGGTCCTCCGATTTTAATTAATTGAATGTGAAAGATTCACTTTGGTCCTCCTACTTTTGATTTCCGGATTGGCTGTATATACCTCACTTAATTCGGTACTCAATTTTGTCCTCTGATTTCAATTGATAATAAATATAATTTGCATTTCAGCCCTTTGACTTTTAATTTTTTAATTTAATCCTTTTATATTTGATTTTCATTTCAGCCCTTATACTTTTATTTTTTTATATTTCTAGAATAATTCATACTTTTGTCCATGTATATATAGTGTATTTAACACAGCAACAACAACAACAACAACAACAATAATAATATAATTATTTTTCGTTCTTACTCTTCTGTTTTTTTTTCTTTCTCCCGATAATTTGATAATATTTTTTGTTTTGCCAGTAATAGCAATAATAATTGTTTTTTTGTGTTTTTTTTTCTTTTATTAAAGTTTCTTGAATATTTTTAGTCTTTCATTATTAACATAATAATAATAATAATAATAATAATAGTAATAATAATAATAACAATAATAATAATTAAATTGTTTTTCTTGCTTGATCTTTCTTTAATGTTTTTTTTTCCCTCCGGATAATTTCTTAATTTTTATTGTTTTGACAGTAATAGCAATAATAATTTTTTTTTTAATCTTTTGTTAAAGTTTCTAGGATATTTTTAGTCTTTCATTTATTTTTGTTTCTTTCATAATAATAATAATAATAATAATAATAATAATAATAATTTTTAATGTTTAATTGTTTCTCTTACTTATTCTTTTGTTAATGTTTTTGAGTTTTTTTTTTCCAAGATAATTTAATAATTTTTATTGTTTTAACAGTAAAAGCAATGATATTTTTTGATTTCAAGGCTTTGATTTTGCTATTGTTATGATAAGGTATGTTGAGCAATTTTATTATATTAAATTTTGCATATATAAATATTGTATTTTAATTTTGATCCAGCAAATCCTATAAAAATTGTTTGTTAAACCCGCAACATAGAACATATATTTTTTATAATTTTCAGATTAAATTATTTTTTTCAGCTAATAATTTTTATTTTTGTTTTATCATCAATTATAATTTTGATCGTTGTGGATTTAATTATGTTAAATTATATACACAAGAATACTCACGGCAACGCGCGAGGGCAATTAGCTAGTAAATAATATTTATTGTGCTATCATTTAATATGTATACGCTTTAAATATATATATTAATTATTTTATTTTTCATTGATTAGTAAATTACATATTGAATACCTACAAATTAGTTTGTTAATATCTGGATTCTTTAAAGGAAAATTAATAGATGAGTACATAGATTAAAAATCTGAATCACAATACTTATTACCATCCCTGCAGGTAATCACGATACGGAGACCAGATCTTTTGTTCTGTCTTTGATTACTTTTATTGATTATTAGAAATATATTTATTTGAGAGTATGGTTCAGATTATTTTTTAAAATATATTTTTATTTAAGATAATATTATAATGAATTTTTTTTATAATTTTTTTTTAATATTAGTACATTAAAATAATTTAAAAATACATAAAAAAAAACTTAATTTAAAATAAAAACAAAAAAAATTAAAATTTTAAATTTTAAAAAGCACTTTTTAACACAACGTTAAACGTTAAACAATTGCTAATAAAGATATCTACTCAACTGACAAGAGATGTAGAGAGTCCATTGATAAGAAACTAGTTAAATTCCCCGCAATGATTTTTATAATTGTTGGATAGAAATAATTAATAGATTTTGTTAGTTCAAAAATAAAATAAAATATCATACATGCAAGATTTGATGTAATGAAACACACCAACACATCCTATTATAACAATAGCAACATCGAAGTTTTAATATCTAAAAATATCATTACTATCACTATTAAATTAATAAAAATTATTAAACAACCTCGGGGAAAAAAAATTCAAAAACAATAACAAAAGAGTAAGTAAGAAAAAAACTACAATTATTATTATTATTATTATTATTATTATTATTATTATTATTATTATTATTATTATTATTATTGCGTTAATAATGAAAAAAACAAAATTAAATCAAATAATAAAAAAAAAAGCCTAAAAACTTTAACAAAAGAGCAAACAAAAAATAAAATAAATGATAAAACAAAAATAAAAATTATTAGCCGAGAAAAAAACACTTGACTTTTTTTTAAAAAAAAAACTAATAAAAAACTAAAAGAAAGAACAGAGAGAAAGAAAACAGAAATATGAATTTTCAAATGATCACAAATACGAACTCAAATTTAAGAACTAAATCTTTCAAAAAAATAAATAAGAAAATAATAAAAACTAAAAACTAAAGCTAAGAGCACACATATGTAAACATGGACAAAAATAGAGACTATTTCATAAATATAAAAAATAAAGAAATTAAAATTAAAAAAATTAAAAGTATAAGGGCGGAAATGAAAACTAAATATATTATCAATTTCAATCAAAAGACAAAATTGAAAAACATCAAAACCTCTATACCGAATATATTAAGGGATTTAAAACCAATTTGAAAATTAAAAGAATGAGAGCCGAATTAAAACCTAAATATATAATCAATTTCAATCAAGGGACCCAATTGAAACAAATCAAAACTTATATTATAGAAATCATGACCATGCAACAACAATTAAAAGATAAGGGATTAAAATAAAAACACCATAAAATCGGGGGGTTGCCATGTACTTTAGCATGCAGGAGGAGAAATGGAGGATGTTCAACTGATCATTGTCACGAATTTGACCACCGTGGGCCACAACGCACCACACCAGGAGGAAGAGTACACGGTGGTGCATTAGGTGAGATGCCCAGATGAATATTTTCCGCCACCGGATGATGCCGCATGCGCCGCTCAAAGCGGGCATGAGGCCGAATATTGTCGGTGTGTGTGGAACACACTCGTATAATATTAGGTAGGAAATAATAATAATAATTAGTAAATTATTATAACACCTCTACAGTCAACTCTTCAATTTTGTCTCATTAAGAGGCAAATTAGTATTTAGCCATTTAAAAAATATATGAAATTCCCGTGGCATCCCCTTGGCCAATGTTTTTTTTTTAATCTTTTTGGAGGGAGAAAATGATTATTTTACTGTACAAATAAATATAAAAAAATCAATAAACCGGTGACCTGACCGGACCGCCCCGAAAATCGACTCAACCAAAAACATACTATTATAATCCATGGTGTTTTCACTCACACGCTACAGTGAAACACTGATATCTTCTAGTTTATTTTATAATTTAAAAAACATGTGATGATGGATAATGTTAGATAATACAATAAACTTTATTTTTTAAAATGTTTTTTATTTATAGATAGACTTTATTTTTTAAAATGTTTTTTATTTATAGATATATGAAAATATTTTTTTTTAAATAATCTTGATATAATATATATAAATAATAATAATAATAATAAAAATAATAATTTTGAATACAAAATATAAATAAAAAATTTATATTTTTTTCAATAATATTTCCTAACGTATTTCTAAAAAAGGTCAAAGTTTGTAAATAGATGAAAAACGTTAAGAGCCTAAGGACCGACCTCCATTGCGAGTGTCCATGAAACTCCAAAACTTTAAATTCTGCCACACCAGCCTTATGCACGAAGGTTATTTCACTGAAGTTACACTTTGCCCCTCAGCCATTTTTTTTTTTTAAATTACCTACTCGTGGATCTTCATATAATAAAATCATTAATCTGCGTTTTTTCTTAAGTCAAATATACCAAGAGGCAGTTAATTTTGTTTATTTAATTTGAACATTATATTATAGTTTTAGAGCATTTCAACATGCCATTTCAAGGACCTCGAAACAACACATTTTAAAATATTAATTCAACAACTAAAAAAAATAAATAGAGTCAATATGTCCCAATTGACTCGATGAGTACATAAACAACTTGAACTTCTAATAAAAATACAGTTTGATTTTAAAAACTAAATTAAAAATAACATATATTTAAAAAAAAATATTGAGAAGACAACACATTGAATTAATATGGGTTAATATGAGTTAACCTTTCAAATTCGGGACCAGATAATGAGAATGTAACAACCTCAAATAAAAAAAATTAAAACAAATTATGAAACTTAATTTTCAATAAAACTATTGATGAATTATGAAATAAAAAAATCAATATAAATACATAAAAAATGATATTTTAAAATAAAATTATGAAATATCAATTGTAGTATTATAAAACCTTTTAAAACTCTGATTGTCCTAAAATTTTAATCCAAAATATAGTAATATGTAAAAAGACTTTTCGTAAAATTTTAGTCGGTTTCGATAATTAGATTAAAAATATGCTTGAAATTGTACATTTATACAATATTGTTTTTAAATAAAAAAAACAAGAAAAAATATTTGGCCAAACAAAACCACCAAAATAAAACCAGAATATTATGGGTGGAACAGACTTGGATCTTAATGGAGATCAAATCCGTTATGGTTTGTTTTGCTAGACTCTTCTACCTTCTTCCCATCAAACGGCCATATTGCATTGAATGTGAACCATCAAACGGTGGGCTCTCAGACACGTCATTAAAAAGTGATCGAAAAATCAAAGAACGTGACAAAAATAGCTAAAGTCTCAATGCGGTTCCGGATTTAACGGAGGCTTTTTTGATTACGATTAATTTGAGGCCCAGATCAATACCATCGATTCGGTGGCTTGGTATTAGCAAAGGGCAAGAACACACGGTTCATTTAAATCCCAACATTGCCCTCGATATTTTAATTTAACAACAGAGCTGCCACTGACAAGCTAGTTAGTTTAAGGTGTGGGACCTCTCATCCTGACATTTGTTAATCTGATGCCTTGTCCATAATTATATTTTGGTATATTTTAAAAATAATTTTATTTTTTTAAAAATAAAGTGATATATTTCTTTATATTTTTAATGGTTTTAGTATAGTAATATAAAAAAAATCAAAAATTATTATTCTATATTTAAATAAATAGTTTTTTTTTTAAATAAACTGTATTTTTTTAAAAAACTAATAGCTGGAAGGAAGCCCATAAATACTATTTTTCCAACTCTGTTCACTTAATTTCTCTCTCGCCCGCACAGACACCACCTCTCGTTCTCTTTCCCTTCGACAGAGGCGCAGCAGTCCCGGTATCCGTGTGCCCGGCTCAGGTAAACAAGAAGGTTACAAATCGAGCTGAACCGGTTGAACTTTTACAATTTCAAGTGTCATTCACGTTCTGGTTCCTTTCACTTCATCTATGGCATTCATCATAGATCGACTGTATAAATATAGAGTTGAAACTTGTTCGATTCAATGACGTCTTTATCAAAATCAATTTGTACGAGGTCTGAGAGCATCAAACTTGTCGACTGTTTTTGGGTTTTTCAGTACTTGCATTAATTTTTTTGGGTTCATATTATATGTTTTGATTTTCTGGTTTTCCCCGTTAGTGATCATGTTGTATCACTTGTTTTGATTTTAGCTTGGCTCTTTATCTTCGTGTAACAGTTTTGGGAACTAATGGGTTTCGATTACAGGGAAATAAAACCAGTCTTGCGAGGAGTCAGCAGTTTTCGGACTCGAAAAACTTCTACTGGACTTGATGACTGTTTCCAGACTCCCCTTTCCACAAACACTTGCATTTATACGTTGGTGCTTTTCCAAGTATGATTTCCGGGAAGAAGTGAGATATGGATTGCTGATTGTCTTCTTGTCAGTGAATTATAGCTCGCTATTATTTTCACTCCGTTTATGAAGATCCAGATGAACTGTGCATGTGCGTATAATTCTGTGAGGCTCTTGTTAAGAAGGAATGTTGTTATGGTGCCTTGATATCTACAAATCAAATGGGGAAGTTTTCATTCTATGAAAACAAGATTACATTAACTAACAATCTAACCAGCTTAAACTATACATATTATTTTTTAACTTCATCTCTTGAAACTTTTTAAATTTAAAACTTGTAGAGATTTATATTAATTTATGTTTTATTTTTATCAAATAAAATAAGATGGTGAGATTTGAATTCGTAACCACTGAGTTAATAAGATTTTGATATCATATTAAAAAATTATCTAAAACTTAAATTATTAAATAAAATTCAAAATATAATTTATATTATTTTATATTTAGGTTGTTTGAGATATACCCAGTGCATTATTTGCTCTCAAGAGGGATTTCCCTTACAATTTTGTGCATTTTATTACAAAAACAAGTTGACTTGTGGGCTAGCGATCCCAAGAGGGACCTGCGAAAATTTGATTTTTTTTTTAAATTATTCAAAATATTCTTTTACTTCTCTAAGCTTATGACAACCTTGGAAAAAACAATAATTCTTGAATAATTATCAACAGCCTCATCACACTTATACTTCTGAAGCACCTGTAAAGAACTATGAAAAAACGAAAATTAAAAAGCTCTCCGAAATAAAAGAAAGGAATATATATATATATATATATATATATATATATATATATATAAATAAAAGAAAGGAATATATATAAATAAAAGAAAGGAATATATATATATATATATATATATAAATAAAAGAAAAGAATATATATATATATATATATATATATATATTTTTAAATAAAAGGTGGATGTTAATTACGCGTCATTCCTATCCCAATCAGGGATTCAGGAGTGCCACCACTCGAGAGTAAATAAATAAAAATTACAAGGGCAAACCCGGAAGTAAGAAAAACCAAACAACAGAGGACGATGCAGTTTCGAGTTACGCGTTTACGTGGTAGTTGTTGTTAACTTGTTATGCGTTTGACAGGAAAAACAAGAAGACACAAAACAACGGACAGAGAAAGAGACGGGAAATTCGAGAGGGAAAGAGAAGGAAAATAATAACAAGGGAAATTTTTAATACCATTTTGTTTGCAGGTTCGTTTGTTGCCGAAGGGGGTTTAAGGTCCACACCATTGTGCTGTGCCATTCACGTGACCTCCTTCCCCCCTTCTTCTTCATTTCAACTAAAATAATTCCAGCTGTTTCGGAGATAGAGAGAGTTGCTGCATTTTTAGAGAGACAAGTATAAGAGTATTCAAAACTCGTTCAGGGAAGCGCGGACGGTATTTGGGATCTTGTGGTAACGGCATTTTGTTGCACTTCTTCAAGCAATCGTTAATGGTTTCGTCGGCATTGTTTCCCGAGGGAGAAATCTAGGGTTTCAATTGCGTCGCGTCGGATCTAAATTTGATCATTTACTTCTGCCCAATAATGGTATTTATTGTCTCATTTTTCGACAATATTGTTAATTTTGTTCTTAATAGTTCTTTCGTTAAGAGCTTAATTATTGAATTGAATTTAAAATGTGAATCTTTTTAGTATTAATTGATAAAGGTTTTGAAATATGTGTTGCTTGTGATAGAAAATAAGAATTTGAACAATGTGAAAGTGCTTGACATTAATTTTCCCCTTTCCTTGTGCAGATATTTCCTGACATTGCATATATCTTGTTTTATGTCCTGTTTTAGATGCTTTCATAAATGTTTTGATGTAACTGAGCACTATAGAACTTCTCGTCCTGCTCTCTCTCTAGTTATTAATACAAAGTTTTTGATTGTATAAAGATCTGTGCAATGTCTAGAGGCTAGATAATGTGACTGCCTGAGTGGAGTGTTATTAATTCTGCTCAGAGGCCAACTACCGTTATGTACCTTGTTAGAAACTCAGAAAAAACTGACTATGAATGACTTCCCAAAAGTAATTTTGGAACATGCTGTAAGATGTGTCAAGTGCTGTAGTCGAAATTCATAACTGATTTAAATTATTGATGGTGTAATTTGATTATGGTCCCTTTATCTGAATAATATTTTGTTTATAGATTCTGTTCAGTAGAAGTGACCCTTGTTTTCAGCATATCTATGTTTGGGTGGATGCAATTTTTTTTTATGTTTATATTGACGCACCATGCTTATGGATGAGACACTAGTACTTTACTCTCTCCCTTTCTGATTGATGTACTGTTGAACTGGTGGGCCAAACAGGCTGCTCAAGTCAATTCAACGGTTGGATCTTTTGTTTGGGTGGAGGACCCTGAGGAAGCTTGGATGGATGGGGAAGTTATGGAAGTTAATGGTGAAGATGTTACAGTAAACTGTGAATCAAGGAAGATGGTGAGCTGTCTCTAGGACCTCATATCAAGTTCTCTTAACAGAATTGAGAATGTTTTTTGTTTATTAAATAAGCTTGATCTTCAAAACCACTGCCAACCCAGTATATGATATCTGATCTGATAGATCCAAATGCTTTCCTTTCTACATTCTATGTCTGATTTAAAATATATATGGTTTTATTGGCTAGTCCATTCAATTGCTTCTTTTGTGAAGATTTGATCGTTTGTTTTGGCTTCTAGCGAAACAAGTCTCATCTTTATATTTACTGGAAGTTGCGGTACTGAAATTTGTGTACACTTTGTGAAATGAAAGTGTTAGCAATCAAAACAAGTCAGTGCCTTGCATGATAAATTACGTGAACTGTTTTTTTTATTTTTTTTAATGAATTGAAAACTGATAAATTTACTGGCAAGTTGCTGCCCCATGGTGCATAACATTCTTAAAATGCTGCCCAAGAAGTGAATGAAAATGGGCTATAACATCTTTGGGACCAATTCATTGATGGAGTTGAATTTTATCTTGTATTCTTTTGTTTTTTTATGAATTTAGAAATGTTGGAATTGGATTTATATTTTAATAAAAAAATATTATCTTATCTTTCAATTTGTAGTTTCTACATTTGACATGTAAAGGGTAAAATTATTATTCTCATTGAAATAAAGATAAAAAGATGAAATGATCTTTGCTGGTGGAGCTTTTGGTAAATCCAAACTCTATTGATCAGGCTTATAATTGGTATGGATTTAAGAGTTGAGTTCAATACACAATCCAAGAGGTTTAAGGTGTCAAATGTTCTTGCTTTTGGACAGAAAAGTCATATTAAATTTATTAAACCACAATAATATACTTAGCGGCTTATATCATGAAAGTATTAAATTGATTTATGTGGTGGGATTCATACATAATTTAATGAAATCCTTAATACTTGAAATCAGAAGATTTAATGAGTCCTACACATACAACAATGTTTGAATTCAATATACGTTCTGAATCTTATAATCGAAAGTTATAGCGAGGAGTGTTTAGTTTTCCCCTCTTTTGTTTCATGTTGGCATAGATTTCATGTTAATCCTGCAGTTATAAAATGTGTGTCAATGCCTAGTCCATTTATTGTTATTTAAAATTCAAATTCTTATATTAAAAAAAGTAAAAGGTAGGAGTATTTCTGTATCCCCTCTTCTCTCATATTGACTTAAAACATGTTAATTGCATACTAATAAAATGTGTTCTGATGCCTGGTCCATTGTTCAATTACTGTACATTGGAGTTGGTACTAAGTTTGTGGACTGTTTTCTTTTGATGTTTTTGTAGGTTGTTGCTAAAGCATCTAATGTTTTTCCAAAGGATCCTGAATTTCCTCCATGTGGTGTGGATGATATGACCAAGCTGGCATATTTGCATGAACCAGGGGTTTTGCAGAATCTTAGATGTAGATATGATATAAATGAAATATATGTAAGTCCTTATAAATGATCTGCACCAGCCCATTACTTTGTTTTTGATGTTTGGCAGAAATCTTTAAAAGAGGGATGCTGTTTAGTCAGGCAGCTACTTCCTTTTATTTTAATAATTTAGATTTCTGTCTCCTCTTTGGTCATTACTTTTGAGTGTGAATTCTTTTTTAATCTTCCTCACTAGCTGTGTATGGTTGATGAAAGTTGTTCCTTTGAGGTACTTTTGGCAGTATTGGTATATGAATAACTAAACTCCCAGTGCTGATTCCAGACTTACACAGGAAATATACTGATTGCTGTGAACCCTTTCCGAAGACTTCCTCATTTATACGATAATCATATGATGGAACAGTATAAAGGGGCAGCCATTGGTGAATTGAGCCCACATCCTTTTGCCGTGGCAGATTCAGCATACAGGTGGCTTGTCATATGCTCCATTTGGTCTCAATTATCAACTACTTTCAAATTACCTTGTGGTTTAACTAATAGTAAGATGTTAAACTTTTCAGACAGATGATTAATGAAGGAATAAGCCAGTCAATTTTGGTTAGTGGGGAAAGTGGAGCTGGTAAAACTGAGAGTACAAAAATGCTCATGCGTTATTTGGCCTATATGGGAGGGAGGGCTGCAGCTGAGGGACGATCTGTGGAGCAGCAAGTTCTAGAGGTAATTTCTTACATTTTTTTTATCTAAGTAGTTGGCATGCGAAGCTGATGTATTTCACCTTATGTTGTGAGATGCCACTGTTTATTTCTGCAAGTGAGCCTGCATTGTTATCCCCTTGGTTGACTGTCAACTTCTCTCTCTTCATTCTGTGTTTGGCAGTCCAATCCTGTTCTGGAAGCATTTGGTAATGCAAAGACACTGAGAAATAATAATTCAAGGTGGGAAACCTAAATTAAAATGTTCTTTTTTTTTTTTTGTAACTTTAAGGTTGTGTAAGAGAGAATCTTTTGGTTGATTAAGTCGATCATTTAACTGAATTTGAATACGATGCAATTGCAGCCGTTTTGGTAAGTTTGTGGAGATTCAATTTGATCAAAGTGGGAGGATTTCAGGAGCTGCTATCAGAACTTATTTACTGGAACGCTCCCGTGTTTGCCAAGTGTCTGATCCTGAGAGAAACTATCATTGTTTTTACATGCTCTGTGCTGCGCCAGCAGAGGTATTTTCTGTTCATTTGTTTTTTCTGAAACTTTTTTGTGGAAAAACCGGGGCAGTGCAAAGATCATTTGATGTGTCATTCTTCAACTCCATTTTACTAGTACAAATTCTTCTAAATTTCAACCAGAAGAAAAAAGGATGATCTGATGCCTATACCATCTGAGTGTATGTTGAAAGTGAGTGCCATGTGTCCATTTGTAACCCTTGATTTCAGAGGAAATTGCAGCATGATAATTAATCTTCCAATTAGTTTGATTTTGCTATTCAAGTCAATTTTAATTTTTTTTTTGTCCTGCGATAGTAGTTCATTTTCTAAACACTGAGATACAAGCTTGGATATTGTATTTGATTCGCCATGTTGATACATCATCCTCTGTGTATTTTTTCTGCCAAAATTGTACCTGGATATTCTTTTAGCTTAAAATTATATTATCTACTAGTAAGCTTGGAGTCTTATGATCACTTGTTTCCAAATGCAACTATCAGGATATAGAGAAGTACAAATTGGGAAATCCTAGAACATTTCATTATCTTAATCAATCAAATTTCTATGATCTGGATGGAGTGAATGAGTCTGAGGAGTATCTGGCGACCAGAAGAGCTATGGATATTGTTGGGATAAATGCTGATGAACAGGTTTGAGTATCGGGTTGAGTATTTGCTGTATGGGTTATCCATATGAAAATATTTACTAAAGTTTCCTTTCACAGGATGCAATATTCCGAGTTGTGGCTGCAATACTACATCTAGGCAATGTGGAGTTTGCTAAGGGAAATGAAACAGATTCTTCTGAACCGAAGGATATCAAGTCTCAGTTTCATCTCAAGACCGCAGCTGAACTTTTGATGTAATTGATAATTAATTTCAGCTATCCTTAAAAATCTGCTGTGATTGTGATCTCTTGATTTGTCAAGCACTTCCTATGATTCACTGTTTTTGTTTAGGTGCAATGAGAAGTCTCTTGAAAACTCATTATGCAAACGTGTGATAGTAACTCGTGACGAGAGCATAACAAAATGGCTTGATCCAGATGCTGCAACTGTCAATAGAGATGCTTTGGCCAAAATTGTTTATTCGAGATTGTTTGATTGGTATGCTGTAATTCATTTTATGCTTGCACACATGCGTCATTCATTACCATTTTATTTCAGTGAATGGTTAAGCGTTGTCTAATGTCTCTAACACTTGTCTCCCAGGATCGTGAACACGATAAACAACTCTATTGGTCAAGATCCTAATTCCAAATCCTTAATTGGAGTTCTGGATATATATGGATTCGAGAGTTTTAAGACAAACAGGTGCTTAACTGGTATGCTTTTGTTTTCATCATTTTTGGGGGTTATTTTCTTGCAGAAAATCTGCATGAAATTCCCATGTTTCTTTTACTGGGGAAAGTCAATATTTATTCTTATGATGCCATTTGGAAGTTGATGGTGATGATCTGTTTTTCTTATAATTTAAGAGAAATTATGTGGGTTGGGATGATTTTGCTCATGCAAACTTTTGTAACCGAGGATCCTCAGCAATGGCTCTGTTCACAATGGCAAGCATGTTTCATTTTGTTTGTTTGATGGCATATATATAGATAATGTAATTTTAAAAAGGGGGCATCTCATCTCGGCATGCAAATGTACCTTACCGCCACTGTCTTTCATGCAATTTCAAGTCTAATATCATTAAGTTTGCTACAGTTATACTTGTATTTATATTTTTTAGTGTTGCTTGCTTGTTTCAGTTTTGAGCAATTTTGTATAAACTTGACCAATGAAAAACTGCAGCAACACTTCAACCAGGTTTGAGCATGAGATACTTGCTCCAGTTCTTCAGCATTCATCAGAACCCTTGAGACACATGGTAGTTTATCTTATCCTAATATTTTGTTTGACAGCATGTCTTCAAGGCGGAGCAGGAAGAATATACAAAGGAAGAAATTGATTGGAGTTATATAGAATTCATTGATAACCAGGATGTTCTTGATCTGATTGAAAAGGTGTGGTATTTTTCTTTAATTTGTTTTTGGCATGAAGCATTGTACATCAGATATTTGCATCAGCTTTTGATCCAGTCTCAAAAACTAAGTAACTAGGCTTCCCTCAGGCTTATCTTTGTGCAAAATCTATTTTAAAGTTAAAATAAGTGGTGTTCTGTGATACAACAACCATGAAGATTAACCTTGTTTTGTTGTCTTTTCCATCTCCACTTTTGTCCTTTATTTTATTTTATTTTATTTTCCTTTTATATTTTTTAATAAACAAATGTTCAATTTTGTATGGGTTTCTGTTAATATTTTTTTTTTTGAGGTGCCAAAACATTTGGAAGACGAAAACTGTATTGATATCCAACTCCAAATTCAGATAAGGGTTGCCTTTTACTACAATGCCAATTAATCGGATTTATTGCTACCATTAACATAATTGCATATATTTGATGAAAGCTTCCAATATTGGAAACTACAATATCTACCTTTCTAAGATGTTAAATTAAAGTTAATACTGACTTTGGGTTGTGGGAATGGGGTTTGGCGAGTAATTCAATTCAATAATTTTTTTCTCCTTTCATTTACAGGCATGTGCTGTATACCCACTTTTGAAACAGTTTTGTGATGTCGTGTCTTGTAATTACTGTGCCTATTAAGTAAAGCTCAAGGACAATAAAAACTGCTAAGTAATTTGTTTGTCATTGCATCATAAGCAGTGTCCCTTGTTTCTTCAATTAGTCAAGAATGTCAGCACAGTGGCTTCTTGATATCCAAAAGTGTGTTTTCTGTTGTAACATTATATTCTTGTGTAGTTATTTATTCTGTGGTGAAGGAAATGTGCTCTTTTCTTCTAAGAACAATCAAAACTATTTTTACTGTAGAAATGGAACCAGTGATGAGATTGATGGTATTTCCTTGCAAGTTAAATAGTTTTCAGATTTTATTTTATTGTGATTCCTATTGGATGTTGACTCTGTGTGACTTGCATTCATTGGATGTTGGTTCTCTCTGTTCCTGTTTTTTTTGTCCATTGTAGTTGCTGTTGCATTTTATCAGGTACATATTTAGGCATCATAAAAGAGGATCTGACATGATGGATGCTCTTTTGTGTCATCTTTCTAATATGTACTCTTATGATTTCAGAAACCTGGCGGGATCATTTCGCTTCTTGATGAAGCTTGGTATGTATGTTGTAGAAAACATAGGACAACTCTTCCTCCCATTTCGTTGATGCAGACATTAAAAAGAGTATTTTGGTCTGTCCAGAAATTTTCTGTTGATATGGTAGTGACACATGGGCTTATTTTGTTGTTTGCAGTATGTTTCCTAGATCAACACATGAAACATTTGCAGAAAAGCTTTATCAGACTTTTAAAGACCACAAACGTTTTAACAAACCTAAATTATCACGCAGTGACTTCACCATTTGTCATTATGCTGGTGATGTAAGTATTCTCTGCTTTTTGGTTCATATGAGATTGTGCCACAGTGCTTCATGCAGCAACTAAAAAGTGAAGTACAGCTTAATGCTCATCACAGAAGAATTTATTGTAGGTGACATATCAAACTGAACATTTTCTGGATAAGAACAAGGATTATGTTGTTGCCGAACATCAAGCTCTTCTCAGTGAGTCCAAGTGCTCCTTTGTTTCAGGCCTGTTCCCGCCATTGCCCGAGGAAACTGCCAAATCATCAAAGTTCTCATCGATAGGTTCCAGGTGTAAGGTCAGTTTATGTTCAAGTGTGCATAAGTTTAATGTGTGTTAATTAACATTTTCAACATTTTTCTGTTTTAACCCTATCTCTCTACAGCAACAACTACAAGCATTGCTTGAAACACTGAGTGCTACTGAGCCACATTACATGCGTTGTGTAAAACCGAATAATGCTCTTAAGCCATCCATCTTTGAGAATAATAATGTTTTACAGCAGCTATGTTGTGGGGTAAGATTCAAGATTGTGGTCATTTCATGTGTCATGGCATTTCTTCATTAATAAAAAACCATGCCTGACATGTATATTTTTTTTTTCTGATTTTAGGGAGTGATGGAAGCAATTAGGATTAGCTGTGCTGGATATCCCACTAGGAAGACATTTGATGAATTTGTTCGTCGTTTTGCTATTTTGGCACCGGATGTGCTGCATGGCGGGTAGCTTTTTAAATCACTCCTTTAAATTTGTTCTAATTTCTAGTTTTTGTAATTATTCTTTCTTGGATTTGAATTGAATTAAATGTCCCTTTTAATTTTCTATTATTTATGCCTTGATAGCTGCGATAAGGTTAGTGCTTGCAAGATGCTTCTAGAGAAGGTGAACGTCAAAGGTTATCAGGTATATTTTCGGTAATACCTTTTTAAGAATAATGAATGATCTTGAAGTACATTTTTTTTCTTCTTGTAATTCATTTATAATCTATATTCAACTATCTAAATGTCTGTCTTGTACATGCTCACATGGATATGTACATGCGAGGAACTACTATCAGTCAAGTATGCATGTTGAAATCTTGTTTTAAATCATGAACTCTCTTTGGAATCCACCAGTCTTTCCCCTAAAAATTGCTTGGTTAAACCGTAAAAGCATCCCCTAAAACTATGGGCCATTTTTGATTGAGATCCCCTGAATTATAAATATCATCATCATCATTATCATTCCCGTCTTCAACTCTTGAGATTTATAAGGTGTTTTGATTGACATCCATCTCATTAAGTTATATCCAATGTAGCTGGTAAATATCACATACAATTCACATGCTTTCCTTAAAACTACAAAAAAGTAATAACACCATCAAAGGCTAATTTCATGATGATAATGGGATCATGTAGCTTACGATGTTTTTTTTAATGTTTCTTGAACAATTGATGAGTTTTTGATATTCTATAAGAAAACATGTGTAACTCAGATATTTTAACAGAAACATGGATGGAATGTTGTGGAAGTGGTGTCAATCAAAACACCTTGTCATTCAGGGGCTGAAATTAGAAAAATTTCTAGGGCATTTCAATAAAAAAGACCCATAGTTTAAGGGGTGTTTGTACAGATTAGCCTATGTTGTTGTTATGGCATATTTTCTGCCTTTGGAATCTACCAGGTATTTGTTTTGTACTAAATTCCCGAGACAGTTAAAGAATATCTTATTGAATAATTTTTATTGCAGATTGGCAAAACAAAAGTTTTTCTTAGGGCTGGTCAAATGGCGGAGCTAGATGCTCATCGAAGTGAGGTGTTAGGAAGATCAGCAAGCATCATCCAGATGAAAGTTCGTTCGTATTTTTGTCGCAAAAGCTTTATTTTGTTGCGGCAGTCTGCCATTCATATCCAAACTTTGTGTAGAGGTACCTGTAGCTTCTTATTCATGCACCCCTTAGTTAATTTAACTGTGTTGTAGTCCATGAAATTACTGAATTTTGAATGTATTGGTCAATGATTGAAATTGTATCAGCTCATCATTGATTTAATGTGATTGCAGCTGAAGTAGCACGCAATAGGTTTGAATGCCTGAGAAGAGAAACTGCTTGTTTGAAAATCCAGAAATATTCTCGCAGGTACCTTGCAAGTAAAGCATACAACAATTTGTGCTTCTCAGCTGTCTCCATTCAGTCATGTATGCGTGGAATGGCTGCTCGAAATGAGCTTCGTTTCAGGAAACAGATGAGAGCAGTGATTGTCATCCAGGTTAATTCCAAAACCTCATAAGAAATTGGTTATAGTTTTCATGTGATTTTTTCTTTTGTTTGCTCTTCATTTCATCTTCTTTCTTCCATTTTGGGGAAGTGATGATGTGAAGCGAACAAAGAGTGAAGTTTACATGCTCTGCAAAAACTGTGTAGCCATTCCATATAGGCATTAGATGATTGTGAGTTTGTCTGTATGTATGTGACAATAGCATTGTATTTTGTTCACTTTAATAATAATTCATCAAAAGGTTGCTCAACACAAGGACAATGGACAGCCAGTGTATGACTGCAAATGTGAGGTGTATTGTGCTTAGGGACATGGGAGTAAACCTTGTCTTTCTCTGCAGTGATCTTAAGGAATGAGATAGGGCTACCCAAAGTTGAGTGGGCCAGCCTTTTACAAATCACCTGACATTATTTGTCATGTCTGACACTTTCATGGAAATGCAGTCATTTGCTGCACATCTGTTGATTGAATTTTCTATTATGCTTTCTTAATCTATTAAGCTCTTGCTTTCTCAGAGTCAATGCCGAAAACATTTGGCCCAACTTCATTATTTGAGGTTAAAACAAGCAGCGATTGCCACTCAATGTGCCTGGAGAGGGCGGGTTGCACGTAAAGAACTACGGAAACTTAAAATGGTGATCTTTCTTTCTTTATTTTCTATTATATCCTGCCTTGCAAATATTTTTGTCCAATTTTTTTCTTACTTCAATCGTTCCATAAGTATTCTGATAATGAATTATAGTATTATTTTTATTTTTTTATTCCCAAAGTAAACTTAGGTTGGGCCTAAAAGCTGGCTGGGATTGCCACTACTGAAAAAATGGTTTATTTTATTCATGAAGGGAACCTTGTGTTTTTGCTAAAGTAGTCGATCAATGCTCTCTCAAGTTTCCTAACATCCCTTGGGTTTGTGTAATTTTTGTGTACTTGGGTGCCTCTAGTATAGTTTTCTTTATTCTAATTTTGCATTTGGAGAAAAATGATCAATTTTTAAAACCATTTATCTTGCCTCGTTTGCCTGCAGAGCTGTTTGGGTAACATAAATTTGAATAGGGTAGTCTTTGCTCAGCCCAAATCCCACCCTTTAAATTCCTGATCTGTTCAAAATTGTATGCCCAATTGCTTGTGGATTCCTAAAGCAGTTATATTTGCTAATATTTTGTTGACTCTTCTAATATGTCTGCAGGCTGCTAAGGAGACTGGTGCTCTCCAAGCTGCAAAAAGTAAACTGGAAAAGGAAGTTGAAGAACTCACCTGGCGTCTGCAGCTGGAGAAACGAATCAGGGTAGGGATGTTTGTTTTCTTGGAATTTTTCTGTTCTCCTAAATAAATGAACGACATCATATGAACTTCTCTCTTGTTTATATGGTATTTAATTACAATGTATGAAAAGATACAATTCTTCCGTGTTGAGTTCCAGGGACATAAGATATTTAGCCCCATTCACTTCTAGTTGGGGAATATAATGTTGAAGTTAAAAATTACAATCTAGAATGCACTGAATATGTTAGCTTTGTCTATTGACTAGAAGCACAAAGTTGATTGGATTTGTGTTTTCTGGTGTTTTTTTCCTTCTATTTTGCTAGCTATTTGGTATTGATTGTTTGTAAGTGATGGTTCTATTGAATGCAGGCAGACCTAGAGGAGTCCAAAACACAGGAAAATGCAAAATTACGAACAGCATTGCAAGAAATGCAGCTTGAATTCCAAGAATCTAAAGCTCTGTTAATCGAGGAACGAGAGGCTATTAAGAAAGCAGCTGAACAAACCCCAACCATAGAGAAAGTCCCAGTTATTGATAATGAACTGGTGAATAAACTCACTGCTGAAAATGAAATGCTCAAGGTAAAGCTTTTTATGCATTGCTATTTGCTTCTAAATGAACTTTTGAGCTGTTTCAGGGCTTGCCAAATGACTGTATATGCATTGCTTCTATATGACTGCATTTAGCATGCAAATTTGAAAAAGAAATAAGCAAAAAAATCCCATTTGAGGCATGTGTTTCAATTTTCACTTAAATGGTGTTTTGTGGATGACACACTGTAGGCTATGGTAAGCTCATTGGAAAAGAGAATTGATGAAACAGAGAAGAAATATGAAGAGACAAGTAAGCTTAGTGAAGAGCGTCTGAAGCAGGCTTTGAATGCAGAGTCAAAGATAATTGAGCTGAAAACAGCCATGCAGAGGTTTCTACAGTGATTTCTTTTCTTCTTCTTATTTTTCAAAAGAGAAGTACTTAAATTGCTTTTTTAAGTCAACATGAAGTGGGATAATGGGATTCTTCCTTGATAACTTCGTGTTAATTATATGAATTTAAATTACTGACAATATCCTTTTTCAGGCTTGAAGAGAAACTTTCTGACATGGAAGTTGAGGACCAAGTTCTGCGGCACCAAGCATTGTTCAGTTCAACTTCAAGAAAAATGTCAGAACATTTGGAAATCACCTCTCAGGTAAAGTGCATGAATGTTTTTTTTTTGTTAAACATTTATATTTCTCATGTCATCTCTTGGAAACTAATTATTTTTTTCCTTATTTTAAATTGCTGCAGCATCTAGAAAATGGTCGTCATGTAAGTGAAGAATTTTAAGTTACATAATTTAATTTTATTTAAGATATATCCACCATTTCTGAATGTTCCTGTAGTATCTATTGTCCTAAGTGAGCATACTTCCTCAGGAACCACCAACTCCATCTAAAAGGTTTGGCACAGATGCTGACAAAAAAATGAGGAAATCTCAGATTGAACGGTTACATGTATGTGCTAAAGTTAGAAAAACAGTTTTTTCCCCTGATTTTTGGTTTGGGAGCTTAAATTGTTTGATATAATCCTTTTTTCTGTGATGCAGGAAAGTGTAGATGCTCTAATAAAATGTGTGGAGCAAAATCCAGGGTTTAGTCAAGGTAAACCAGTCGGAGCATTTACTATTTACAGATGCCTTGTCCACTGGAGATCGTTTGAAGCAGAAAAAACTAGTGTATTTGATCGTCTTATTCAGATGATTGGTTCTGCAATAGAGGTAACTTGATTTTCTCCTTCCATGCATGATTTTCTTCTTCCCATTGCACAACATGGGTAACTGAAGAAAAAACAGAATTGTTTAGAGTTCCGTGATTCAACATCTAACATTTTTGATTATATGCAATGCTTGCAGAACCAGGATGACAATTATCATTTGGCATACTGGTTATCTAATACCTCAATGCTGCTGTTCTTACTTCAACGAACTTTAAAAGGCGGTGGTGCCGATTCTAATCCACTTCCTCCAACATCATTTTTTGGAAGGATGGCCCAAGTAATGATATACCCCCTGAAATTTCTTTTGTAGTAATGCTCACAGAAAAATGATTTGACAAATCTTATATCATGTAACTATATTTTGGAGACACATAACTATACTTTAATTCACAAGATTCTATTCTTCTTTTGTTCTCAAATTTTATTTTGTGTTCTGCTTATGCAAATAAGTCATTGAGACCTGATATTTCTTCAGGGCTTCCGTTCATCACCTTCTTCTGCCAATCTTAGAGTTGGTAAAGATATACAGATGGTTGAGGGTAAGTATCCAGCTTTGCTTTTTAAACAGCAGCTGACAGCATATGTGGAGACGATATATGGCATCGTTCGGGATAATTTTAAAAAGGATCTATCACCTCTTCTTTCTTCATGTATCCAGGTGAACTGTCCTTGATTCTTCATTTGTGAATCCTGCCATGATATATTTAATGTCTTTCGATTTTCTTATCAATAAATGGGCAAACCCATTTCATATTTTCAATGATTCAAAATGTTCACATAATTTATAATGTATTCTTTGTTGAAAACTAACGAGAATGAAATGGTTCAATGCATGATCTTGAAATCTAATTTTTGTGTTAATCATAGATTTTGATCAAGTGTTATCTTCAATTGAATCTCTCCCTCCCTCCCTCCCTCCCTCCCTCTCTCTCTCTCTCTATATATTATTTATTTTGCTTAGTTTCCTTCCCTTTTTCTTTCATAATCAGATTAGTGAACTTGTCATTTTTGTTGCCTTCAGTGTATCTTATGCAAATAGTTGAAATTAAGATGTTTTAATATAGATATGAAGACCAGTTTTTTCCTTGGATTGAATACATCTTCTTCTCACTACGAAGAAAAATTATAATGGTTGTGCTTGTAATTGGTAGAGTTTCAAGTTGTTCTCGATGAACTTCATATGCAAGTCTGGGAATTTCCCAACAACCACTATTTCTAAGACTAAAAATAAAATTCAGGCACCAAGGGCATCAAAGGGAACTGCTTTAAAATCATCTCTGTCATTTGGCCATAGTCTGCCAGCTGATTCCTGGCGCAGCATTGTCAACAGTCTTGATGGGCAGCTATGTACATTGAAAGAAAATTTTGTACGTGATCATTACTTTCAACAGTATTGAAGTAATACTATTGTTCTTTTTATGCTCTGAACTATGCTTAATGTTGTTTCAGGTGCCTCCAATTTTCGTGCAGAAGATATTTACTCAAATTTTCTCATACATCAATGTGCGGCTGTTTAATAGGTAAAATAGCTTTTCTATACTTTCCAAGTGTCGAAAAATGATGAATGCTTGGATAATACCGTTGCATCATAGTTCATTAACTTGACAATGCAATTGTTGGTATAATTGCAGCCTTCTGCTTCGTCGAGAGTGCTGCACATTCAGCAATGGGGAATATGTGAAGGCTGGGTTAGCTGAATTAGAATTATGGTGTGGCCAAGCAAAAGAAGAGGTACCCTTGTAAATTTGTCTCCGAGTAAATGCTGTATTCACCTTAATCCTATCTTTTATCATTATTCATGTATCATCAGAAGCTGCTGTTTTTCCATGCCAATTCAAAATCTTATGGAGGGGACCCAAACAAAATTAGCAAGGCTGCATTGAAAATTAATGGTTCTGATTAAATTATTAAAATAAAAAAGATGTGTTGAGAAGAAAAGCATAAACGAACTATACATTTCGTTTTTCTCTCTTGTTTATGTGGTTGGGCTATTATTTTACATATTAGTTGTAGCTTTTATGTAGTTGATAAAATGCTGATTATAATTTCATATCCTGTTTAACAACTTTCGTCCCCAAGGGACGTGACGTGATGACAAAGAGCTTGTGATCTGCGCAGTAGGTCTCGAGTTCGAGTCAAGGCGTGCACCCCTTGGATAGCAGGGGGTTTTACTCGCTCACCTGGGCCCTCAAAGTGCGTTTTCCGGGGGGTGGGATTTCCTTGCATAAAAAAAAAACACTATTGGCATGCTTCACCTACAACATCAATTTCGTCCCCAAGGGACGTGGCGTGATGACAAAGAGCTTGTGATCTACGCAGCAGGTCTCGAGTTCGAGTCAGGGCGTGCACCCCCTGCAAGAATCTTGGATAACAGGGGGGTTTTACTCGCTCACCTGGGCCCACAAAGTGTGTTTTCCGGGGGGTGGGATTTCCTTGCATAAAAAAAAACACTATTGGCATGCTTCACCTACAACATCTATTTCGTCCCCAAGGGACGAGGTGTGATGACAAAGAGCTTGTGATCTGCTCAGCAGGTCTCGAGTTCGAGTCAGGGGGTGCACCCCTTGCAAGAGTCTTGGATAGTAGGGAGTTTTACTCGCTCACCTGGGTCCACAAGTGCGTTTTCCGAGGGGTGGGATTTCCTTGCATCCAAAAAAAAACACTATTTGCATGCTTCACCTACAGCATGTATGTTTCAGTGGAAAGGAGAAAAGTGCTACTTTTTTTAAAGAAGATATGATGTTTTGAGGGTTCTTTAAACCTCTGTCTTTGTGCTTATGGTTAATAACCTTCCAAGGAGGCTTTGCAGTTCTTTTCCATATTAATTATTGTTTGTATATTGATTTTTGAATTGCAGTATGTAGGAGTATCCTGGGATGAACTTAAACACACTAGGCAAGCGGTTGGATTCTTGGTATGGTTTTCTCTATGGATTTACTTTCCTGTTTGAGCCTTGTTATGGATTTACCAAGATGACACAATTAGTTTGACACTTGAGTTATGAAAAGAACTTTGCTACAACTCATTGATTATATGTTATCTTTTTTAGGTTGCCTGGGAATATCTTTAGGTATGTAGTAGGTTTTCTCTTTCTCTTAGGCAAAAGTAGAGTTTTTGCCGTAAAGAAACATGTCCATAAAATGAGAATGTCACTAGAGAACACAAGGACATAATAAGAAGGGATCCAAATACTCTGATGTTTGGAGAGGAACATGAATGGGCATGTCACTAATTTCACACTATCTAGATCTGGTGAGCAAAAAAATATAATTACTATTTAAAGTGCTGCCATGCTTAGCATGTGCTAAAGTCATGCCCATTCATTTTGAATGTGATAGGCTATATTGAACAAACATGGACCAAATATTGGAGAAAGTAACACAATAAGATCTGAAACCAATTAAAACTCCAACAAAAATGTAGAAGTTATGATGATTGAGAGAAGTTCAAGGATTAAATGACAACATGGGTGATTCACTTTTGTTTAAGGGAGGGAGGGAGAGCAGTGAACAGAGAGGGGCCATGATGTAAAGCCAGAAAAGTGGGTGGGTGGGTGGGTGGGGGTGCGGGGTGGGGAGCAAAAACATAATCAGTGGCGAGAAAGAGAGTAGAAGCATGCACTATGCACTGTGAGAAGCTAAGGCAGAAAGTTTCTGGACACTTAACACTTAACATTTAGGTACTGTTAATCCAAGCCTAAGTCAGCCCAATTGATTTTTTTTCTCAGGTTAGATATTTAGGCCTGGGTTGCCTTCAAGTTACAATCTGCTCAACTATTAAATTGATTGCTTTTTCAAACTTGTATTTTGTGCTAACCTAAAAAGGTTAAAGAACCAAACATTTGTTTCATTATTTATTTATTTTTTTAGAAAAGAGAAAAAAAAAAACTTGTGCTATAGAAGTTTCTTCCTTCATCATGACATTGTGATGTTCTTGTTGTAAGCAAACTGAGTAAGTGTTCCTTAGCATTCCACAATTTAAAATAACATATCATCTAAGCCTACCCCTATGTATTCTGAATTCATCTAAACGGAACTGTTCCTGAATCTCGTCTCAGATGTTCCACATTTCTGGCAACCATGGCCTCTACATTGGTACTTAGGCATTCCAGAATTTGCTAAAGAATCTTTTATTTTTTATGACATTGACTTGTTCTTTAGCCTTAACAATGTCTTGTCACCTGGCATTATAATTTTACAATTTTTTTCTAGTTTAAGTTGAATTGTACTTTAGTATTATAAAACACCCCCTTGAAAAGTTTAATTTTGCATTTGAAATTTTGCATTTGAAATTTTGCATCTAGTACTTTTCTGTTTTTCTCAAATAGAAATTATTCTTTAAATTTGTATTTTTAACTATTCTAATTATGCATGCTATTCCCCTCCAGGTTATACACCAGAAATCGAGAATCTCCTATGATGAAATTTCTAATGACCTTTGCCCGGTATGTCTCTCCTTTCTTCCCCTCTTCCCCCTCTCCCTTTCACAGCGCAAGCACACACAACACTTCTTGAATTGACAAAATACCAGAGCTGTTGGAGAGTCAGAGATGGCTAAATCAAGAGAGGAAACTTCTTACAGAACTGGATGGAAATAGGCATATTGTTTGGTATTATGTCAATAATGAACTTGAATATGCAAAATATCATTACTTTTGGAGAGTTAGTGATGGAACCGAGATTCTTTGAGGAAACATCTTAAAGAATTGGGCGGAAGTAGGTGCATTGTTTGGCAATTAGTCAATATTGAAGCAAGAATAACTCTAGCTGTACCAAACTTGTAAGAACTGACGTGACAGTGGCAGCCTGTGATAGGTGTTGTGCAGTTCATTATATAATGTGGTAGGTCAATTTTGGAATCAATTTAGTGAATGGGAAATGAAAAGCAGCTTGGGTTTCTTCTATGCCATTGCCAAGTTACTTATACATTTTCTGATTAATATATAAATATTGAGACTCCACCCCCCCCCTCTTCTATCCCTCATCAGCTCTTCCTGGTTTCAGGTCCTGAGTGTTCAACAGCTATACAGAGTATGCACTTTGTACTGGGATGATGATTACAATACTCAAAGTGTATCTTCCGATGTAAGTTGGATTGAATTGATCATTTAATCGTTAGATTCTGTATGTTAAGTTTGCCAAGTATTAATCTAAATCTGTTAATATTTGATCTGTTGCTGCACTGTGTAGGTGATTTCCAGCATGAAGACACTAGCAAACGATTCAAATGATGATTATAGGAACTCATTCTTGATGGATGACATTTCAAGGTAAGAAATGAAAGTCATTCCTTCTAAGTGGATAGATGACGTGTCAAACTCCCAAACTCATTATAGCACTTGAATATGCAGCATTCCTTTCTCAGTTGATGACTTATCTGGCTCCTTTCACGAGAAGGATTTCTCAGATGTAAAACCTGCAGCGGATCTTCTTGAGAATCCAGCCTTCCAATTTTTACAGGATTAAGGCTGTGATTTTTTAGCATTTTCTCCTCGCAATATTTTGTCAAAGATATCCTGTCATTGCCACACTGTAAATACTCTTCACTCTCTTGTAGTTCTGGCTTTCAGTAACATCTGCTGCCCCAAATGTAATGTTATTCTCTTACATTATTAGAGTTGTAAAAATTTCATTAGGCTGGTTCTCATAGTCAAAGGGGCATGGATGGGTTTTACTGGTTTCCATTTAGTTTCTTCTTTTCATTTTTATAGGATTACGTGGGACCAGCATTCTTTGTAGGGATTGTAGGGGGGAAGAAATTTCAGTGTAGGATGATGGGAGGTAGCTGATCCAAGATTATTCTAACCACCAAGATTTAAATGTACAAATACAGAAAACACGACTTGATATCTATAGTAAAATTGTCGGGTCCTTGTCGACATATTGACTGCTATGTTTTGTGTTGGTTCCTAGCAAGCATCTCTGCGTAGTTTTTATGCTTTACTCATTCTTGATTCTCCCTCCCTGTGCATTTTCCTCGTGCACTGCTGGTGGCAGTGGTGGATTAACCACCTGGAGGTGTCCTTTTATGCTGTTACTTCACTGGAAGAGCAGCGCTAGTTGCCTCAAGAACAATGACCTCGGTCTTCAGTACTTGCCCAAGATGTTGACGACAGAATCTGATCAATTAATAGCCCTGGATGTTTTACGAATAGGCGTTATTGTGTTAATAACATGAAGAAATGCTATAATCTGCCATGTCGTTTCTCTGGTTCATGTCTTGGACTCGTTTCAATCGAATGCCATGATTTCATCCAGAAGTAAAAGGGGTGCTAAAATAAATTTGTCTGATGTTTAGAATTGATATGGAGTTAGCCTTGGGCGGTCGAGAATTGGTACTGGAACCTACGACGACGCTTTTTCGTAATGGAGGTATCGTCGATGGCTTCTAACATGAGACCTTCCCATCTCAAACGAATAAAAATTGACCCAAATAAAATTTTCATAGCATTGACGAATTGGAAAATCTATTTCAACTTGTATATGCTTAGTTGCTTCGTAGAATTTTTTGTCCAGGTTTCATCTGAGGCCAACAGTTTCTGTGACAAGATAAAAATTAAACAGTGACGTATGGTCACCAAATGATTAAGGCACCACATGCCTGTTGGTGAAATGGAGCATTTTAATCTCAAAACAGACTTCAATTAAACTCTCAAAAAAATACAATCCACAAAACTGTAACGAGTGATTTTGAGTAATCAGGTATGAACCTGTTATAATCACACGATGATCTTTGCTAGATAGATTATGTGTATTGCATTTATGGATCAATGAGACAAACCAAGGCTCAAGAGCAAGTATAGTTGTCCTAGACCATAATCATCAATCAAAAGAGTCATTATTTTTTATTTTAAATTTTTACAAGAGTTTTCAAAGATTATTATCTTTGGAGTACTCTTTTATATGAAAATTTAGACAAAACCCTAATTTTGATAATTCTATGATTTTTTTATGAGCCGATTGTTGGAAATTACCTTTTATGCCCCTCATGACACTCATGTTCTTGATCATGCAAACCCATGACCATGGAGATAGGTCATGGGGTTTGATCATGGGGATCAATTGATTGATCATAGCTAATTATCTCCTTGATGGAAGGAGAAAATTGGAAAATAAATTAATGAGTGGGGTCCCTGATCTACCTATAAAATAATACCTTGTGTACTCCAATTACGGCTACTGATAGACATAAATCAGAAGGTTCCTCTCATAAAACCTTTATTATTTTAAAATTGTATTGTTGTTGCTGCTTTGGGAAAAGCTTTGCTGCTGCTGCAATTGAGAATTCTAATTTCGGTATTTGAGTAACAATGACTAGAGATATTTATAATCTAAATTTCCGCTGCTATATGTATTTAGCATTCGATTATATAAAATATGTATAACACCGATTAGTCTTGAATTTAATACACGTAGCAATTGTTAATTGCAGCATCAATTAAAGTTTTATCGCGGTTCCTAACCGAAATATTTAATGATATAACAATTTAGAAACACGAAATTTAATTAAATTCAGAATCAGGATACCCAACAATATATTATTTCACCAAAGCTTTTTTCTATGATGTTAATTGACCATTTTGTTTTAAATTTTTAATGCTAATTGCCCAATTTGTACAGAAATAATAGCATTAAAGGCTTTTGTTTGACCAATTCTTCAGTGCCGGTTTCTAACCGAATTCTTCCCACATTCATGTGCTCACATGGTGCTGCCATGTTTCAGTTTCTGATTTTCTCACTTGGTAGAACGTTTGACTAAAAACTACATGTCCGACACCCTTTCAGTTATTACAGTTATGGAGTTAGTTGCACGTTGATATACCTTAATATATATTCTTTATAAATAAGTCGGGCATCAAATTATTCAACAATATATATATATATATATAATGTTTCATGAATCATTGCACATTATAAACCCTCCTGGGTTTATATTTGAAAAATGGATATACATCCAGGAAATACGATATAAAGAGGAGTTGACGTATATTCAGGTAAAAAATACGATACCTTTTATACCCAAAAATCGTACTCAATACACACACACACACACACACACCACTTCATTGCTAAGACTTGAACTTCGGATCAATAGCTGGAATGAGTCCTTGTTTGGTTTTTCCATCCCTATTTATGTAGTCAGACAGTGCGTAATGATATTAAATGGATTGTAAGATTTTCCTTATCTTTCTCTGGCTCCATTAATCAAGATGATAATTTGTTTTGGACAAAAACACTAAGGAATAAACGATTCATAATCGGGTTAATTAACATTAACAAAAAAATTATACTATTCACGTCATCATGTTTTATTATGAATTTATTGTTCAATTTTTTATATAATTTTTGGATTTCATCTTCAGATATTTTTTTGAATGATTGTATCATTCGGGGTCCTAATTAAAGGGCATTTGATTCAAATTTGTTGACCAAAGTTCTTGCAAAAAATTAGTTTTGTCCTCCAACTTTACAAGTTACACCCATTAAATCCCTATATTTTGGCTTTTTTTTTTGTTATTTTCCGGTATCTAGTTCGAGAGAAGAGAAAGATAGGTAGATTTCAATGTTGCGATTAATTCTCTGCGTATTTCTTCATAAGATATGATTTTGTCCTTCATGCATATGACTAAGTCTCTTGTATTTTTTATTTTATTTTTACCTTGGATAGCTAACACAAGAGCCTAATACACTTGCCAACTTTTCTAAGTTTCAAATTATCACATCAAATTCTGAGCACATAGACATTTCATTGATTGTTTTGGGTGCCTTCTCCATGAAATACATATCTCTAAAACTCTCCCTCTCTCGCTACCCACATGAACCAAATCGGTAGCACATAACAAGAAATATTTAATGACAATAAAATAGAGTTGCTGGAGCCACACAAGAAAGATTTTTGGTGGAGCCAAGTGCAATCCTCATCATGGCATTGGGATTACTTGACCGAAATTAGACTTCATTCATTCATTCAAACTTCACCACCGACCTCATCATCAACCAAACCCTATCATTGGAGACTCTGCTATATTATTATTATTTAGGGGATGGTATTCTTTCTTCCAAGAAATGGAGCCTGCCCATATGCTCCGTCGATTTATTAATTCACAAAGAATCCTTCTGTTTAACTTAGTGGGATATCATTATACTTGTTAATGATTTCTCTAATTCTTAATTATAATCTTTGGTTCTTCCTTGAGAGCTGATATTCTATCAGATATGTTTATTCACTATATTCTTTCGGCCAATTAAATTTACTAAAATAGAGAAAGAGAAGCTATCATTTGAAACAATGATCCTCTTTTTGCACCAACAGAAACCTCAACAGACGAGAGGATCATATATATATATATATATATATATATATATGTTATATACATGGATCAGATTTATCAAGTCCAAGATTAATAATGTGGACCGACCGATGCATATCTAAGGCTCATTGATGATTAGGAGGATAGTTTTAAAGTTTATTATTCCACTTAATCTCTAACTTCTCATGCATCCATGTGAGCCTTTACTAATTTAATGCGAGTCGTATAATCATTTCTCCTCCTGTAGAATCAGAGATAGGTCCAAATGCTAAAGAACGTGCCTGTCGCATAGACTATTCGGATAGAAAGGAGCATGAATATTTCTAAATGTAATAGAATTAGCTAATTAATTGAAGCAATAATTAATCATATGGCCGGGCCCTCTTCAAATCACTGCTTTAGCTAAACGATATCCGTTTATTTTCTCCCCATCAAATCTTATTAAACGACCCGATCGGTTTTGAAAGCATATATTCGATCGGTCCTCGATTCTTTGTTGACCATCCAAATGAGCAAGCACTGCTAAACGATAATTGCCCATGCTCTCAGGGTCTGGTCATATGGGTGAGCTTTTTACAAAACAAAAATGTCAAGAAATTGTTAGAGATGAAGTACCTAACCTATGGTGTTTTGGTAGAGATGAAATACATGAAGGTGTAAATTAATTAGGGTTAGTGTAGGGTGGAACCGAAGCTTAATAAAATAGATTTATAGTTAATATATATGAGGACTTCCATGCTTTAAAGCTATACAAGAAATAACGAAAAAGTAATGTTTGGTTCACCTTCATGCTTAAAAAGGTGATTGAAATTAACAAATATACTATCAAATAAAGATTAAAAATCTATTTGGTATTGTGGTAGTTGGTGCTTTTAAAAACACTTTATGTTTAAAA
The DNA here is from genome assembly GCA_027405865.1 of Salix purpurea. NCBI lineage: Eukaryota > Viridiplantae > Streptophyta > Magnoliopsida > Malpighiales > Salicaceae > Salix > Salix purpurea. The sequence continues at coordinate 10,508,210 of CM050331.1, forward strand.
ATATATTATTTTTTAAAATTTATTTTTGACTTGAGCATGTCAAAACAATTTAAAAACATCAAGAAACAAATATCCTGGAATAGTGGAAAATTTTAAAAATTTATTCATTTCATTTAATTATCAATTAGCCCTAAGTAAAATTAATTATTTTCTGCAATACAGGTCATCGACCATTTAATATTGGACTGTTTTTCAATAAAACATATAAATTGCAGACCTTTCTGCTACTTTGCTTTATTGTTTCGACGATCCCTTTATCATTGCGATGATTCATGTGTGATTGGTATCCTCAACGAGCTCAGGCACCAAATCATGAATTCATGGAGCTAGCCAACCTAGCTAGAGCACGCTTCTTGATGCTTTCAAGAAAATTAAAGCAATCATGACCGTCAAAAGAAAAGATTTGCGACCCCATGATGAAATCGCATATTAATTAGCAACAACGAGCGGTATACCCACGTGATACGGCGGCTTTTTTTTATCTATGTAGAAAATTGATTGTTTTTATATGTATTGTATTTTATTATTTTAATATTTAGTTAATATAATTATAATTGATAAAATCTATGTAATCAAAATAGAAAGTGACCCGTATATTTTTTAATTGTAGATAACCTAAGTAAATTTGTATTTTTTTTATGTTATCCTATTTATTCATTATATGATTATATTAAATGTGTTTAAGAATATTGATATTAATTTTTTTTATTCAAAAAATCCTAGGTCATGTTTTCTTCTCCCTATATATATTCCTATGAGATAATATCCAATAAATATTAGAACATATAATTAATGAAAGACTAAAAATAAATATCATTGCCATTGATTATAAAAATAACATATAGTTATTTTTTATCAAAACAATAAAAATTATTAAATTATACGGAGAAAAAAAAACATTAACAAAAGAGTTAGCAAGAAAAATAATTAAATAATTATTATTATTATTATTATTATTATTATTATTACTATTATGATTGTGTTAAGTACAAAATTAAAATTCAAAGACAAATTTTTTTTTTATGTTATCCGATTTATTCATTATATGATTATATTAAATGTATTTAAGAATACTGATATGAATTTAATTTTTTTTTCTAATATCATTGCCATTGATTATAAAAATAACATATAGTTATTTTTTTATCAAAACAATAAAAATTATTAAATTATATGGAGAAAAAAAACATTAACAAAAGAGTTAGCAAGAAAAATAATTAAATTATTATTATTATTATTATTATTATTATTATTATTATTATTATTATTATTATTATTATTGTGTTAAGTACAAAATTAAAATTCGAAGACAAATTTTTTTTATGTTATCCGATTTATTCATTATATGATTATATTAAATGTATTTAAGAATACTATTATGAATTTAATTTTTTTTTCTAATATCATTGCCATTGATTATAAAAATAACATATAGTTATTTTTTTATCAAAACAATAAAAATTATTAAATTATACGGAGAAAAAAAAACATTAACAAAAGAGTTAGCAAGGAAAATAATTAAATTATTATTATTATTATTATTATTATTATTATTATTATTACTATTATGATTGTGTTAAGTACAAAATTAAAATTCAAAGACAAATTTTTTTTTTTATGTTATCCGATTTATTCATTATATGATTATATTAAATGTATTTAAGAATACTGATATGAATTTAATTTTTTTTCTAATATCATTGCCATTGATTATAAAAATAACATATAGTTATTTTTTTATCAAAACAATAAAAATTATTAAATTATACGGAGAAAAAAAACATTAACAAAAGAGTTAGCAAGAAAAATAATTAAATTATTATTATTATTATTATTATTATTATTATTATTATTGTGTTAAGTACAAAATTAAAATTCGAAGACAAATTTTTTTTATGTTATCCGATTTATTCATTATATGATTATATTAAATGTATTTAAGAATACTGATATGAATTTAAAAATCCTAGGTCATGTTTTCTTCTTCCTATATATATTCCTATGAGATAATATTCAATAAATATTAGAATATATAATTAATAAAAGATTAAAAATATCCTAGAAACTTTAACAAAAGGAAAAAAAATAAATATCATTGCCATTTCTGTCAAAACAATAAAAATTATTAAATTATACGGAGAAAAAAAACATTAACAAAAGAGTAAGCAAGAAAAACAATTAAATTATTATTATTATTATTATTATTATTATTATTATTATTATTATTATTATTATTATTATTATTATTATTATTATTATTATTATTGTGTTAAGTACAAAATTAAAATTCGAAGACAAAGTTTTTTTTGCTTATCCGATTTATTCATTATATGATTATATTAAATGTATTTAAGAATACTGATATTAATTTTTTTTATTAAAAAAATCCTAGGTCATGTTTTTTTCTCCCTATATATATTCCTATGAGATAATATTCAATAAATATTAGAGCATATAATTAATGAAAGACTAAAAATATCATAGAAACTTTAACAAAAGGAAAAAAAATAAATATCATTGTCATTTCTATCAAAACAATAAAAATTATTAAATTGTACGGAGAAAAAAAAATATTAACAAAAGAGTAAGCAAAAAAAACAATTAAATTATTATTATTATTATTATTGTTATTATTATTTTATTATTATTATTATTACTGTGTCAAGTAAAAAATTAAAATTCGAAGGCAATTTTTTTTTACGTTATCCGATTTATTCATTATATGATTATATTAAATGTATTTAAGAATACTGATATTAATTTATTTTATTCAAAAAATTCTAGGTCATGTTTTCTTCTCCCTATATATATTCCTATGAGATAATATTCAATAAATATTAGAACATATAATTAATGAAAGACTAAAAATATCCTACAAACTTTAACAAAAGGAAAAAAAAATATCATTGCCATTACTGTAATATTAGAACATATAATTAATGAAAGACTAAAAATATCCTACAAACTTTAACAAAAGGAAAAAAAAATATCATTGCCATTACTGTCAAAACAATAAAAATTATTAAATTATACGGAGAAAAAAACAAAACATTAACAAAAGAGTAAGCAAGAAAAACAATTAAATTATTATTATTATTATTATTATTATTATTATTATTATTATTATTATTATTATTATTGTGCTAAGTACACTTATATATACATGGACAAAGGTAGGGATTATTCTTGAAACATAAAAAAATAAAAGTATAAGGGCTGAAATGAAAATCAAATATAAAGGGATTAAATTGAAAAATTAAAAGTCCAAGGGCTGAAATGGAAACCACATTTATTATCAATTTAAATCAAAGGACAAATTTGAAAAAATCGAAACTTGTGTACCGAATTTATTGAGCTATTTACAGCCAATCCGGAAATTAAAAGTAGGAGGACCGAACTGAAACTATATATTATAATTATTTTGAATTGAAGGACGCAATTGAAACAAATCAAAACTTATTTAATTGCAATAAGGGCCAGAACAACAAATTCGGGCGTGCAGGGACTGAAATGAATTTTGCCAAAAACACTGCTTCGCTGACGTCAGCTTGCGCAGGAGGAGAGAGAAATGAGGGTGGGAAATTCAAACGCCCATTAAAACGTACCTAGGAACAACATGTATACACGCGCCGTCCCATTTGGAAGAGCGTATGGCGAAACATCGTTCTAGATGACGGTTAATCATTTTTGGACGCCGTATGAAGGAGCACGCGCCTCCCGAAACACGCGTGCGCGCGGAAATGGACGGCGCGTGATGGGACGTGCCAACAGTAATCCAGAACGAAAAAGAATAAAAAAATAGCTAATTACCGTTTCACCCCTCCCACCATGTGCATTGTTTTGTCGTTTTCGAGGGCTAAAACAGTTATTGCACTGTTTGAAGAAATATTAAAAAAACAAAAAAACCGCCCGGCCGAACCTGGTCGGACCGGACCGGAATGGCCAATTACCTCGGAACCCCTGAAACCGGTGGCCTTTTTTGTCTTTTTCGGGGGCTTTTTTCGCCAATATACTGTAGAAAAAATGGAAAAAAAAGGCAGAGGTGCACCCGCGATGCACCGGGCAAAATTGCCAATACACAGTGCACATGAGTCTGGTGCTACAATAATGAACAGTAAATCACCGATGCCGTTTAGTGTTTTTGTTAATATATCAAATTAGGCAGGCCAATATCCAAGGTGGCTCAAGCGAAGCTTCCAAGGTAAGGGAAATGGGAAGCTGGGCGTGATCATCACAGTGTATATCCTATTCTTCGCTAGCTATCACATGAGATACAATTTTTTTCTAGCTAAATCGTGAGTATTAAGGAAATATCTTATCTAAAAATTTAAGTTGATAGATAAAGTTCTAGAATATTATTTATATTATTCTGAGATTGATGAGATTTGAATTTGTGACTGTTGGATCAACAAGGCTCTGATATCATATTAAAAAATCATCTCACCTAAAAGTTTAAATTATTAGGTAAGGTCCCAGATTATGATTTATATTATTCTATAATAGTAAGAACACCTTGTTGTTGGAAAAGATGTGGATTTTGTTTTTATTTTTCTTTCACAAAAATAATTACAAACCAACCACATTACAACAAGTGTAAACTAAACGAGAGGTGCGATCATACATACCCCAATATCCCTTCTTTCCAAGTTTTAATTTGAAATAGCAGAAATTGATGACTGCTTGGTTTCCTGCGATGAACGCTTACATACATGAATTAAACACGTACGTGCATGCAGCAGGACCTCCAGAATTACTTGGATTAATATGATCAGTAGCAACTTCGGGAAAATCGAACACATTTATTATCATGATCAGTACAGGGGAGATCTACCTGGAACTAATAGAGAAGACTAATCAATTATAAAGATAAAGGTAGATCATGTTAATGGTCTCAATTCAAATAATTAGGTCTTTTTTCTTTTCATTCTTAATCGTCTTGGAATGATGATTGTTCTCAAGAAGAGTAGCGTGATGACAAAGAGTTTGAGATCTGTACAACAGGTCTCGAGTTTGAATCAAACTGTGTCCTTATAAGAATCTGAGATAATTGAGATTTTACTTACTCATTTGAACTCATAAAATATGTTTTTCAGAGATTAGAATTCCTCAAATAATACAAAAAAAAAAAAGTGTCTTGGAATGATGGTTTGTGTTCATTTCGAAGCTTATAGAATATTGAACCAAGAAGCAGCTCAAACACTTTCCCTTTTCTTTGCATGAAAAGAGTGAAGATTATGGAACCAAAGTCCCATGCACGTGCAGCCGCCTCTTTTTCCACACACGTAGTTAATTTCCGGCCGGCCACTTGCCAGAATAATGTACGCAGTGTCGCTGCATTATTGCTTCTCATTCAGCTGATTCAATGTCAAATTCTTCGTAATTAAATATTCTGAAACTCTTTAGCTGTAAGTACAGCTAAAAAATGCGCTTGATCAGGTGGTCCAAGAGCTAGCCACTTGTTTGTGCGCATGCTGGAAGAAAGTATGCAAGGGTCTGTGGTTCAGATTCCTGGAAGGAAAGTATGCAGGGGGGTATGTGGTTCAGATTCCAATATATAGAGGAGTTGAATTGTGTTCTCCAAGCCTCTTAATTACCAGCAAAATCAACTACTCCATGTGGGCACAGTGTCCCAATCCTCCTCGACGACGTTGGCCTAACTTCTTGGACATTCAAGCTGCAGGTTGAAATTTATATGCAGATGGGAGCTAGCTCTTTTAAATGCTAGAAATTAAGGTACTCGTTCCAAAAAATCTTGTATTTCTGAGCTGGGAAAGAGAATAGTTGTCAAACAGCGCTTTCCAAGAGTCAGCGCCCACTTGCTTTAGCCATTTTGGAAGTCAGCAGCACATTATTCTGATCGATCGTGCAGAACTTGAGCGATATCGTGGTCTATCAGATTACCATTCCTGATCAGTCCTGATTGGGGAAGTGAAGATAATTGTTTCACTGCAAAGGAATTTCCCATGATAGTCTTACTTTGTTAAACCAATACACATGGTATGGACCAATGAATTATTAACAACGAGCATGGACATTGATTAGATTACTTCAAAGCCACCGGTTTTCCATGAGCACCACCATGTACAGTCCACGGTTTTAATGATCCATCTCTATCAGGACTCGAATCAGGCTGCGAGGATATATATATTACAACGTAAAAAAATCATCTTAGATAACTTGTCCTTACCCAAAAAAAACAAAACAAAAAACCCGTAAATGGTGGCTATTGAGTCTCAGGCTTCTGTCTGTCCCCGTGAGCATACTTCAGTGCTTAAGACCTAGGAATAGGATCTCCTGGATGGAAGGTTCAAATCCTGATGAGTGGGGATTTAGAGAGAGGGTAATCCGTATTGTGTTGCTTAAGATTCGTAGAAACTCTTGTAAAAACAAATTCTATCATGTGAACTTGAAACCCTAATAACATTTATAATCCCAAATCTCATCAATCGATATAGTTGCTGTTACCTATTTTTTGGACCTCTCATAAATAAATAAAATATCAAAAAGTGGAGAAAATACAAGAAAAAAATGTTAGAAGAGAATACAAATGTATATGTAACTCAGAAGAGTATATCAAAATGCCCAGAAAATTCTCAGAAACTGGGCTGGGGAAGATCAAATATACAAGATTGGAAAATCTGACATTGTATTTTTTTTATTGATGAAGACTCTATTTGCAAGAAAAATCCAATTTAATGAGAAAAAATCAAAATTAGATGTTTGAGGATTCAATTATAACTCTTTAAGGTTTATTTTAATTTATTAAGGGCTTAATTGTAAAAAAACTGATTTTTGAAGTTAATTTAGGCTTTAATTAAAAGAAGTTAGAGTCAAAGGGTCGAATTGTAATTCTTAAGAGTTAATATGATCTAATCAAGAGTTTAATTGTATAAATATTAAAGCTCGATGGGCAATTAGAAACTTGATTGAAGAAATCCAAAACCAATGATCAAACTAGAAAAATGTGTGAACACAGAGGTTGAAATTGACTTATCAATAGTCAAATTGAAAGTTTGTTGGTCGAAAGACTAATGATAGAAAATATTTGAAAAGCATTAGTTGAAGGGGATCCCTAAGATTCAAGAGTCTAAGATCAATTAAGATGAAAAAAAGGCAAAATTTTGGTTCTAATTAAAAGTAATCACCAGATAGGATCTCGAGTTAAATAAAAAGATCAAGATTTGGTTAAAGAGAGTCTCTAGATTGAGATTTCAGGTTAATCCAACTAAAAATAATATTTTTTAATTAAAGGGAACTACCAGATTAAGACTTCAAGTTAATCAAGCTATTTATAAAGATTTTGGTCCTAGTTTAAGGGAATTGCAAGATAGGATCTTAGGTTGACTGAGCTGAAAACAAGATCAAGGTTTTGTTAAATGGTATCTCTATATTGAGATTTCAATTTAACTTAACTAAAAATAATATTTTGATTCTAGTTAAAGAGGATCACTAGCGAGATCTCAAATTGACCGAATTGAAGACAAGGACCAAAGGTTTTCTTAAATAGGGTTTCTCAATTGAGATTTCAGATTAACACAACTACAAGCTATATTTTGGTTATGGTTTTGGTTAAAGGGAATTGTCGAATTGGAATTTTAGATTAATCGAGCTATTCATAAAAGAAAAATGATTTTGGTTAAAGAGCATTCCATGTGGGATCTCATGTTAACCGACTGAAGATAATATCAATGTTATGGTTAAAAAGGTCTCTAGATTGAGACTTTTAGTTTGCCCAACTAAATGCAATATTTGAGTTCTGGTTAAAAAGGATCGCAAATAGAATCTCAAATTGATCAACTATTTACAAAGATTTTGTTTTTAGTTAAAGTGAATTGTCAGAGTGGGATTTCAGGTTAACCAAGTTATAATGACATTTTGATATTAAGGGAACCACTAAGATACAAAATTTCAAGTCAATCTTATAATCAGGGAGAACTAAGAAATTCAACCCTGTAATAAAGAGAAAAAAAGAGAAGAATCAAGGTTCTAGTGTTTGCTACATAAAAAAACAAAAACATCAATTGAAGGCCTAAACTGCAAAAGAAAATAGTTTTTTGGAGAACTCATGTGTTATTCTAAACAATTCAAGGTTTGGGGACTTAATTGCATAAAATCCAAATTCTTGAAAATAATTAAGGACATATTTGAACAAATTCAAGACTAAGGATCAATCTATAAAAGACGTGCAACTTTAGAGACTGAAATTAATAACTTTAAGGACCTAATTAAAGAGAAATAAAATTTTATCAACCAATCAAGAACTTGATTTGTCAAATCAGAAACTAACTAAAGTGAAAAGGACTCTCAAATTCAGGGTAGAAAAGAGATTTCAGTAAGGGATGAAATTAAAAAAAACTAAAAAGTTTGAGAGTGACTAAGGGTGGATTTTGACAAATTGGAAGCATCAGTGTGCAATTGAAAACTCCCAAACCAAAAAACTCTAATTTTTAGGGATTAGTCAAAACAATGTCGTTTCATGAATACTATACACCTTCTTCTTTAATTTTGGCTGATTAGGAAACACCATCAGTTGATCGAATGTGACATTTTCAACCATCTTCGAGGTTGAAACCACCACCATTTAACTCACAAAAATCCTTTATACAAACTTATTACCTTTAAATTAAACAATCATATCCCATAGTTGTCATTAATCGCCTCAACATCTTGTTCCTAATCAGCTTTAACCAAGTGTTCAAGAAAAAATTGATCGAATTGACATCTTTAAGCAATTAAATATGAAGTCATAAACATCCAAATCGAGCAAAAAAAGGATCCAATAGAAAGGTATGCACCTCCTCTATCAAACCCAAGTGGTATCAAGCCACAATGACTTCAGAGCTACTCCAACAAAGTCATGAAAGTGATCAACCCATTCAACCTCGACCAAGACACTCACATGCACAAAACCACATAACCATTTCCCATGTTCATGTTAAAAAACCGTGTTCTTTTCAAAGTTTTTAAATCATTCTCTCAACATCAAATGGACAAAAACATTTTCCTTTATCTCCAAGTTAGCTACAAGATCATTTGAACTCAAAACCGATAATCTTCAGCAAAAACTAATACCTTAATTATTAACAATCATATTCTCTAAATTTTTCAAACCATAAAATTAATGAAAACTAATCCATACTCATTAAATTATTCATAATTTATTAAATTTTAATACATTTAAATTACAAAATAAATTAAATCCATTTCTCTAAAACACAAACCATAGAACAAAATTATCATTGCAAAAAAAATAAAAATGAAGCTCTAAAACATACATTCAAACTATAAATA